>JAREIS010000141.1:0-600000 GCA_030060385.1 Muscicapa striata striata | reverse complement strand
CAGCCACCTCTACTGAGATGTCTAAGAATGGGCTCAGCTATCTGCCTTTGAAATCTGTATTTGAGATTTGAGTGAGTAGGAGGGAAACAGCATAAATGTGCATAGAATCATACACACAATTTTCTGAAGCCAAACTGTAAGGCACATAACAAACTAGCAGAGTTTTCTAGATTTTAGAAGGCACTCTGCTCCCACCAAATATGCACATCCCAACCCCCATACTCCAATGAATGTCTGATCCCATTCCACCTGCTCATGCTGTCAGCACATTCACCTTGTCAATCTTTTCGTAACCTCTCTGCAGCAAAATAATTATGCTGTTACTTTCAGTATATCTAAGTTTTACTCTCCCCACTTTCCAGAGATCAAACAGTAACAGCACAAAGGGCATCTTCCTCTGCTGGAATATTTGCTTCTAATAGTTACTCATGCAAGGTCCTAAAGTCCTCTTGCACAGTTTGGAGAGCATTTACATCTCTTAGTTCTGCTGCCACTCCAGTACTTCAAATTAATACTGATATCCTTTTACAACACACAGCTGGAAAGGCTGAAATACACAACTGTCTCTAGGTCTGGAGAAAAAAAAATTATGAAAGACAAAAGGATTTTTTTTTTTCTTTCACCAACCAATAGTGAAAAATATCTGCTATCTGTTAATTATAAATGACCTTTCCTAGAAGAAAAAATATTTGTACATAAAGAATTGCATATTTGTTTCACAGTACAACAACATGTAACATAAGGTATTTCATGTTTTAGTGCCAATGATACTCATATATACATTCATCCTTCCCTAAATACACAAACATATACAATCCTATTTTAGACTCTTTTAAAACAAAAACTGAAGGCATTTTATACTTAAAAGAAATTATTTCTGTTCAAAGCATTAACCTAATTTCTTCTGTTACAAATTATTTTTACAATCTTCTTTCCTTTAAAAAAAAATATCCTGACATTCAAAGCTTTTGTTGGTAACATTGATGTCTGGAGAAAAATAATTGGTACACCAGTTTCATAACATTCTCAATTAATTAAAAAAACATAAACCTAATAAAAAAAGAACAACCCAAAACATCAAGCAGAAACTGGAGGCCTCATATGTTACACATTATTAGAACTGCATCAAGCAGAACAATAACTATATCGGTTTTACGGTTCCATTTAGAATAAGTTGTTATTTTTCTACAGGTAATGAGATTTTAGTTAGGAATTAATACTGTTTCAGATATTCCTCTGTACAAGCATGCAAGATCCGCTGCAATTAATTGTTCTTAATCATGGACAGGTTGATTGGGACCTGGTGGGCTTTATGCAAGAGGCAATGTGGCAAAAGCTCCAGTGCTTCTGCACTACTTGTGTCAAATCCTCCCCACTGGAGCTGTTTTGGGGAAGGGCCAGGAAGCAAAGGCACTTGGGTAGCATAAAGGGCAATAGTACACTTCATCCTGATTTTCAGTGGAAGTCCAGGTCATGCTAGTGTGGCCTCAGGACCTTCTGACTTCCTAGGATTTAAGCAAGACATGCCAGTAAAGTTACCACAGAGAGAAAGCTGCTGTGCAGCAGCCAAGTGTTATCAAAGCCACTTTAACAACTGATGTTGGCTGTTCCTGTCACAACAGAACAGAACTCACCAAGTGTTGGTCAGTTTACTCATTAACATAGTCTGGGTTTACACTGCCATGAAGAAAGTTAGTTTTATCTTGCTGCTGATGTTTTAACTGCAAGCCAGCTCAGTGTGAGGGGCACCACATGTTTAAACACTCAGTGAGAAGCCAACAGATCAAAGCTAACACTTATGGCCTCTCCCTGTGAAAATGGAACAGCATTTCCATTTACACAATGGGGGCAGCACAGGGAACAACAACTTCCCCCTAAATGCAGCAGCAGGCAGAGCCACAGAGGCTCAGGCAGCCCTGAAGAGCTGTTGCCAAAAGGGCTGGCACAGGAATAGAAGGAGCTGCCAGGCTCAGGAGAAGGGTGGGTGCTGAGAGGAGCTGCCACCAGCTGCAGGGTCCTGTGAGGAAGGTGATGCCACCACCTCTCTCAGTGGCCTTTCCCCTCTGACCCTGGAACCCCAAATCCTCAGCTGCCTGCTCATGCCACACTGAGCACAACAGCAGGGCTTCCACCTTTAACCCTGTACTGTGTCAAGCCCCCAAACTCAACAGCTGGGTTAAAATGAGTAGCACTGCTTCTGGCTGCTGACTTGCTACCCTGCACTCGAAGCTGTGTGACCACTCTGACTGCTGCTCTACTGGAGAGCTGCACTGGTGGGGAATTTCACAGAAAGGTCCATCCTCATTAGTTTTCAGCCCAAAGAAGCTCCATAGCTTTATGTTTTTCTGAATAAGCTGAACCTCACCAGAATCATGTTCTGCATGATTTATTTTGGGTGCTTTAATAATGTATGTTGACTGTCTTGAAATAAGCAAATAACTGGCAAAAGTTCAGAACCTGAAAAAAGAATTCATTTTTAACAATATCCTTCAGAACAGCAACTTTAACTATCATATTGATTGGTCTCTCTGTGGCAGTCTAACCATGTTTTGCTGCAGCCAGAAATCAAAAGCAAAATTGAACAGAATTCATGTATCAAGGGGTCTCTGAATAAGATTTACCTTATGAAAATAATTATTAGGTATTTTCTTGGATTTACTAGCAAGATGCATGCACTCACACAGTAAATCCAGTATCAAGTTGAAATGGTAAATATCACTGAAAAAAATAATGATATCACTAGCAAACTCTGACATGATATAAACTTGTATCTTAAAATATTCTTTGAAGACAAGTTCCTTGAGGATTAAAATTAACTTCTGTTCATGTTTTCCAGTTTGACATTAAAATAATCCAATTTTTTTGATCACTGAGTTGCTCAAATCCACCAGTTGAAAAGAAATACACTTATTCCTTCTATCTTCCCTTCATTCCAGTAAAAGATAAATAATTCCACTATCATAATAAAAATTATATTATTTTAATTCAGAGGTCATACTGGTCAAGTCATGTGTTTTCATCTAGATCCAGATAAGAAAAAAAAAGGCAAGAAGATAAGAAAAGTGAAATTCACACTTTTAAACTTAAAGTATACATGGTACTAATGAAGGAACAGAGATGAGCTTACAGTAATGGAGATGATAGAGCAAATATATGTGAAATTAAAACAAACAAATAAACAAAAAACACCCTTCCCATCTAGAATCAGACTCTTTATCTTTAAACTTAAATAAGAACTTAGGGCTTAGATATGTTTTCAGAAGACAGAATTGTCATTAAGTCAATATATCAGGTGGATCTTAAATATGGCAGGAAATTCATATGCTCCTGCTTAGGTTTCTGTAGAGATCAAATATGCCTCTTCTCCTACTGTCACTCCAAAGTATGCCATCCAGACTCAGGTTTATACCCTGGAATTGCTTTTATGGCTTTATAGTCAAGATTACTTATCAAACACTTTATAAATTGCTGACACAGGACACTGCAAGTACTTTACTTCACTGCTAATCACATCAAAGTCACTCTCATATCCAGAAGTTTTGGATATGTTTTTGTCATTGGTCTCAACGACAACTAAATGTGACACAAACATGTGGCTGAGAGACACTTCTTCAGAAAACAGTTCATAAAATAACCTAAGGTCCCATATATTCATAAGATTCAAGAATACATTTGGAAGCAGAGCTCAAGTATCTCAGAAAGCTGAAGATTTTGCTCAATGTCTTCAGTCCAGCCACATGAGTTATACCACCCAAAGCTAAAAAATGTGCTGAAGAATACTGCATAGTACCACAGGCAATCTTGGAAATGACACTGACAAAAACAACACATCAGATTGCACCAAAAACCTGACTGTCAGTTTATTGTTCGTAATAAATGCTAACTACTTTGCAAGAGACAGTTCTATTTTAATGAAAAAAGAAAATTAAATGGAAAATACATTTATTGTGGAAACCTGGCTTGCCATAACTGTTTTACTCCCACAGCAGCTTTTGCAGCAACTGTATATACAAGAGGCTTCTGAATGGCATTCAAGTGACACACCCAAAGATACCACAATGCCAGCTTTTGTATGAGCCCTGCTGACAGTAGGCAGGAGAAGCAGGATATGTTCACTTTAAACAGGACTGCTGCCATCTGAAAATGGCCCTCCCAGATTCTCTTCAGATTCAATCAGAACAAAACCAACAAATAATAGCAAACAAACAAATAAGCCCCACACTTAATTTAACTCTGAAAAAAATACATCTTGTTTATGCACACTGTGGTGGGTTGACCCCTGCTGGATGGAAGGTGCCTTCCTCAGCTGGCTGGGGGGAGAAGAGAAAACAAAAATGGATGAAGGTAAGGACAGGGAGAGATCACTCATCAGTTACCATCATGGGTAAAACAGGCTTGGCTAGGGAAAGGTAGTTTAATTTATTATCATTCAAATCATATTAGGATAATAAGACATAAATTTGGCTCTTAAAACATCTTTGTCTTTCATAAAACCATAAAATGGCTTGGGTTGGAAGAGACCTTTGAAGACCATCTAGTCCAACCCTTGTGCAATGAACAGGAGTATCTTCAACTACATGAGGATGCTCAGAGCCCTGTTAAGCCTCACCCTGAATGATTCCAGGCACAGGGCTTCCAACACCTCTCAGGGCAACCTTTCCCAGTGTTTCAACACTCTCACTGGAAAGAATTTTCCTTATCTCCAATCTAAATCAACCCTTATGGAAGCCACCTTATAACTCCCCTGCCACCAAAACCTGGCCACATAAACCAAATACACTCATTAGTTCTCACATCTATGTGTATCAAACTCAAAGAAGCATCACTTTTAGAAAAAAAAAAAAAAAAGTATACTTTGCATTCCCTTGGGATTAACACCAACTATTTATATTCTGCATATAAAACAACTTTGTAGCTTTCTTCATACATGGCATCCAGAGCAATTACTGGTCTCATGAAGTTGTCAATTGCACTATATCATGTTCTGATTTTTAGGAAACTCTGCAAATTTTAGCACCCACTAATTAAAAAAAAAAAAAATTGTACATAAAAAAGTGAATCAAGAAGAATGTGAAGAACGATAACAAGGGTATCAGGGTTACTGTGTAATATGTGAGTGATTCATCACAGAGGGATAGTTTTCTACCTTTGTGTCAGGGAGTACAGTTTGCTCACAGAAACAAACCCAGAAGTTACATGTTCCCTAGGCAAATAAGATATTTTTTTCCCTTTAATTCTCTTTGAAGCATCATTACTGCTTTCATGAGAGAATTAGAAAGACCTGTGTATGAATTCTAAGACCAGAAAAATAAGCACAAAAGACACCTGATAAATTTTGTATCTTTGGAAAAAAAGATACATTTCCTATCTTATTAGAAGTGATGTAAAATAATTCTTATAACAATTATATGCTAATATCTGCATATGAATTCCTACTAATAGGAATTCCAGGCTAGAGGTGAGGGAAGAGACAGAGAGGGGGACTAGGTAAAAAAAAAAGAACTTATATCCCAGAAGTGGTTTATGAAGTTTCATACCCAGTGGAACGAACAGAGATTTAAAAGATCAAATTAGGCAAACTATGGATGAAAAAGGATGGATGTAATATCCCTCGAGGCATTCATAGCAATAGTCACTGTTACACTATTCAGTCCAATGCCACTTAATATCTTCTATCCACACATATTTGACATATAATCAATTTTGTGTAGAAAGAATTCTCATGGCATAGACCTATTCATAACTGACAGAGTAATGTCACTATTCAGTAAATACTCACTGAACAAGGGATAATTAGGCACCTGCATCATGCACTCATTCAGTGGTCAGTCTCATTGAGACTAAAACTTCCTTTCAGATACACTGTTTTTATCTGAAACACCTGTTGTGCTAAACTGAGATTCAGCTGATTAACGTTAGTACAAAAACCTCTGTCTGTGCAGTGAAAAGCTTACCTTTCTCTCTTAAGTGTGAGAAAACTTAATGACTGAACAACTTCATAATAGAAGAGCTTCCTGGAAAAGGCAACTTTCTTATTTATCTCACCTCCTTTACCAAAGTACTTTTTTATAAAATTAAGGGAAAAAAAAAGATACAAAATTCAAATTTGAGAATTAGTTTGTAATCTTCTAACAACTTCTATACACTTGACTTGGTAATAGAGAAAATTCAGAATTCTCTTTCCACATCAGTGAGTTTTCTGAAAAAAAAGGCCGTTTCACACACAGTGCTTCATAATCTAACTGTACCACTAAATGAAACACTGATGCTCAGTTTCCCAGCGGAGCCTTGTGCTCCCCTTGCAATCTTGCTGAAAGCCTGAAAACCAAACACTGACACTCAGAGTTCTGATGCCTGTTACTCAGCAATTGCATCTGTTTGCCCAGGGCACACGCAAGTGAGGGCAGACATGAGCTGCTGCTTAAACAATATCTCAAGGGAATGAAGCCTTATAAGAAACAAAATGAAATAAAATAGTCTGTAGGAGGAAATTTTAGGAGCTGATGAAAAAGGAAATATGGCAAACCTTTTACATTTCCTCTTCATACATTCATTTACTTGCCAAAGGACATGCTTAGTATGCAGAAGTTATCTTAGATTAAAGGAAATGAAAAAAGAAAAAAAAACAACTAAGGAATGATTGTAAAATTCATGAATTTGCATATTAAAAAAAATCAAACCAACACAAATAAAATGGAAGGCAAATGGAAGTCTTTTCTATAAGCAAAGGTATGATCATCAGGAAATAGAATAACACCATCATCCTTCAAATATACCTATACACATGCCACAGCAACCATCTGCCAAAATGATCTTGCTGTCACAGTTAATTCCAAGAATCAGACACACAGTCTGTTCAGCACAACACCAGGCTCTATGCAGATGGGATGTGAGCTTTGAAGCACAGCCTGCACTGATTTACCAACAGCAGGTGATCCCTAAGACCTCAAGATAGCATCCCAAATTCAGGGATAAAAAAGTAACCATTGCCCAGGATTAGCTTTCTATCAATCAGTGCTGCTTTAATCTCTGTTGTGAAAACTATCAAATCAGAAGGATTAAGGGTCTGCTCAAAAGCCTACAAGAGCAGGAAGGAAAATGTTTGATGGGCACTGAACAGTCAAGCCAAGCTTCTGTAGCAAAAAGGAGTTCCTTGAAGGAACTGTGAAACTATATGGAACAACTTTTCCCTGCTGTTCATACCAAGTTAAATCTATCTGACAAACTGCTCCTCACACAAAAGTCTTGCTTTAGAAAAGAGGCAGTGCTCTGCCTGCTATTGCAATATGTCTCACTCTACCTTTGTAGTAACTCCAAAACTTGAGCTCTCCCTGGATGTGACAGCTGTAGGCTGCCTATTACAGAGGAGAGCACCATCAGGACCTGTGCAAGTCATCCTGCAGGGCAATGCAAGCTTAAACCAAGGAGATCTCTTTTATCCCTGGATAACCCAGAAAAGTCTTGGGTCTAATTCCTTTAAAATAGAAAATAGAGTTCTATAAATTCCATTGCAGGTCATCTCAAAAAAGGTACAATAAACTCTTTACTGTACATTTATTGTTCTGTATAATCTGACTTTGTGTGTCATCTTTGTTTAAAGAGTATAATGAGTCTAAAAACTGTTTCTCAGCTATTTAATGTCAACATTTTTATGTGACTGCATTCCCTAAAACTCATAGGGAAACATATACAGCAATCAGAATGCTGCAGTTACAGTAACAGAATGAGTAGTAAAACCTCAGCAACTTTGCTTCAAGAAAAAGCTGGACTTTTGAAATTCCCTTTGACTTGGAATTAACCTAAGGTGCTTTACTATTAGTTCCTTCCTGAAAATTACAAAGAGCACCCTGAAAGCTGGCAAGTCAATGGCTCAGTTATACTCTATGTAAAACCCCAAGATTCATGCAGATCTTTCTTTTAAAAAGTTAATTTAAATTACTACTTTTTTTTTTTTTTTTTTTTTTTACAAGCTGAGACTTACATGAAAGTATTTGAAGTTATTACTGATAGCTAGGGTATATATATATATACATAAAAAAAGACAAAAAAACTAAAACAAAATACAACCCAAAAGGAAGAGAAGGAAATTAAGGAAATTACTTGACTAGTAGTGAACTCTTTTTATCTCACTCTTTTGGGGTCCTTCAGATGTGGAAACTATTGTTCTCTGAGTTCCACTTGAAGTTATACTTGAAAATCCCATCCAGAATAAAATAGGGACATTTTATGAATGACTGACTTGGAGAGAGAACATAATTCAAATTTCCTTTAATTAAAATCTCTGAAAAAAAATCTGAAGAACGCTTTAGAACTCTTCAATTTTTATAATTTTTCATCTTCTACAAACCAAATAAACAGCAAGAGACAATAATTTGTTTCATTAGTGAGATTTCTTTCACCTGTGATTGAAAAAAATGTTAAAATTGCTACTAATATGAAAATTGTCACTGAAGTTGCATGTCCCTGTAGTAGACATCTGAACTTGAAATATTTAATGATTAAGACCAGCATTCTGTTGGGATCACAGCACTCATTAGTAATTATTAAAATTTTCTGGAGTTTATAAAAACAGAAAATGAAGATCACTAAGGATGTTACATAAGAAAAATAACACTTCTATTTCACCAGCATGCCTTCCTGCAACTGCTCATGAAGAAAAGTTTGGCCATCCCTGTCTCACCAAAAAAAAGGAAAGTTTCTTTCAGAAAGATGCAAGCACAAATTGGGTATTGGGTTTTTTTGTTTCTTTGTGTTTTCTGATAAGTTGCAGTGAAGATGTCCTTAAGAATCTTTTCTCAGTGATTTTCCAATAATTTCCTAAGGAAGCATAACAGAGAAAATAATTTCTACCTTAACAAGCTCTCAAGCCTAGTTTCTGAAATAGGCAGAGCTATTTTGTTCTTGGTACCACTCCTTTGTGTTTTTTTCCACTGAACTTAAGTGCCAGGGTTGGACTTCTGGGGTGGAGAACTCCAGGCAGGCCAGGCCAGGTGGAGGTGTCACACCTTGGGTCATGTCAGGGACAGGTTTGACTGCACACCCCCACAGTGAGGGATGATGTGGTGCAGTCTCTGGGCCAGGTCTAGGTGGCTGGAAAACCAAAACTTTGTGGTGGATGTCTACTATATCTACAGGAATGAAGAAGAGCGATAGTTCTGAATTAATGAAGAAATGAAGCATAACACTGAAACATCCGTGTGGACTCCTTTGGACAATATAATCCACAGCTCAGTACACCAGTAAATTCACACCAGAGAGAAAGGCAAAAAGCAAATTAGATAAAGCTTGTGATGTGCTATCACAGCATAAAACAACCAGAATAATTCTATGCTATAAGCAAACAGTTTCCATCTTTATAGAAAGAAAATTTATTTACTGCTTGGTAAGAGCTTGTCTGGTAATTTGTTCCTGGTATTTAACTTCTTTTTGTTTCACATCAGAACATTAGCTTCTACTGACCTCTTGTTCCACTGTAAAAATTTTTTCTTCCATCTTCTTGCTTCACCCTTCAAACTTCAGTGGACAGCTGAAGAAATCTTTTGTGGATCTTTCTATACAAAGTGTCAAGGGCTGAATGAAGTATAAAGTCTACAAGCCAGCTTTAATCAAACAGCAGTGCATGTTCCTGTCTTCAGAAATGGGATACTTATTGTGTTCTTTTTAATTGCCAATTCTGTAACTGTCAAATAACCAATTTTGTCTTGTCAAGTTTTGATCTTTTAAAAGCCTACCACTATTAATCCTGCTTTTTTATACACACTTGCTCAGACCACTCTGTTTGCCTCTGTTCAATAGCAGTTACACACTTAAGTAACACAGTAGAAACTAATTTTTCTTTGTATCTCTTTGGAGATGGAACTAAAAAAACAATTCAAAAAACAGAAAATTAATTTGACATATCTTATTCAGAATATTTGAAGAGTGGAGGGAGTTATGAGAAGCTGCATTTGCTATCAATCTTTGAGGTTTGTTCTCTATGGAGAAGAGGAAGTCTATTCGAGATTAAAAAACCCTAAATGCATATAAACCCCTGAAAAAAAAAAACCCAGTAAGGCTGAAGATAATAAATGGAGGTCAGATCATAAATCACTTAGCTTACTTGAGTGTCTAAAGAAGGCTTAGCTTTATATGACAAAGATATAAAGAAATTATTGCTTACACGGCACTTCATCTTTGTCCATCTGGGGCCCTGTAGCTTTTTGTGCTCTTCCAATATCCTCAAAGAGTTAAATCTGAGTCTTTATGTGCATGCAAAAGTACTGATGACAAAAGAGGTAGCAGGACGGACTTCTAACTCTGCACAGCAGGAGTGGGTTCTTATGCTCAAAAAAAGGGAAATGAAAAAGGCAACCAACTGTCTTCTTTAATTACTAACATGTACTAGCTTCAGCAACAATTTTAATCTTACACTTGCTTTTGGACTTTTTCTTCCCTGCAGTACTTGGCAACTTATTGGAAAGGCAAGATGTATTTTAAACTTCATTAAAATGTTCAAAAGAACATTTAGTGTTAATGTTGAATCTTAGCAATCTGTCCTGAAGACCCCTTAGAATATTTATGTTCTTTTACAAAATAGACAAATTCATATAGTTTCTGACACCATAGCTGACAGGTAAAAAAAAAATAGTAACAAGAGCATTAACTTTTAGCAAGTACAGTTTTTAAAATATGTGTATGGAATAAATTTAAGAAAGCCTTGTACAGATGGGAGGAGAAAGCTTTCTACTTTATAAATGCCCAGTGTGATATGTTCCTGCCTGGGATGACAGAGTTTCATCTTGTTCATTCTTCTTAATTTGGGTTATCTATTTTCCTATTTTAATTTTTTCATAATGTGAAACTTCTTCCACATATTTTAATTATTTTAAAATAAAGCTGTGACAACTGTCCTGGGCCTAATCCTGAGCATAAAATTTACTTCCTTAAGTAGTGTTTAAGATCAGGTGATTGTTTTAACTGATTTGAAAAATGTTTCCTTAAATTAAGGTTCCTGTTCACTGTCAGCAGTAATTTATACTCTGACAACTTCAAAATTGCATGTTGGAAGGAAGTAGGTACACTGCTATAAGACTTATTAATAAACTCTCCCACATATAGCATCATAAAATATTCTATTTGCTTTCTTCTTCTAGCTAATTCATAATTTGACTCATTTAAAAAGATGACACACATTGCAAAAGCATGATTTGATATATTTTACTTGATTCTTCTACCTGCAATGTGTAAAATACTCTACCATAGTTCATGCTCCTGATCATTATTAACATATATTAGTCACACATTAGTTGTCCTAACTTCAGCAAAATGCAACACTGACATAGTCACAGTGTGGGCTGTGCCTTCCATATTTCTTCATATCTAGTTTCATTACTTTAATGCTTTAATGGTTTGGGCTGCAAGGGGCCTTGAAGATAATCTAGTTTCAACCCCGTTGCCATGGGGTATTAGACAAATCTTAGACAGATTTTTAGAATTTTTTTCTATCAAAATTTCCTTATCAACAAACCCCCATCATATATAAGTCATCTATATGAATATCACATTCCAAATTTTTATTCCTGTAGCCATAGAGCAGCACAATCTTCTTGCACCTGGATGCAATGAGCACTAAGTCATAACCTGCTGCAGTTTTAGACTCACAACAGTTGAATTTGAGGTTAACCAAGAGGTTCATCAAGAGGTTCATCAAGAGTTTCATCCCTTGATCTTCACACATCTTTAAAAGGATAATCTTTTTATGCTTACAAATGGATGTCATTCTAAAGTCCAGCCTCTCTCAGATGTTCTCAAATGGAAAATGCCTCTCTGATATTTGAGCTGTTTCAAAGCCCACACTAGGACTTTTGCTATTCAGCCCCATATCTCTGGGGCTGGTTCAGCAGAGCTTCTCAACTCCCATAGTGTTCACAAGAACCCTTCCAGTGGTAGAAATCCCTTTATGTCTTGCAGTGGCTGTAAAGCCAAGAACCCTCAAGTTTTCCTAGCACACTCACATATTCGACTCTTTTTAAAGTAACCCAAACAACCAAAAGGTTCCCTAATCCCAGCCAAGAGAGGAGGAGTGCAATTTTTTGGGTCTGCAAAAATTAAAACCTATGGAGTTGACTTCAAGTTCTCACCAAAGCTGTGACTCCCAGCAGAAATTTCTGCACGTCTTGCTCTTGACTGTTTTCTAGCCACCTTCCCATTTGAAGTATTTTTTCTTTAAATAAGCCTCTGATCTTTTTTGTGCCCACAAGATTCAACTGAAAAATTCCAGTCTGAAGGTTTCAAAAACTTGCTGGTTTCAAGGAAATATTGTTCAAAGGGAGTCAATATGTTGGTTTAGTCCAGCTTTTTTCTTCAATGTATTCTCCACTTCCACTGTGAAATCTGTGCCAGTAAATGTGACAATATCTTTTTTTCTTCTGCACAATTTGCAGGGATAAATCACTTCTGTTTAGATTAAATATGCAGTGACATCCTGTATATACTGTGCAGTGCAGTTTGCTTGTCTAAGTGCTTTCATCAAGGGCTGCACAGACAAAAATCCCGAATAATCTCTGCTCATGTGTTGAGTAGTCTCAAATATGCACATTAAATATGATGCAGCAAAAAAATTTGGATTTACTCTGCATAAGACACTGTGCCTACTCTTTTATGTGTGAAAGATCTCATAATTTCTGAAAATGCTTGTGAACCGTGAACTAGAAGTCCTCTGTTATGTAAAACAGTCTTATTGCTATGGCACTATTTGCTTAGAGCCACTTCTCAACTTCTAATAATTTATCACTCACAATTTACAGATGTGTTCAAAATGCAAGCTGAAAGACAGCATGTATTTTCAAAAGTACATACAATTCACAAAACAAAATGGGCATAAGCTTTGGATGGTTAGATCCAATGGGAACAGACTTTTTTGACAGTGCATTAAAAATCTGCCTTCAGATACTTTATTTATAAGGTGATTCTGTTTGAGAATTAAAACTAAGATCACATAAATACATATTATGGAGTAAATAAATGCCTTAATCAATTTTTTTTTTCTCACTGTAGAAAGTTCAGAAACTGCAAATTTAGGTGTTTGTGTCATGCAGTAAAATATTATACACTGTCTTTATAAAAGTTATTCTGACTTCTTTTTTATAGCTATTGTTTCATATCAGTGCTATCTTTGATATCTTTGCTAAAGAATTTGTACAAATTATGTCTCTCAGAGATTTAAATACTTATTTCTTTGCTTGAACTCACATTTTTGTCTAGAATTGAATAAAATGAACAAAAAGACAAAAACTGGTGGAAAAAAGACCAATCCAACAAACACCACCATAACTCCCTGAGAAATTTAATATAATTTCATTGGGAGATTGTAATGTTACAAACAGAATTTACTATATAAGACTAAGATTAGATTGCCTACCATCCTCCAAAACACTACTCCTCCATGTGGAGTACTCACCTAAATTAAAACTAACACAAGTCCCAAACCAATATCCAAGCTGTATGGTACTTTGACATTTAATCAATGGAATCTAGTTGTACAATCACAAGGCGCACCAACATCTCAAAGCTGAATTTCCACAAATTATCCCTGCTTTAAATGAGACCCCTAAAGAGATCTTCCAACCTCCAATTCTGTTCATTCATTCTTCAAACATCAACTTCTTCAGGCTTTCACTTCTACCTGCAATTATTTTTAATAGAACCAAACCTAGACAAAACTTGCAAACTTGGAATATTTGGAATATCAAAGTAGAGCTTCATATGGAACTTCATAGAAATCTTAAATTGCCACATGGACATGGCTATTTCCATGTATCTAACCTCTATAGTGTTATATTTGTCTAAACATTTTTTCACATGCAAAAATATCACATTTAAACATGATGCTTATTAAAAATAAGTGAGACAGAAGTTAGCCAATGTAATTCAAAGTCAGAAACATAAATTGTTTGGTAAGATCTATCCACTGTGCTTCAACCTTTGAAGTTTTCTGTGAAGTGCTAAAATAGTCAGAATCAAAAAAGCTACAGCTTGAGATACTTCAAGTGAGCTGTGCAATATAATTGCACAGCTAATACAAGCATAATCATCTCAGCAGGAATTAAATAAGGCAAATACAACTGCTGAGTTGTTTTTCAATATTATTAATTTCAAAGCATATCTTGCACATGTTGGCATATTTAGGGAAGCAAAGCAACTTCAGATCACAAGAGTATACATTTTAAGAGCTTTCTTCTGATGATGCAGCATGTAATGAAAAAACTTTGAAACAAACAACTCAAACATTTAATGTACATATAAAAAATAAATTTAAACTCCATATATTTAATACTTCAACTTGCTGCATTTAAAAGGGTTTCTTACAAGTTTAACTACAGAAGAAATTAGTAGGATTAAGTCAGCAGCTATGCAAACTCTACAATGTTGTTTTCTTCTCTTTCCCATTATTTCAAGTTAAAAAATTAAGGATAAATTTGTTAAGCCTTTTCCAACACATAAAACCAGGAAAAGAGAAGGCAAAAAAGCATTTTTAGTCCACTTTAAAAGAAAGGGTTTGTTACTAAAATAAAATCAAGTAAATAATATTAATAATAAATAATGATATCCTTATTTTGTGTAGAGGAGCATTGTAGTGTAGCTATTGCATAAGAAATAACAAAAAGAAGGACAAAAAAGAGCAGAAATGTAGCTTAGATACCACTTGTAACAAATACTGAGAAAATAACCCAACCCACAATGAACCAAAGGAATATGCTGCAATATGCAGTCACTGGCTTTACATGGTGAAATCTCTAAAAGGTCAGGTTACAAGCTGCCATGTACCCACAACCTTTTAAAATCTAACATCAGTAGTGATATTAACTCCAGAACTGAACAGCCAGCCATCTGGAAATGGATGGCAAAAGGGATAGTTCTTTAAAAAGTGTTTCCAGGGTCTCTGAAGTCCCAGTTCTTGTCCATCCTGTCCAGCCTTGAATCTATGGGTATGGCACTAATGTAATGCTCAAATCTGCTTTATTTGACATCAGTCTGCCAGCATTCCATCATTCTTACCGAATCAAGATGCCAAAATATATACAATTACCTGATTAAGAAACATGATTAGTGGAGTCTGTTTTAGTTGTCATATTTAAATGAAAGAGAAGACCAAGCAGCCTGCTTGCCAAACCAAGCAGGATGTTTTCTGCTCACAAAATCTACTGTAGCTTGGCATTCTCATAGACATTCACCACTCACACTGCCAGAAATGCCTTTCTAGAGAGGCCTCGGGCTCAACAAAGTTTTGCCAGTTTTAAAATGGGATTTTGATGAAACCCTGCCTTGGCTCCTGGCAAAGTGCACACAAGCAGAAATCCTCCTTCTGGGGACTGCAGCTTCAGCAGGACATCCCTTCCTCAGCATCTGTTGCTTCCAGGTCACCTCAGTGTAAGAGGGAAAAATGATACGTCTGAAGGTTGGTGGGTTTCTTCTGGAATTGAAAGTTCTGGAATTTGTGATTTCTTGTCCTGGCAAAGTTCCTAGTGATTACTAAAGCTTTTTGAAAGTGAAAAGAGAAATAAACAAGCTCCAAAGCATACTTAATTTCAGGGTAATTTAGAGAAATTTTCATTCTGGTTTGATTTGGCCCAATATCAAATTGGAAATTTTCTTTGTGAATTAAAAATTCTGTGGTTTGGTCAAATGTTGAAGTTCAGCCACATAAAAGGTATATCCTTTCAGGCTTGGGATAGGATGGGAGCTGGTTGTTTTCATCTCCTCTTGCTCCCTTTTGCTCACCAGTGTATTCTGAGATATGAGAAAGCAAAGAAGATAATAAAACATTAAAAAAAAATTCGTAATATTCTTTATTCTGTTCAATCTTCAGAAATGTCCAAGATCATACTTAAATGGAAAGTCACTAAAATGCTCTTCCAAAGCTAACGTCTTTATACGACAAAATTCAGCTTCAAGCTGATGCCAAGAAATTGCATTCTATAGTTCATTATGTGTCCTTCCTGATTAAAAGTGGGGAAAAAAAGATACCCTAAGGCATATTTTAGATGTTTTAGAGTAATTTTTAGAGTTCTAATAGTTGCTTTGACTCTAGGCAAAGACAGTAAAACTGACAGTCACTGAAATGAAAGCCTAATTTCTAATCCATCTGCCACTCTTTGCTTTTTTTTCTGTCCACCAAGACTGCTGTAATCACAACAATTTTAAGAGGACTAAGACTTGGCTCAGCTCTACCTATCAAGGTGTGCTTGGAAAACACAAGTATAATGCTACTTTTAATAGAAATGCCTTTATTCAAAATTGTCTACGTATTTCCTTAAAATAAGGCACGCAAACAACAGATGGCAAAGCATATGGTGCATCACTTCCAGATATAACCAAACAAAACTTTTAAAGATGCTCAAAAAGTAGGAGTGACCCAGGTAGCCTTGGATCAGCTGAGCAAACACAACTTGAAGGCAGTCTTTTCTCACAGAAGAGCAGCAACTGGCCAGAGCAGACAGGTGTAAGAGGTCTTGGTTCATGGACATAAAGTGAAACACGAAGGGTCAGTGCTCTCTGAATGCCACCAGAGCCATGGGGGCATATCAGTGTCCTAACACTTGGCACCAGCTGTGAAAACTGCCCAGAGCACAAACATGGCCAGGATCCTCTAACTGGTGGCACAGAAAGTCTGCTCTTAGGCTGCTGCTCTCTTTCATTATTAATTAGACATATCTGCAACTCTACAACAGCTGCAATGATGCTGTGTTATACAGAGGAAGAGGAGGATAATAAAACCAGGAGTACTGTAAGCAAATAACAAAATAGTCTTTCTTCCACTGTCTCATGTGACACAGCAGGAATGAACATGCTTTACCACTAAAAATGATTTTTCAGGCCTCCTTAATTTCTTTTCATTTGCTTTTATTACATTCTTAGTGTAAGCATGTGCATAAGCATGTTCATTCATGTAGTCAGTGATTGTTCTTATAAAAGGAAAAAGGACACTTTTTAAAATTCAGAATTGAATTCAGCTCAGTCTGGTGTTATACCTAAGCAGTTTCTGGTTTGATAAGGCATTGTGTGTTCCCTTTTACTTAGAGCTCATGGGTTGTACTCACTGAAAACATAAATACACAATCAAATACACAAATGTTTCCCATTTCAACTTACCTCAATATAATGGTATCAGCTGTCAATTTATATAGATTAGAAATTGCTTTTCACCCCTCTAAAAGACAGTTGTCTTTTAATCGTAAACCTAACTCAAGCTGATTTGTCCTCAGGACAAGGAAGTCAACACATGCTGTATGTCAGGTTTATGTTGAATAGAAAGTCAGAAACCCAGGAATCTGAAGGTCATGCCCTTTAGCAAAAAGAGCATCTAATACAGAGTGGATATATCCTGCATTAGCAGATAGCTGAGGTCTGTTGGATCTCAGTGTACATTTCAAAGGCAGGAACCTTTTTTTTTGTGGCTGTAAAAGGAGAATTCTCAGTGGACAAAAGGAGGTTCTGGTTGCTGTTTAGGATAAACATAAAAATGTTTCTCATTGCAGAATTTCCCTTTGTACTTTATAAAAAATAATGCAAAAATTCAGCTAAAGAGAATTTAATGCTGTTTTTTCAGATTATATTTTCCTTGTTGCTTCACTATTGGGGGTGTCTCTCTAAAAGAACACTGAAATTGTTATTTTATAATTCTGAAACACTTTAACTTCAGACATTATTTATGTCTTACAGAAATTGGATTATTTTGTGACAGCAAATAATTTTTTCTAGCACCAGAGGCACCACAGCAGTAGCAAATGGACAAGAGTTTTTGCATATCCAGAGCTACAGACGGGATGGAACAAACCCAACAAAGTAAAGACTGTGAAAAATATAAAAAATTAAACACACACTTAATGGAGGAGATACCAGTTCCAGATAAGAGGATTGTAAATATAGAATATGGGCAGAAATCAGACATATATATATGGTTTTTTTTTGTAAGTGTCATTTTGTGACCCACTTGAACTACTCAATGGGCCATCAAAAGAGATCGGCTTTGCTGCCCCTTTTTAAGCTAAAAATGTAACTAGAGCAATTAGGATGCTCTAGGTAATTATATATTCTTTGCTATCTCTTCAGATAATTTAGCTACCTGGCAGAGAGGACATAAGAACAGCCTTGCAATAGAAGCCTTGCTAATTGAAAAGAAAGTAAAAGAAATATATTACTGAGGGCAAAATTAGAGAGAATATAATTTGAAATATATGTATCGAGAACAAAAGTAAAGTGCACATTTCCCAAATATTAAAAGAGAATTCATTTATTTACATCATATAGAGCACAAAAAACAAAACAAAACAAAACAAAACAAAACAAACCCAAAAAACCCCCCAAAAAAACCCCAAACAACCTCATCCTTATATAAAGAATATCCTCAAATATGCCAAGGGTTAGTGTTTTAAGTGGTAAATAAATTAAACTATTAAATAGAAAATAGTGGTTTTTTTTTCCTCGTTAAACTCAAAATTATTACTAATTGCCAAAAGTGATTTCCCTTTGTCTCCAAAAAATCAGAAAATGATAATAAATAATTTAAAATCAGATAAATACGGTACTACTTACACTAAAAGTCTTACACTGGTTTTTCACTGCTATAGTATCACTGCTTTTTATTCAGATACATGCTGCCTCTGAAGTGCTGGGGTTGCCATTTTATGGCTTTGCACATAAATTTCTTTTAGTTAAATATTTTTCTTCAGAGACCCTGGAGCCAGAAGACATGTGTGACACTCCCTTAACATTTCAAGGTCCAGAAAATTAGTAATTTTAAGGAAAATGTATTGAAATGGAAATATAACAGTGAAAATATAGAGTGTTAGTCTCTTTATGAAACAGCACTGTTGCTATGGCAATTCTCAAATCTAGTATTTTCATGAGAAAGCTACTTCATTGAAAGAGCCTGAATTTATATCCACCTTCATATTTATATGCTCAATTACACTTCAGAAACAGCATATGAAAGGTTTAGTTCTGCTTCTATAACTTTTAGTCAATTCTTTAAGTAGATGCTTCTTAATATCTGGTTCCATCTGAGTGTCAAAATCAAGTTCCATTTATACTTCTAGAAATCAGTTGATACTGCCTTGACAGCTTTTAGACATTCTGTCAACTCTTACGGGAATAAGTATAAATGAAGCTAATAGATTTGTCCAACCAAAATGGAAATACTACTACATTGAAGTTATTTTGTTAGAAAAGTGTGCACGTTAACTCATAACAGCAAAGAATATGCATGTTAAAACCCTTCCTCTGGTGACCTTACAATTTAATAAACCAGAGGAAATATCTCTGTATTTTAAAAGTAGATTAATCATTATTAATTTGTTGATAATTGACTGCAATAACATTTACCCAAGCACTTTGCTTCACTCTAATGTATGTATAATAAACAGTTCAATAGGAATCTCACTGTGACACAGCATTAATTAATATCTGCCTGTTGTAGAGTTACAGGTTTCCAATAGCCTCTGCAACAGCAATTCTTTGGAGGAAATGTCAAATCTTTCTTATTTCAATGCTACTCATTATAATAGCATTACAAAATACCAGATGCTTCTACTGTGGGGATATTCTGTAATTCCAGTGCCACTAGCAAGGAATGATATCACACCAAAAAGCCCTAGTGCTGAACAAAGTGAATTCAACACTTCTGAATACCCAAACCATTTTGCATCTTTCTATCAAGTTCTGAAGACATGCAGTGTCCCTTTCAGAAAGGAAATCAAAATGCTTCAACATTTTCTTTCCTTTCCTGCAAAAGTAGAGCAAGGAAACAAGCAATTCAAAGAAATAATCAGACATATGAAAAAACTATGACTAATAATTCAAATTTTGTAGCACCAGTTTCAAACCTGACACTTTAAAAGCAGGCTCTTGTGAAGAGCCTCACTAAAGTTAAGAAAACCCTCAAAAAGAAATGACAGACCACAGAGGCCAAAACTCATGTTTCAACAGCTTGGAGCAGGATTACAGTCTTCAGGAAACTTTTGTATATCCAGTGTAAGGTGAAAAAATACTACTTCTCCCTGTTAAATTTAATGGGTTTTTTTCTCTAAGGTTTGATAAAATTACTCTTTACTGTCATATTTCCCTAAAGGTTTATAAAGCAGAAGTTTCAGAATGCATCAGGAGAGGTTCAGACACACATGACAGTAAACATACAAAGGATTGCTAAAATACACTTTGAAAAACCCTGCTCAGTGCTACTGCTTTGGAATTCAGAAGTCAGCAAGAGGAGCATAGAGGGATATTGCTTGCAACTACCAACTTCAAGAAATATACCGGGAATCCAGAAAAAAAAGTAGGCAGAGTTTCTTTGTACTTTCAAATACAGCATTCTGAATTGTTTAGCTATTTACTGTACTACAGTGCACTTGGAAACTGGCATTTATATTCTAGACCAAGGATTGTTTTTAGTGATGTTTTTATGACACAAGAATAATTGTGGCCCTGTTGAAGACAACTCAGACACTGGTAACTCTAAAGATACGACACAACAATAAAAGCACAGGTTCATGTTCATCTTAGTTCTACTTGTGTGCAGTATTTTGGTATGCAAACGTGATTTTATTGAAATGTGACTAAAATGGCAACTGTTATATTATTGCTATGTTAAAGACAGGTTAATGACTTTACATAAAAAATCACATGCTATTTCTATAGTAGATATATAAAGATATCTTAAGTTCAGAAAAGCACAGATCATATGTGCTGGCTTTCATGTCCTTTTTTTAAAGATAGGTTCAGCATAAAAGACATTGCCTTTCTGGTTATTACACAAAGATTAAGTGTGAGGGACAGATGGGGCGAATTATTTAGTTATTTATTTACATCCCTAACCACCCTCCTCCTTTGACCAGCTTTTATCTGGCCTGAGTTAACTTTTATTTATTCCATCTTCATTCATCTGCTTTACTTCTCCCTAATTCTCTGTAGCCTTTGGAAGAACACATAAATAATAAGATATTAAACACCACTCTTGGTCTGTTGTGATTTCTTCCTTTCATTTAAGCACATTCAGGGACTTTCAAGAAGACTCCTGCTCTGTGAGTAAGACTTTGGAGTATATGAATACTGAATTATTGAAATCTTGGAAATACACTATCACCCTGATTGAGGGTGAGAATTATGACTCAAAACTATATTTTATTTTGATTTAATCACAAAATCATAAAACAGAATATTAATATACTGCATGCATGCTATAAAATGATATTTCATTGTAGCATGCACATGAAAAAGTAATATATTTCCTAAAACTAATTCATCATAATGAAAATTATTCAAGATGTTCCTATTAAAATTACTTTGAAATTCATCTATTGCTCTGAAAAGCTCTAATTTTGAAAATATTTATTCCTTCCAAAGGAAGGCAACCAGCTCTAAAAATAGCTCTAAATGATACATTTGGGGACTGAATGCAACCTTGATCTATTCTGGACAAGCCAAAATCTGAATCTTTATGCTCATCTGACCCTAGTATTTAAGCCAATGAGCTTTACATCCTTTCAGAATCAATTTTCTAAAGTTAAGATAATTCTCTGTTGTCTAATTTTAATACATGTTCTAGCAGTTAATCTTCTGATATTTTATGTGATTAGCTTAAACCATAAGACACATAACATGTTCATTGTAATTTAAAAAAAAATAATCCTGTGATAACTAGGAGAATCTAGCAAAAAAGCCTCAGGAATGATGCTGAACAGCTCACACAGACCTCACAAAGCCATCCCATGCTAATATGATCTTCATTATAAAAGATTTCTTCACTGCTTAAAAAAGAAGTTATAATATCACTACTTTGCTGTCTCTTTACCCTCTTATAATAACAATTTTCCTGCCATATTAATGACAAATACATCATAATTATCTCTCTTCACCTTCAGCTAGAACAGCCCAGAACAGCCCTTAATCTAATTGCATCTCTAAATTCATAGGAAAACAGTCAATCATGGTAAAGACTTGTTTGACTAGGAAACCAGTAATGATTCAAACAAGACTATCATTGCCTCTGTAATTCACAGATTCAGGAAAGCAACATCACTGTAATATGAAACACTGAAATAGTTTCTGGATAGCAAGAGGAGTTTGTAACTTCTGCTTTCCTTGGTTCTGTCAACTTTGCCAGCCCATTAACATCAAAATAACTGCTGACATCTGGTTCAAGTCTGGGCACCTGTTCTGTGGAAATCTCCACTTCATTTTGATAATGTCAGAAGACTGGTTTAGAGGTTATGGAACATCAATTTGTTCTGTTTCTCCTCCACACCTGGCAGCCCACGCATATTCTTTAAAATGGTAATACAATTAATCAGGATGATGGTTTGGCAATGTAATGTAAAAGGAATTTAAAAAAAAATTCAATTTCAGAACTGCCAAATTCATTTAGTACAAGCAATGGTTTTAATTTAAGCCCAGCGAATCCCAGTCCTGGTTTTCTTCAAAAATACTGAAGCATATATAAAAAAAACAAAAATATGGCTTCTTTACTGAGCATTAAGTGCAAAGCCTTTCATAACAACAGAATTTTCCAAAGTCCAGCTGAGGGTGATTCCAGCCCCATTAATGAACAAGCATATCTCTGGTTGTACCCAGCAAACCCAAACCAAATCTGGCTTGGGTGCATTATGAACTCAGAGACTGGAGCTTCAAATGAGACCAACCTTAAAAAAAATTAAAAAAAATTAATCTGAAAGGACACTTTCATGTCCTTAGAGTCTCATACCTACATAGATTTTTTACTTTCTTTCTCCAACATTGCTGCATCTGTTTGCTCTGCAAACATAAATATCACAGCTATTCTCTCTACCCACCCCCAGATGGGAAAGCCCTAACACCAGCTAAATAACTATTCTGAAAATAAAGAATAATATCAGCTACTCATATCACCAATTTATAACAACCATACATATCCCTACATATGCATTATTTTGCATTTGCAGGATTTATTTACTCTGACAATATCTACACCAACATCAGCAAAATACTAAACAAGATTTGAACATTTGTTTCTATGATTTTTTTCTTTCAGTGGTGCAAGTGCTAGGGCAAAATTTAAGGAACAAAGACAAAAAAATAAGAAGAAAGAATATGACTTTTACAGTTGTTTTAACTCAAAATAGGTGTCAGAAGTGTAGCACAAAATAACTTAAAATAGAACAGTATTTCTCTGTGCCTGAAAAGGGAGATGAATAGGGAATTGTTTAAATTTATTCTCTCTCCATTCATTAATATTCCATGAGACAATTAGGATAGACTCAAAATAATTTATTTAAACTACAAAATAATTTTAGCAAATAAATTTGCTCTGTAGAACATGCTGAAACTGTTTATTAATGCAATTTTTTACCCCTAACAAGAGCAGCATCACTTAGTTTGCTACAGAAGCCATATAACATTGCTTCTTTTCTGCCCAAGTGGATGTGTAGCTCCTATAGTAAGATTTCCTAAGTATAACATAATTTCACACATTTGTTTTCAGAAAATATGATCCTGAAGACAGCCAAATGTAAACAGATTTTTTGTTTGGTTGTCCAGGTGTAAGTTAGCAAGAAGAGCAATCTTTTGGGAAAATACAAATTTCTCTCTTCTACTTCCCTCATTTACTAAAACACCCAAACCTAAAAGGACTGGGAATAAACCAAACCAGCTGTACACTATCACCTTCTAAAACAGGGAGAAGCAAGTGGCATGGGAATACTGTGACTGCAAATTCTGGGAAGTATTCAAGATTTCCCAGTAGCATCTGTGGCACAGTTTATTTTCTCAGCATAGTCTGCTGCAGAAAAACTCCTGAAGGTCTGGAGGAAGGCACAATAAACCCGACATTTTGAAAAACTTGCAAACGTTTTATCTTCATGACTGTAAATATCACCAACAACACTCCAGAAGAAAGGATGTTTTACCTTCTAATAGCTCTGTTATTGAGATCAGTTTGCTCAGTGTCATCATATGTGTCCAGTGTCATCAAATACTGTCCTAGAAGTGCAATCTAGAATACATTCTGGAGACTGACGGACAAATGTAAACACTGTATTCTAGAGCTAAATACACAGAAAATTATATGAACATGTGCTTATATAGCAAGTTTATTATATATATATATCTGGCATACTACATTTCTAAAGAATTCCTAAAGAAGTCTCTTATTTTATTGGTCCATAGCATAGAGAATTATAACCTAGCATAACAAAATGCTTAACACATGTTTTCCAGGTGACATTCACAAATGCTTCATAAATAACACCTCTTTCATGTATCTAGCTACAACAAAAACAACAACAACAAAAGGTAACATTTCTACCTGTCTTTCAGAAGAAAATTAAGAAATCACAAGATTACTAAATCACCAAGAAATGCCCTGGAAAATAACAATTTCTTGGCTCTTCTACTTCTCAGTTGTAAATTCGCATTCACAAGGCATCTTTCAGAATCATGATCAGAAATCTTAGACAAGGAGAGGAAAAACTGCAAATGCATTATGGTATCACTAGAGATATTCTATATTGTACTTCTGTGGCTCATCACTACTTCAAGGAAAAAGAAAAGGATTCTAGATTTTCCCTTTCATAAAATCAAGTATCAAAGGACTCATTATCATTACAGTAATTAGGAGCATTTGAGTTAATTTCTAAGATATCTGTCTGTCAATGGTTTAAAATATCTTCCATCATTTTATTTCCAGTGAATAAAACAGAAAACACATCAGAAATTTCAGGCCCAGTTCCTGCCTGTAATGTATGGTATGACATGGTTCCTGCACACCTTGAATGGTATAACACCTCTTTAAGTTCATGTAAGGAGGAAACATAAAGACTGCAGAGGAATAAGTTTGGAGCAATCCAATCTTGAAGCTAAATTGGATTATTGCAAAGGGATGGAAAAGAGATGTATAAGATACCTTGGGAAAAAAGACCTAAGCAGAAGGAATGTTTTCAGCACCCCAGGCAACAAAGAGCTCTATAGAAAATATCCTGTACATTCCATTGGGAGCCAAGACCAAAACAAAACAAAAGATGCTCTTGCCAGGAAATGTAAAATTACAGATATTTTTGTAAGGTGGATGATAATATCAGCATCCTTATTGTGACTTACAGAATTATTTTCTACCCACCCAGACACCTTATAATCACCCATGTATGTGGAATATCCTGACCTCAAACTCAGCACCTAGAGCTGGTGCATGCAGGGTATCAATGAAATTTACTTTTCACTTCATTACCACAACACTTGAGATGAGAGGCTTTAATTCCAGCCAAATGTCTTGCCCAAGCCCCTCACAGAAATATAAATAGATGTTTAACTTTCAAAGGATCCAGACTGTGCTTTTTTTTCTGTGCTGTTTTTTGAAGTTTTTAGATCATCTGTTTTATGTAATGTAGCTGCAAAAATATTGCCGCTGAGTTAGCTCTGCAATAATTCACTCTTGCTACAGCAATGATTGAGTAAACAGAAGCTTCTACCAGAGGCATTCTTTTCTATTATTTATTGTAATATTTTTTCATAATTTAATGAGAAAAATTTAAAAGCAATATTTTCATCCTTTCATGTTAAATTAATTTACAGTGCTATAAGCCATAATGAAAACAGAGAAATCATCAGCAAAACAGCATGCTAATAAAGACAGATTTCTATAAAGTTTCTTAACTAAACTCATAAAATAATTTTTTTCTATTTCTGTCAGGTCCAGCTTTTCTCTATTTGTTCCCAAGCATTGAGACATGCAGTGAAAATTACATAACAATGAAAAAGCAGAAACTACATAAGCACATAGAAATTGAGAACAAAACAAAACAAAAAAAAAATTAAGCAAATCTGGTTTTTATTAGCATATATTCTAAATATCTGCACCCAGATATTTAGGTGGAAATGTCAGCCTCCAGCCTTGTGTTGTAAAGATCTTAGAAATAAACCAATAAAAAATTTTAATTAGTAAAGTACCTTCTAAATTGAAATAAAATTAAATAAATACTTTAAAAATACCCATAGTTTCCTCTCCCTTTCCTCCATCTCACCCAAACACCTGGGTGAAGGGTTTCTATCCTGAGTCAGTCACACTAAGTGTTGACAATCTGTAAAATTCCTTTTGTTATAAACAGGACTTGTCTCCCAGGATCAGGCTTAGGACAAGGAATTCGTGGCTGTGGAAATGTAGCTCAGGTTTGCTCCAAGGACACCAGGCAGCAATTTCTGCTTCCTGCCCTGATCACAGAGCTGCATCACAACTGCTACCAGTGCTGGCTCCACCTGGGGCAGTGTGAGCCCCACAATGCCTGGGTGTATAACTGTGTGCTCAGTGACTACCAGGGAGCACAGGATAACAAACAGCAACCTGTCACTTACAGCTCCCCTTGCAGAAACAACATGTTTGGACTGTATTTTTCAAGCAGTGCTAACCCTCCATAGTATTCCATGTCTCACAAATCAAAGATTAAAATAAAATGGCTTTTTTTTTTTTTTTTTTTTGTTTGTTTGTTTTTTTTTTTAAAAAAAGCAAATCAACAAGCTGGGATTTAAACACTGCTGCAACTCTAACTCGTGAGGCATAGAATTACAATATCACAGCTAAAAAGAAAAAGAGATGATCCGTTCAGGCTAATGCACTGTTGTGACTCTAATAGGTGTAACATAAGTGAGAACAGGTTTATTTCATAGCTTTGATCTCACAGCTTCCAGCAGGTTTCCAGGTTCTGGAAAGAAAGGATTTGCCTCTTCATTTATAGATCAGGGAAATACACTTTGATATAACCAGTACAAAAAATAGCAGGACAACTGTAAGCTTTTCCCAGCAAAAGACCTTTGAAGTTCAACAATGAAATTAAGTGACTCAGTCTTCTGGGTTTTGTACTTAGTCCTCTAGAAAGCGTGTCTTGCTATTCTTTTATGTCAAACTATGAAGTAGTTGCAAAAAAAAAAAAAAAAAAAAAAAAGTCATTAAAATTATGTCCAATCTAGCAGACTGAGGTAGAAATTAAAAATAGATAGGTTTAATATAGTAGCAAGTGTATGGTATTTCTGGAGAGAATATAATTTATAACTTTAATCTGCTTAGTTACTAGTTGGTGCTCATATTTTCACCATCAGCAAAGTTCACCTAAAAAAATAATATCTGATTCAGATACCAGAAATTAATATTCTGGCATTAATAAAAAGAAGTTCCACAGTCTCTATTTAAGGTTAATTCATTGATTTCACAACAAATTATCAGTGTAACCTGATATAGGTCCTTTTTGATTGACATTTTTTTTCAGTCAAGCTGCTATAAGCTGTGAAGATTTTTAATGTGAAAAAATTACACTAAGTAAGAAAATAAAAATGTTCATCTTCAGAACTGATTAATATGCATGCTTCTTGATGCCTGTGGGCTCTTTTGGTTTTGCATTATCTTTTCAACTACACAGAGAGTACAGAGATGAAGGTATTCATTCTAATTTGAGTCCAGCCATTTTCACTCTCATACCAATGATTCTGATGACTCTTAGTGCATAATACTAAATCCAACCTAAATAACGAGATGATAAGCAATGTATTCTTTTCTCGATGATAATTGTTCATAAATACTATGTTCTGCTCTATGTTCTATAATCTATAATCAGTTGAAAGCTGCAAATTTACTGAGGCAAAAATGGACAGCTGAATTTCTGATCTCTCCTGCCATTTCTGCAAATTCTTCCACCTCTATTCCGATTCAGAAGAGTTATTGCACACAGAAGGGTAAATATGAAAAACTACTGTTATTTCAGGCACTTCAACCCATTTTATATGAAAAAGAAACATAAAGGTCAGAAAGTGTTAACACTTTCTCACCTGGTGACAACAGATCAGACATAAACATTACTCAAAGACAGAAAAAACCAAAAACAAGTGACTCAACACTTGAGACATTTGTGTGGGCAGGAGGGTTAGCAGAAGACACAGCTTAAAACTTGGAGTGATCTGGCAAAAGAAATTTTCTAGACATATCTTCATAGTTGCCTATGACTAAATTCATGGTCATCATTTTGGGGGAAAGTGATCTCAGCAGGCTGAGTTTACACCTAGTTCCTCTTCTATTGCCTCATGGGCAAGTGCATGATTTAGAAGTATACAGAGTGGTAGGACCTACATGGAACTACAAACTCTTTAACTTATAAAAGACCACCAAATGAAGTGAAAAAAATCCTACAAAACCCCCACCACATTTTCACACACACATTTTACACCAAGTTTAGGCAGCTAGTGTAGTCAGTGAGTTATTTAGCTACTTCTCCTAGGCTCTCTCTAAGTCAGAGGAGAGGAATGCTTCTCCAGGAAGCAAACAGCCCCAGCTTAGCTGCAAAAAACTGCCCTTAGGAAGTGCTTCTCTCTTATCCTCATCCGTGCAGAACTGGGAAGCCAAGGAATTGCAACCAAGCTGAGCTTAGTGGCAAAACCTCCTGCAGCAAAACATTCAGAAACAGCTCCTGGACATTTCTCCATGGTGGGAGGAGGTACAAACACAAATGTTCTTGCATTGCTAGGGAGCTGAAGAAAATGGGATAACTGCATTTGGCCTGCTGCATAACTTTCTAGATTCCACCAGCTCTTAGCAGGAATTTAAACAGCTCACACAGCATTAACACTTAAAAGTAGTTGCCAGAAGTCAACTTTACATCACCTAGAGTAAGGATTCCAGTAGGAACAGGCGGCAGATACACAACAAACTGTTTATGTGGCCTCTAAATAATTTTAAGGCAGACAAAACACTGGAGACAGAACAGTAATGCATTCCTGCAACCTGGTTACTCATATCATTAAACTGATACCTGGATACAAACAGCAGAGCTTTTGTCTGCTTGCACCAGTGCTTACATCCTGCTAACTTCACCTAAAGAAAATTCACATATCTGAAAAAAACTCATAGTCCACAAGGTGAACAGGTTATCTGCATAAGCCTAAACCCACATGGGAATATATATGAAGGATGATAGAATGTATATATAAATACAATACATATAAAAGAAGAACCACTATAATAGAATTTATGAGCTTATATCTGATTTCCCCTGTCATAGATTCTAAATAATATCCTTCAATCTCATGAGAAACAGCTCGATAGTGCTATATTAAGGTGCTTGGTAGGCATCATAATATCCAATGACCTCCCCTCATAAAAAATATGCATACAATCAGAAAAGAAAAATAGCAATTATAAACCCTAGAAAGAATACTAAGTAACTATATATTTTCATTACATACTTCGACTACTGAAAATGCAATTATTTAATAACAATTTCAGAGAAGTTAAGCCCAAATCCAGCTACATTTAATGAGACAAAATACAGTAAAACTATGATAAGTAACTATAACTTTAGCCTAGATTTTCTGAATTATCAAACAACGTGCATTTTAACCATATGGAAAATCCTGAACACCAGTTTACAATCTCCTAACTATTTAATACAGCACTGCCACAACGAAGGACAATGTCTCCTTCCAGAAAGCTGCTAATATTATCAGAGATAATAGGTGATGAACCCACTGGAACCATTGCAAAACAGACTGACATCATGATTCTGCACTAATAGCTAAAAAATAGTATTTTGATTCATACGTGGGATAAATGCCAGTTTATGTGGTGAATGTCAACAAAATGAAACCATCCCCTCAAGAGAGAAAAACTAAAAAATGAAATGGAAACCAATAAAAATAAATGATTCAAATGAAAAATGTGGCATGCAAGGATAAGTGAACATGTGGAATTTTGTGCTGGCAGAAGAGATTCAAATTCTTGTCAGCAGTTGAAAGAAAGAAAATCTAAACTTCTGACAGAAAATGAAATGGGACACTTGGTACAAAAAAATTACTTTTGCCAAACATTGTCATTTTAGATAGTGGGAGTTGCTACAGTAAACAACTGCTGCACAGTGCATGTACAGAGCAGCTAGTATTGTGAAAAAGTGGAAATTCACATGCAGAAACCTGCAAAAGGAAAATTTGGAGGCATTTCTTAGAAGACAACTATTTTTCTCAGTACCGTCCAAAAACCTTTCACAAAGCCAGTATAACTTTTCACTGAAAATGATTTGTACTTTTATTTTATTCCTTATTTGTATTCTTTGTGGGTCACTGACTCCTTACATATTCAGGAAGATATCAGCCCTAAGCCAAAATTAATACTTTTCCTCAGTTATGCCCTGCACAATTTATCCTTTTTATATTAACATGTTAATAATCACAATACAATAATTTTTTTCCTTTTTACCTGCCTTGGGAAGCTACATATTTGGTCTCCCAAATGAAAAATTATGTGCTCTTTAGCCAAGTGTATTGAACAGTCTGGTAGGAGGCATAATTGCATAAGGCACTGATACCCTTTTAAACTCATCATCAGAATATATTAAAGGCTACCACTGGGTTTTTGCCTAGTTTTTACTGATTATTCACTTTTCAAATAAATGTGCTATAAGCAATACAAAGTGAATGGAAGAACTAAATGCAGATTAGACTGTACTAGTAAATACTGATGGTCACGGGGAGATGGAATGGCAGAAGTCTTCAAAATTCTGGTAAGCACTCAGTCTAATTCCTGCCAAGTCAAATTGATGGGCTACAGTGAAATAGGACATAGAAAGATTATGAGAAAATCCATCCATCCCCTTCTTTGGATGTGGGAGAGCCTGCTTTAGAAAATTCTACACAAAGAGTGATGAGGCATCCTATAGAAATTATAAGGTTGAGAGCAAATGCAGGAATTGGAACTTGCTCAGAATAAGGGTAAATAATTTTATCCCTTCTATTATATTTCTACTTGTGATTTTTCCATGTTTTCCTCTAATAATCTTACTCAACAAAACAGAACCTCACACTTCATGCTACAAAAGCTTTTCCCATCTAATCTATGTTTGAGAACCTGTGTTTAAAGCTGGTAGGGTTTGAATGCTGATCTAAAAATGAAAAATTAGGACCATCCCTCTGGTGTGCTCAATAAACTTTTACAGAGGAAATACATAAATCAACCAAGTGAGAATATACTAGGTTTTTTAGCACATTTGAAAAATAGGATTTTTCTTCTACCATGATTATGAGAATGTCTGCAAATGAGAAATTAAAAGAAGAGATTAATGTTCTTATTTGGAAACACCTACTTTAAATGTGAGATTTCTGACAATTGAGAGCTGTTTATTTTAATAAGTTTTAAGAGTACTTACATTTCATTCTAGTGACAGAGTACTAGATATCTTAATAAAACAAGCCTTTTACCTCCCAAAAGAAAATTAGTGCTGATAAGGGTTTTTCTTCTAAGTTCAGAAACAAGGGGGTTAGAAGCAGAATACACATTAATCTATCAACTCATAGGCAAGCTGAAGCAGCAATGCATTTCTGTTTTTATGATACAGACCATCCAGACTAAACAAACTGAAACAAAATTCATCACCAAAAATAGTGACATCTATCTAAACCTATCTGGTTTATTGCTGAGTTCTGACCACTTCTCTTTGATACCCAGCTCAAGAGCAGTTATTATCATCACCCCTGCTGAGAATCAGCACCTGAATCTCCTGTGAAAGTATTCAGTATTTGACATTTGCTGTTAACAACAAAGGAACATTAATCCCCTTCCTTGTGACTGCTAAATACAATACTGAAAATTTGTGACCATGAGATTTTAAAGTAATATTAACCAATATTTTAAAAAATCTGGTCTGAGAAAAAATTCACTCTGAGATGCTATCTAGCTTCTATCTGCTATCTGCTTTCTCAGATTAGGCTTTAAAAAACACTTGTTTTTAACCCCAAGATTTTGGAGTTTCTCTTCTATTACTTAGTGTAATGAGATGGCCCTGACAGCTGCTATTCTATTCCAGATATTGTAGAATAGATTTTATTTTAGAATTGGCAAGAAGCTAGTATAAAAGGCAAAAATGGAGAATTAAACTTTTTTAACAAAAATAGGTAAGGGAAAAAAATTATATGTTTTAAAAGTTTTCAGGGAACAATTAAAAGCAGAAGTGACTGAAAAAGTGTTTCAGAATGGAGAATGACAAAGTGTTTTAGAATACAGAATGGAAGTACTTGAAAATTAATTAATATTTCTTAGTAAATTCAATTGCAATGAGCAAGAATATTACAGATACATTCTCTCTTCTATTTTAGTGAGATTCATCATCTAATCCATAGATCATTCACAAAATGAACTGTGCTGGACAATTATATAAAAATTATATTTGAAATAAATTTGGAAGCAATGTTTTATCTCTCAAAGAACCTATCATGATAAATAATTCAGAAATGTCAGGAATATGTATCTACCTCAGCTTTTTGCTACTGTAAAAAACAGCTGCCTGGACACCTTAAAAACAAATGAGCACCTTTGAAGTATTGGTAGGAATAGAAGAGACAAGAATGCCTTGCCTGCTGTTCTTGTCCCTTGTTTTAGATAAAAACATCACTGTGAGAAAATCAGGGTACTGCCCATACTGTATATTCTGAGGTATAACTTGAGGCACTGCATATTTTTCATATTATGAGAAGCAAAACTCCTGCTTCTAATGGAAAACTACTTAGGTTATAGGCTAAGTGAGCATGAAGGTGGCAATAAAAATAAATCTGCTATGCATTTCATGCCAAAGCATTAACTTTGCTTCATTTATCATATTCTGGCATACTTTTAGTCAGGTCTATACTACCAATAATTTGTCAGTCATCATAGGTTACTTCAGAAACATTTTGTAAACTGTGTATATAGTACAAAATCATTCTCCAGTTACTATTTACTTAGGTGTCACACGCAGTATTCTTTGTCAGATTTCAGTGAAAAAAGTCTGTAATTATATTCATCTACAGCCCTAATATTAACTGATTGCATTCATAAAGTAACAGAATAAATCCACACTAGCTTCAAAATTGTATCTAATATCACATAAACTGTATAAAGTGTCACATACAGTTATTGCTAAAAAGACAGACTAGAAAAGTACTTCATACAATCATAGAATTCTTACGGTTGGAACAAATTTGAAAAATAATCAAGTCCAACCAGTAACCTAACACCACCAATTTCACCACTAAACCACACCCCTAGGTGACATGGGATCCAGGGATTGTGGCTCAAGTACTTCCCTGGGAAGCCAGTGCTTGTTTCAACATTTGACAACTTTTACTATGAGAAAATTTTTCCTGATACCAAAAATAAACATGCCCAGGTACAACTTGAGGCCATTTCCTCTTAGGAGAAAAGACCAACTCCCATCTTGCTACAACCTCCTTTTAGTTGAAAGCCTGAGCTGCCTTTTCTCCAAGCTAAACACCATATCCCTCAGTCATTCCTCATAAACCAGGACTGGCCCCAAAGCTGAGCCCTGGGGAGCATCCCTGGTGTTTGTCTGGCAGCTGGATGTGACTCCACTCCCTGGGCACAGCCCCACAGGCAGTTTTCACCCAGCAAAAAGCACACCCATCTAAGCCATGAGCAGCTGGTTTCTTGAGGAGAATGCTGTGGAAGTTCTCTTCCACACAATCCAGGAACCTCCTAGACTGTTTCTTCTCTGCTGTTTCTGCATTTCCAGAGGACATCTGGTAAGTTGAAGTTCCCCACAAGAAAAAGGACTAGTGACTATGAAACTTCATCCATTTGCTTATAGAATATTTCATCTTTCTCTTCATCCTGGTGGGAGATCTATATCAGACTCCCGCCAGAATAGCTGCCTTGTTGGCCTTCCCCTGATTTTTAACCATAAACACTCCACCCTGTTGTGGAGCTGTCAGACCACCTCTCCTGCCCATCTCTTCTGAGGAATTTACCCACTGCACATTCCAGGCAGGCAAGTCATCCATATCTCTGTGATGGCAACTGTGCCATGGTTTTACAGCTGCCCAGTGGGCTCCAGCTCCTGCTGTTGGCTGTCCCTGCTGTGTGCACTGGTGCAGGTGGACTTTGGGCTATTGATCCCCCCACCTTTCTGCAGGGAGAGCCCCTAACTCCTGTATGACCATTCTCAGGTGCTTCCAGGGTGTTTTACTCATCAATAACTCTTGTCTCTTTGCAGCCACATGGATCTCCAGCCCCTGCCTCCACCGAGTTGTCAGACCAAAGGAGCTCACTAGCACACAGTCCCCCAAACATGCTGCCCCCAGGCTTATCTCAAGTGAGCCTGGTTTTATATCTTTCTCCCTTCAAATGCAATCTACTCTTTACTAAACCCTGGTAACTCCTGTGCAAAGATCCTTTTCCCCTTTTGGGACAGGTGTACCCCATCTGTCACCAACAGGCTTGGTGTCATGTAAACAAACCCACAATTATAATTAACACAGCTGAGAGTTTGTATCACTAGATGTATGAAAGCAGAAAGTGAAATTAATTTTCGTCTCTCTCATATGGTTACTTAACAAACCAGGCCTCAGGAGGACACATGATGCATTTCAACTAGAAAAAAAAAGAAGCAGCACATAATTACACAACTCCTTGGAGTAACGGGTTTGTATCCTTGAGAATTCTCCAGAAAGTATTCTAACTGTGTGAATCAACTCAACTATTACACTGCTGTCATTTCAGACAAATGATGCATGCAAATACATGCTTGTACAAACAAACAGGGTGTTTATAATGCAACATTTTAATATAATTACATCATCGGGTAATTAGAATGTGCAGTTAGATAAGTCTCACCTCTCTCCTTCTGCTACTGAATGAACTGCTAAGTACTAAGGAAAGATTAATCTTTATTAGTGACAATTCACTTAAAGGTTTCTGAACATGAAAAGGAAAATAAATGCCTAAAACATGAGATTTTCCTAGACAAGCAACTGCTGCTATATGAAAAGTTTCTGTACAGCATCATTATTGTCCTAATTTTTTAAAGAAATACAATAAAGTTTGAGAGTGTAAAGTAGAAAACTGGTAGATCACTAAAAGTGAGATAAATATCTATAGTAACAAGGATGTAAAGCTACTACTGAAGTCAGAAAATTATTTTTGAAACTTACTTTTTCATTATTTGTGTAGAAAATTATTTATCAAAATACTGGTTTACACCTAGTGGTTAAAAATATCAGATTAAAACAGAATTGTAACATTTCAAGAGTCCTAGTGACTATTTTCATATTAACCAATTCTATGGAACTGCATAAAGAGCAAGACACAGACTGCAGATATAACTTCTTTGCATTCTAATAAATCCAAGGAGTCAAAGTTACTTTAATCTTTAATAACTGATCTTTAATCAGAAAGCACCATTTTATTTTACCTCCTAGGAACTGAATTCAGCCTGGTTGGTGAGAGAAAAATAATTAAAAAAAAAAAAAAAAAAAAAACAAACCCAAAAAAAAAAAAAAAAGCCTTCATATGGGAAAAAAACCCCTAAGTTGGAAAATTCTAGTCCTAACTGAAAGCATTAGGATTTTTTTCTATGCTGGGGCAAGGCTTACATACAAGACTTGTATACTTTTGTTACACATACTGGATAATAACAAACCAAATTGAGGACATGGACTGTAAGGAGTATGTCTGTTTTAATACATGTACAGTTTACATAGTGAGTTTCTTGGAATACAGTCATTGCCTGATGTGTTATGTAGGGTAAGTATATTTCTGACCCACAATACAGAGTTTAAAAAAAAAGGCTTATCATTATTTATGCTTTATGTGGCAGATTGTATAGATTAGTGAGCAATAACTCCTTTCCACAAAGAACATAAATACATACTTCTGAGACTTAGTAAAGCTCCTTTTTGTCTGAATCCTTTATATGCATAAACTGTGTGCAAACTACACATTTATGCCATGTTCTTGCTTTTCATCTTTATACATCAAAGTGAATTGTGAAAGAGAACTGCCACAAGCAGGGTGTGAAGCCTAAAAGAATCAATGCAGCAATACCTGAGAAACAGAATGAAAAGCCATATTCTCTTTACTGATCATTCTGCTGGCATCATCAAATTGTTCTATTGATAAAATTGTGTTCCATTACTCATTTTTAGCAAATAGACAATATCTGCAATGCTATCAGGAAACTGTACCTGTTTGAACAGAAAGTTTTCACAATAAAGACTTTATACACAGCACTGGGTTATGACTAGTGCACATATTACTCATCATAATAAATGAATTTATTGTTCAGTTAAGAATTCTTGAGCTACTATATGAATTTACTGCTCTTTTTTTTTAAACACTTATAATTAAATTTTTCACAGTATGTTTTTCATCGATAAATAAACCAAAGCACAGAGTATCCAGTGCTTTAAATCTCCAGTTTTGAACTTCCTGTCAAAATCAAAATCATGCACTATGAGTGAATACAAGGAATTTCTTCACTGAAAAGGTCACTGAGCTTTGGAAGAGGCTGTCCAGGGCAGTGGCTGAGTCAGCATCCCTGGAGCTACTAAAAGATGTGTAGATGTGACACTTGAGGACATGGTTTAGTGATGGTCTTGGCAGTTCTTGGTTAATGGTTGACTTGAGGATCTTAAAGGTCATTTCCAACCTAAACTATTATACCATTCTATCAATATGAAATAAATGGTACTGCCTTCCAAACAGCCAATCAACCCCCTATATAATAAATTTAAGACCTCAAGCAAACATATCTGTATTCCTCTCAATAACTGTAGTGAAGAAAACGCAATGGAAGTATAACAACATAGTTCAACAGCACCATCTCAACTAATTAATTTTCTTTCTCCTCAGGATTCTCTGGAACACTAAATACAATATTATCTCTCTTTAAGATTTTTTTCCCCCAGAGGAAAATAACTGTATGAGAACTGTCCAGGCATTTCCTATGAAAATTTGCATCATTATCTCTTTTTATTACTGCAACGGAGTGTGTTGACAATAGACTACCAAATTACCATTTCTCATGTATTTGAAAGTAATGGAGAAAAACTAATTCAGTTAAGCTACAAAGAATAAACTTGATGCAAATTATATAACTTCCATAAATATCAGATATGCTTGATAAACTCTCATGTTTGTCAAATGCCTCTATATTGAAGTGCTTGGCTTACCTGCCACTGTTTCATGAGGTCCCGAACCATTTTGGCATCCTCTAGTGTCTTTTCTTTGTGTGTAGCATCCTGCAGGACATTTGCAGTTGTTTCAGCTTCTGTAAGCCAAGCAAGGAACTTTTCGAGATCCAGGTAGAATTGCTGCAACATTCTTAGGGCTGATTCCAGAGCTGCTTCACGTTCACAAACCCTGCACAAGTACAAATAATCAAATACAGCACTCTTTGGAAGAAAATAAACCTAAATCATTAAACCAAAATACAACAAAGACACACTAAATATTTTTCATGTGTCAGTCAAGGTAAGTTTGCCAATACATTAACTTCAGAACTGGTACTGTTAGCCAGGTAGGGTTCCTTTTTTTATATTTTCACCTGAGAAGTAGTAAGTGGAATCCATCTGATACAAAATTAAGTCAAAGCAGTTCTTTCAAAGTACTATGCTTAAAATATGCACAATTGAAAATCAGAAGTGATTCTCTGGTTTTGTTTTAACAAAAGATCATTTTCTTATGCTACAGCGGAAATACTTGTTTTTTTTTTTTTTTTTTAGAAAGCACAAAATAGTTTCTAGCTTCTGCATGATATTATAAATTCAATAATTAATTTTCAGGTCTTGAAACATTTGGAGATTATGTTCAACACTTAAGATCATTATAACACTGAAGTTTGTGGTGGGCTTTTTGGTTTCTTTATTTTTTTTTAAATTTATTATTTTATTTTCAATTTGAATGTGATAAATTACAAGGATGATCTCTATCAATTACAGGATAAAATGCAACTTGTAGAGACAAAGGCTATCTTATCAGTGGGCAAGGTCTAACTCAGATTAGGAAAGAACACTAAAGATTTCAGCAACTCTGGTGTTAAAAAGACATTAAAGCAGTAATCTGTGTTACATCGTCATTCATGTGCAATGTAGGTGTCATATATTCACTGATTTTTTTGCTTTGAACTTAAGCAAAGTATGGATTTAGAAACATGAGCAGCTAAGTATTACATTGTTTATTAACACAAATCTGTCAGTGTTATTACCTATTGTATTATGTGAATATTTTTTTAACATCAACATGATAACTAAATAAATTTTTAAGCTCTGAAAAGACTTAGTAAGGTCACTTGGTAATGTGAATTACTTCAAGTGGAATTAATGCACTTTGATGCACACCTGTGTTAAGTCTACACCTCTGTGGTGGTCTTCACATAACTCAGTAGATTTCCTGCCTAGTTATTTAGGGAGAGACTAGGATACTGGATTCTAGCAGACATTTATCAAGGTGTAATTAATCAGAGGATGTAATGAAATTTCCAACTGCTGATTTCTCTTTCTAATCCTGTTTTCTGTCATGAAGTGGTTGTACTCCTTGTTAAGTAATGGTATCACCCTAAACCCCAGTTCACTAGTGGAAGTGAGAAAATAAAACAAATGTCTACCACAACAAGTTCTGTCAAGTGGCACTGACTTTACATATTTTTTAACAAGCATATAGTTAAATTGCAGCAGAGGATAGTAAGAACAGTAAAAGTCAGTCAGAGTACAGGCAAAGATGGAAAAAAAAATCCTCCCAGAGAGACTAATGTCACAAGAACTGCCATATTTCTATTATATTTTTAATCTTTTGACATCCTATTTGTTTTTCCCAACATTTTGTTAAAAAAAACCTTATTTTTCTTTCAAAACCCAAGAAAACTATTGAATGCCTCACTATAAAGTCATCCATCAATTTTTTTTAAAGTTTAAAAATGGACTGGATTTTCACCTCAGTTGCACCTGTTGCCACTACAAGAACCCTCCACATCATGGCACTGCTTAGCCTGCAGCATTAGAATGTGTCCCCAGGGGGCTGTCAGGACAAAACACTCAGATGCAGAATAGTGAACATGATCTTCTTCCCTGCTTTATTCTATGTGGGCATAAACATGGCTTGTGGTTAGGCTACTCTTCAAATTTAAAATAACTGCAATTAAAGAATTTGTTGTTCTTTTTTTAAACTAAAGAATAATTACATAGAAATTACACCTAAATATTCTAGCAATATGTATTAAAAGATAAGACACAGAAAATCTCTTACTTGGAAAAGACTATTTTGACCTATTTACCACTTTTAGCTCAAAACCAGCATTATATTTATTCAACACAACTTGGAAATGGAATACAATTGCATGAACTAAATGTATTTCTTTCCAGTTCTTCAGAGCACAATTATAAGATGTGCTTTATAGCATTATTCTAATTCAATTTACAGTGTGCAGCATGGTAGTTAATAGCCTTTGCAGAATCACATAAAACATTTTTTCCCATGCAGTTCCTTCATAGCATGAAAGGCACATTTTTTGCTACTGTACACCTGGATTCCTATAAATACATAGCAATGCTCTAATAATAACATTCTGCAAATATACAGTAAGATTAAAAAAACAAAAACAAAAACAAAACACAAGCACAGATACGAAAAAGATACTCAAAGAGAGAGCAATTCAAAGGAGTACTTAAAGTCAGAATTCGTGTTTTAGAGAAACTATCAGCTTCATGAAAAAAAAGGCATTTTATTGATCTGGGCAAAGAATGAAGCTTTTATCATGAAAACTCTTCTATGATGCACAGAAATCTTATGGCACATAATTCTTACAGTCCTCAGAAATGTGTTTCTTATCTATACGCATACTAATACATGCACCAGAAAATATGTAGTACTTTGTACTTTAAATTTTGGTACAGCTAACATGCAATAAACATTCAGCTACATTGACTGTTCTGCAGCACATCAATAAACTTCACTCTACTTGGCTTTCTCACTATAAAAGTATGAATTTAGAATGAGAAAAAGGTCTAAACATGAAGAATAAAACTGAGCATCAAACCCAGCATATGCTAAATTGCACAGAATCATAGGGGTTAAAGAAATGCATATATTGAACAAGACACTATTACACAAAACAAAATAAAGATGTTTCTCTTTAGTCTGTACTATCCAGGTATGTTTAATTTCATAGTGAGCGCAAACAGTAAGAAAATAACATGAAGTAATCAGAGCTATGTTTTAGTGTAAATGGAAGACTACACAGTACAAATGCTACAGCACACTCCTAAAATACTAAAAGATAACAACAGTATTTAAAAAATTATTTTAATGGAATAATCATGATTTAATCTGTTACATTATGATGTAAGAATAATCCCAGAGAGTGTAACCAAAAGATTCTTAATCAAGGAAGAATCTTAAAGGCGGGATTAATCTTATTTTCCAGAGGACAGGCAAACTACACTCCCTCTATGAAACATGGACACAGCATTTCTGGAGTTCCAATTCTCCTCCCTTGCCTATACATATCTGTTATACCAGAACAAGGTCAGAATAAACTATTTCTCCTGACTACAACAGTAGATCACCTATAACTTAGAAAATTTTGATTTTACACAAGCTTTCATTTTTTTATGTCTAAAATCAGACAGGCTGGTCCTCAACCATCCCTGCAAATCTGATTTTTAAGAACTAGTGCATCAGAGACAATGGACTCACCAACTCTAGTTGTCACGTGAGCTTTGTTGCAGGACAGAAGTTTTGATGCTCGTGTCAGCTGAAGGCTTTGAGTTGAGGGGATAATGTCAGAGGATGAGAGTCAAGCAATGTGTGAACATTTATACTGCCAGGAAGATGTTTTTAAAGGTTTAAAAAAAAATTACCAGCCTCTGTTTCAGGCCATTGGTGTCATGCTAAGAACTTTTAAAGCTAGTAGCAGTATATACAAATGTATATATGAAGAAAATATGGTGAAAATTAAATTATCTTCTCAGAATGTCCTGTGATTCTGTGATTGAAATTATTGCAGGAGTGCTTCATTCAGCACTACCCAATCCCATACAACACAAGGAATACGATGTTTGCAGGGCTCTGCAAGTGTGAATATCAGATTTTTCTTCAACTATGGTGTTTGCTACATAATTTGGAATGAATCATTCACATTTTATGAGTATCTGTGTATTTTAAATTGCAATGCTTATTCACAGTACGAGATACATTGCGAAGGTCGGTGTGTGAATAATGTTTTGAGATGCTCAGATAACAGCATACACAGTAAGTGCAGAGCACAAACTAACACATTTCTGTTCCCCAGGTATTTCTTTAAGAACAATAAAAGTAAAGCAACCCTCTATAGTTCAGTGTTCAATAGATCACTAAATCACATTTCTATCTGCAGATTGCAGTGATCTAAAATTACCTCACTGAGATATAAAATAAAATATCCTGGACTACTGTCTGACAAAGCATCAGAAAATGGTTTTACTTCTATAGTTCGTGTGGTTCTCTATAATTGTATTTTCTCTTTTCTAATAGTATTGTTCCATACAATTAAAAAAAAAAAAAAAAAAAAAGTTACCTGAATTTCCTATATTCTGCCAACTATCACAGAAAATTTGAACTACATGCGTCTTCCTGTTAATGCTGGAAAACCTATGCACCTTTTTCAAGAGTTTCATATCCCTTCTACCAATGTAAAAATGAAACAATTGCAAAACTTTATTGGAATATTTAATTTTTACTGCTAAATAGATTTAAGCTCTCACTGGTAACTCTTCTTCAGCTGCTTTAATTTGGACTGATAAAGAACCCATCAAAGAAACAGAATAATTTAACCTCAGATAAAGTTGGAACACAAAGAGATGTCAGATATGAAAGCAAATTCTTAAAATAACTATTATTGATATAATTTTGAAATGCAAGTTCAAAAAAAAATCATATTCATTAGTTTTGAGACTACTGGTTAGAGGAAGTTTCTTTCAGAATCTAGGTGCTATATTCTATAGAGACAGTTAAAGTTATTAATACATGCTAGTAAAGTGACAAATGTGCAAATTAACTCTGGAATGCCTGATACAACATTCAGTGGGGAAAACTAGGTTGAGACAGCATTTTAAGTATTTCTTTCCTGTGTTATTCTGGATGTCAACTTAACACCACAGTAAGGGATACTTAGGATTTTTCCAGTAGCACTTCTGTATAAATGTGCCTTTTTAGTTTGGCCATCTGAACAGATGTACTAAGTTCTGAAGGTGTGGATATAAATTTTTGAGTGAGCTTTATATATGCAAACTTATGTCCTACTGTCACTATTTTGTCTGGCCTGCTGGAAAGTGTTCTTAACCAAATTGATCTTACAGTACTAGAGATTGCTCAATTGTGTGCAACTCTACCTCTGAAATAATTTTGTTGCAAATGGCTAGAAAGCCTCAAATTGTAACCAAACAGAGCTACAACATCAGCATCCAAACCACTTGAGATCAGCATTCACATGTAGCTGACATATACCCACAGTCCCTTATCCTCTCATTACTCTGAGTGAGGAGCCAGGAAAGGTTTGGTGTGCTGGTACAGAATTTTGTACTCTAAAGACAGGCTTGGGAATTGACTGGGTATCTGTCAGCAGGTGGTGAGAAATTGCATTGTGCACATTGTGCATCACTTGGCTCTCTTGCGTTACTCTCTCTCCCTCTCCAATATTAATTTTAAAGCTACAATTAATATTAATAATAATATTAGTAGCATATTTAGTACACTTCCAACACTCTAACTCTCCATCCCCCCCAATAATTAAATTGTTCTTATCTGAACCAAGGAGGTTTAGCTTTTCTCTCTAGTTCTTCTCCTTGCTGTAGGGAAATGAACAAGCAGTTGATGATACTGAGTTGCTGGCTGGGGTTGAACCTCAACAGTGAAGTATTTCTCTCTGCCTTACATTAATTTCTTGATCTACTTGATCTACTGCCTGAGAACTGTCTTGGTACCTTCAGATAAGCTGAAGGGCATCTCTGTCTTGGCTGCACTATCCGTAATTTTGATATAATTTTAAATTCCAGATGTAATTGGGCATACAGAAAGAGATTAAGTGCAACAGCTTAAAATAAATAAAATAAATAAAACAAACACACAAAGACAGCTCTCTGCTGATTCTCTTTGCTTCTGCAGGAAGGAAGAACAAAAGCCCTCAATGTTCCCATGTTCTGATTAGAACTCAGAATATCTTATGGACAAAATCATGCTCTTTTTCCCTGGCAATCATGGTTTCCTAAATGATGACACTTTCTTCAGATACAAAAATGAGAACGTTCTAAAACATCTCCTGATCATAGTGGTAAGCCCACAGTCTGTCTTTTCTTAAAAATCTGTTCGACAAAGGGGGAAATGCTTCAATGAACAGTTACTCACTCTACTAAACATCATGCAAGATATTTTTTTCCTGAACAGTTTTCATATTATAAATCTCTTCAAAGAAAGAAAATATGTTTCTGGTTTTTCTGTACTTAGGAAAATGGATGCAGCAAGAGACAGGAAATTATTTCTTTTGCTACTACTCATTGACTGGCTTGTTTCTAGTCTTGTACCTCTCACAGATCTTCTTGAAATTACTAGTTGACTAGAATTGACTAGTATGAAAATAAAAAAAAATCAACCTTTCTTGTAGCATTTTCCTCTGAACTGCTTTCTTTGTACTAAAGATATTAAATCAATTTGAAGACATATTTTTGAATTTAGATTGTTTGTCCCATACATTTCTTTTTAAAGCACAATAGATATTGAGTAGCAAAATGAGAAAAAAACCCATCCCAAACCCTCTATTTATCCATAAAGTTTCAGATCAGCCTTGGATAATAATCCCCCATCTATACTACAGCATTTTTTATGAGACTGAGAAGAGTTGCTAAAAACAAAAGAATTTTAACCCATTGGGAAGCAAAATCATATATATGGACTTCTGTATAGGACCTTTAAACAATCCCTTTATAAACAATCCCTTTAAGCACCTGACAACATCAGCACAAAGGGATCTGTGTCATCCTGTAGGAAAACTTCTCATCAGCCTTTTTCTGTCTCTCATACTCTGTTCACTCATGGGATCCTACATTCCCAAAATGCATGGGATAAAAAAGAGATGGAGTTAGAGGAAATGTTTTTTTAACAGGCTTTTCTTGCCCCCATCACTTTTGTCTCTTTTTCCCAGCTTGTTTTGGCATAGGTTAAGAATATATAAAAACATATTATAAGTGTACATCTCCTTTATGTTCATCATAACCATAGATTACTACACTTAAATGGTGAGCTACAGAACAATCATTAAGGCAACTAAGGGGATTTCTTCATAATTACAATCAATTCCAGGTTATCTTTTATGCTACTGAAAACAGTCTATGTTTATTTGTGATTTTTAATCTCCTGGTAAAGTTTCATTAAAGTCAATTGTTTTCCAGAGAGTAAATCATAACTTTTACCAGTTTAAAGGGAAGGGAATCTGAACAACACTCCACAATCACAGACATATGAGGTATCATTAAAAATTATTTTTAGACAGAGAATGATATTCTGATTCATTCACTCCAGAGGCTTTTCTAAATAGCCCTCAATCAAAATTGAAGTATCTTAAGGAAGTATCTTTAACCACTAAATAATTAAAAAAAAAAATTCAAAGGAAAGGAAAAAAAAAAAATCCCAAATTCCAACAGAGCAAACAACCCAGCAACACTCCCCCAGCACCTCCCCCAATTCTCTGAACTCACAGAACAGATTCCAGTCTAATCCTTATATAATTCAAGTAATGGCCAAATAAGACATGAGAAGACAATATTTAAAAATTCTGTTATTCCCACTGAAGAGAGAAATCAGAAAAAGAAGAAATCCCAACATCAAAACTTAAACCAAACAGACAAAACTAGTCTCTTATTCTACCAAAAGAAGCAAAAATATTATTGTTCTGTCTTCTTCATACTTCACGGTCTATAATACGAAGAATTAAATTTTTTCTTGCATTCCAAAACATATTCTTTCAAAATTCCAAGGTAGTTAATAATACCATTTAATAAACAGCATATTAATTACTCAAATGCAATTTAGTAAGATAAAATCTTTGCTTTCTAAGACAGTGAAGTATAATTAAAACTGATTATGAAATTAATTATATTCTAAAGGCACTTGTTTTCTTAGCCTTACTTACTGCAGAAACAACTAGATTTAATAAAACTGTGAAATGCACTGATGGCATTACATGAAATCAATTAGAGCTCACAAAGGATACTATTAAACTGTTAGTGTAGTTTTCATTTAGAGTATCAGCCTCTGAGGGCTGAACTCCATGGCCTAGCAAAAAAGTGATTTGCTACCATGCAAGAGAGAGAGGCCTCAATTCCCAGGCTGGAAAACTTGTCTGGCAGCACTTACAGTTCTTATTGTACCATGCATCATATTAAGTAACACTAAATAAACACTTAGATAAACACACACATTATTTTTTCCCATCTAAAACATGGGCCTCAAGTAATACTCACATTACACAAAGATGCTGGAAGATCAAACTGACTCAATATATTTTAAAAGTTGTATTCTGTCGACATATTTTAAGAAGCATAAAATGCTAACCAGAAAAAGAAAATCGCTCTGTAAAATTCCGGTCAGAAGCAGCTGGTAACCAAAACTGGTTATCATTCAAGTAAGAAGGAAAGAAGACAGCCTGCCTACTGCCTCTTATATTTATACAATCTAATAAAAATATTAGTTGCAAAGAACCATTCCATACCATACATTTATTTATACTCTTCAGGAGGTTTCAGACTCCAATGGAAAACTGAAATATAGAATAAGTTCTGCACTATAAGGAGATAATCTGATTCAAATAGATCTGCTGCAGAAAGATGGTAAAACATGAGGAACTACAACCAGAGGTAATATGAGAATATAGAGAAATACCAATAATTTTTAATCATGCAGATTCAATAGCATGGAAAGAAACTACAGCTGTAGTTCTGTTCCTCAGGATTATGCAAATATAAATAAATAATTAAGTAGTGAATTTCCAGAGCCCAGTTCAGTAAATTCAGATGGTGTTTAACTCACTCTCAGTTCAACAGAACTTCAGTATGTGTTTGATACAAAAGCCTTACAGAGAAAATCCTAACTCCACTGAGGATGAATGGCTAACCTTCAGCTGACTTCAAAGGGAACAGGATGTTCTCTGATAGTTCTACCTCTATTCTTTTTTGGATGAATTTCAAAGACAAAATTCTTAGCAGAAGAAATCACAACCCTTCAAACAACAATTCTGGACCATTTAATAGAGTGGAGTGAGACATAAATACACCAAAACTATAAGTCTGGGAGTGAGGAAGTCTATTCTGCTATGAAGAGACAAGACAAAAATGGATAAAACTTAAACTTCATGTGCTCACAGGCAATTCTGACAGTCATCCAAATCTTTCTCTTAAATAGTGCATGATTTGCAATGTTTTCTTCCTTCTAAATGATTTTTAAAATAATCATCAGGTGCTTACATTAAAAATATACTTGATTTAGCTTGAGATCTATCATTTTGTATTTACTGCCATGCAAGTATCCTCTATGTATTACAGATAATTTATCCAACATCTGAGGAGATGCATTTCTTTTCCCTAATATATGCCTACCTGTTCTTAAACCACTTTCTAAATTTAAGCAATGGAAATGAACACATAACTGATGCATTCATCAGTTTAGCTGGTAATTCAGCTTTCCTTCAGCTTATGCAAAGAAATCCATAAAGCATATGATAACTTCTTTGCAAGCAACTATTTGGGAAGCAAGTCAAGGATGCATGGTTTTGTTACAGAAACCTCTTGAATAAAACAAAGCTGAGATTGAAAGTATATAACCTAATCAATGTAAATAATGTTCAACACTGAGCATTAGGAGCCTTTTCCAAGAGTAGTAAAAGGTGGTACTGGGTGCAGTAATGAACCACTGGGAAAAAGGTATGAAGAGCAAAATGGCAAATTTATTCAGATTAGTCAAACCCAGAAAAAGTTGAGTGATTCCAAAAGGAAAAAAAAACCAAAGACACCAGCAATATGATAGCAGAGGGATTCAGTAAATTGTTCAAAACAACAGATACTACAAAGAATATTTAAACTCAGTATAATCTGACAGGCTCTGAAACTAGCGGTAGTCTTGAAGAAATTCAGTATTTTAAATCAAGACCAACAACTTAATGAAGGTTCCAATACATATTAGCATCTGAAAGGTAGTAAAAATGAAAGGAATAACTATTTATGTCCATCTTTAACTCACTCTCCTGAGCCTGGGCTGGTACCGTGTCCCAGCCAGCAGAAAGAAGAGTAATATCAGACATTAAGGCAGTGACATGATGGGAAAACTAAGTTAGCAAAAGCAAATTTAATAAATACATTCCATACTTCTATTTCTATTTTCCCTAACATGAAAGGAAATAACAGTGACAAATATCCACAGCTCCAAGGGGTCAGCGCAGTTTAAAAGGAAGATTGTCACTAAAGGCAGATCTAAACTATGATTTCTTAGTGCCATCTTATTGCACAAGTGTATTCTGCTGGTGTTTCCACAGGAAAAAAAGAAGAAAAGCACTGGAAGAGCTGCCTCCCATCCCTTGGAGTAAATCCTCACTGAGAAACTTACAAGTAAACTACCTTGAAAATAAATCTAACTCCTTGGAATCAGTAAAGGTATCTGGTTCATCAAAAGACACTGCTAGTAATTCATTCACATAGCTGGAGCATCAACCTCAGACATGATCCAAGCACCAAAAACTCATGGAAATTTTGGAACTGTTTATCATTACTGATAAATAAATAAACAGCATCATGTTTTTCAGATTTTTAGGCAAAAAAATAACTGAACATAGCATATATAAGCCATGTTGTGGGGTACAGAAAATGCATCCAAGTTTAAAATTAAAAAAAAAAAAATTAAACAAATCAAACAAACATATAAGATAGAGGAAAAAAAAAATCAGTAAATGAAAATAGGGACAATAGGAAACATATAACACTACCAAGATAAAATGCAGAAAGTGGGAACTGTGTGTTGCAAGCTTGGCCCTTTAGGCACTTCACAAAACTTTGCTTTTGCCATACACTGTGTCAATTAAACAAGCAGAATCTCAGAAATACATGGCACATCTTAAACAGATAAAAATAATACCATGAAGTGGACCCATATAATGCATTGCCACAAGGCACTACTGTGCTTAAGCAGATATATCTCAGATATGTAACTGATTATGTACCTTGCAAAAAGGAAAAACCTGCAGAAATGTCAGCTAGAGTGATAGTTCCATGAGCTATTATCTCTTATCATTTGCAGAAGATAACATTTTTTATAGTTTGCAGGAGATGTAATTCTTAGTAGCTGGGAAGTGCTCCACATTTCTTTAATTTGTCAGGGAATTATAATAGGTCAGTTAAATTAAGGGTATGTGTTGGTCAAAATTTCATTAATATTGGATGACAAACAACATGAATATACAAAATATTTTTTTTCCTTTTCCCAATTTCCTTGCTTACTTACTGTTTCCCATTTTAAGCACCTGTATCAGATACATCATAAATGCTCTATCCTCAAGATTTATTATCCTCAGTAGAATCTCACCTCTCCTCAATGATTTCTCACCATGCCTATTTTGGGACATGGAAGAAAACCACATTTCTGATTCTACTGCTTTCCTATCTGCCCTCTGTGTTGCCACTTCCCCAGATCTCTGCCTTGGTCAGGAGTCACGACCATCTGCCTCTTGTGCCACTGATCCTTACCAGGAATAATGGGGACTCGTTATTTGTCGACTGCTTCGTGACTTTCTATAAAAACATGTGATTGAAATTTCAGTCATAACCACAAAAAAAAAAAAAAAAAAAAAAAAAAAAGGGCAGGCACTGCTGTTGTCAAGTTGACACATTTGGTGGTAACTTCCAAAGAGAGATGAAGCATTTAACAGCAGACTGAATTATCCTCAGTTTCAAGCATGACTGACAAGCCAGCAAGGGGAAATCTTCAACTGCCTGCACAGCAGCTGAAGAAATACAAAAATACAGGGAAAACACCAGAGGAAAAAAAAAAAGCCAAAAAACCAGCTATCACAAGAATAACAATCCAAACAAAACATGACAACTGAGGTCAAATTCATTTTCCTGGCACTCTGCTAGTCCATCAGCTTTATTAATTTCTCTTCAGTTTGTTTTAAAAGACGTGATACCTGATAAGAAGCCTATTGAGGGGACTGGAAAGACATTCATTTGTTCTATGAGCTTTAGATGAGAGCAATAATCAGTTTGCTATAGTTGGTTAATTCATCTACAGGCAAATAGGAAATAGATTTAAGGTTAGACTTTCAGGGCACAGAGCAATAGCTTCTGTTCTTGTTCAAACAGAAACTAAAATTTTCTAATTATGCCAGAAAAGCTCACCTTTAAGAGAAAGAACAACACATTTGTCTTAATTTTCTAATGGAATGGGAACAAAAATTGAAATTTCTGTTCTTTCACAGATCAAACTTGTTCTTCCTTAGTACATTGCTCCTCCTTCCTCTCCTGCACATGCAAAATAGGGAGATTTCTGGAATAGAATACTTCTTTGATATGTCCACATTAAGCTTCAGTTATGATACAAGTCTGGCCACAAAACTGATCTCATTTTAGAACCCTGTTCCATAAACTATTTAATGACTTCCTCGAGTTGAATTTCCCTTAAAAATCAGATCCATCCTTATTTTCAACAGAAAGGACTAAAGAACATTTAGCACACAGTAATTATGAACAAAGAAAAAGAATTTTGTTTTGATCAAGATCAAAATAAAAGCCAAGAATGAGGAAAAGAAAAAAGTGAAATAGCAAGTGTCTGAGTAATAAAGAATTGTTTTCTAAACTAATTTCTGCTTGGTTTCTGTTGTTAACTTGCTCACACTATTGGAAACTGATGGCCTCACTGCAAGATACCAGTCCTATTCTCCTTTTAAACTGTGCAAACTTAAATCATTAACACTGGATTAAAGTTAGAGCGTGGTGCTAGTAACACCAAGGTCGTGGGTTCCATCCCTGTATGGGCTGTTCACTTAAGAGTAGGAATGGATGATCTTTGTGGGTACCATGCCTCAGAATATTCTGTGATTCTGTGATTTAAAACCCAAAGCAACTAAGCTCTCAATGAGCTGAATTCATGGTGTCTAGAAATCTGAGCAAATCCTTTGTGGAACTGACAAAATATAGCCATTTAATTTAAAAACAGCAACACTTTACTGTGGGGTCATTTTGTTTGTCTGTGAGAGGACTTAGTAGACCCACAGATGATCTCTTGCCTTTCTGAAAGAGATAAAGGTACTAGGCTATATATTTATAGACTATGTGTTCAAGTGGTGCGAAAATTTAATCTCTTTAGACTCATGCTAAAACTTTTAAGAAACTCATCCCTGAAGTTACAAGGATCCATAGATCCTTTTGTAAAATAATGTATAACTGATGCTAGTCTCTCATGAAATAACACAAGCACTCTTTCCTTTTTATAATCGTAAAAGAGTTTCTCAAAAATCACAGGAATATGTTCACAAATGTGAAAATGATGGATCACACAGCATTCTGGATAACACTACCTGGTCATTGCATCCTACCAGCATTTTGAAAGCATATCCAAGACTATACTCTCAAAAATTAAGCCAAAAACATTCACTACCACCAATTGAATTCTCATCTTAGATCTGATGTCAGCGTTGCACAAAAAAGTGCTTTCAGCTCAGTGGAGAACTAAGATAAAACTAGAATATAAGCAGCTAAAACGACTTTCTACAACTCCTGATTATATGAGCTTCATCTGGCAGCTTCATTTACTTCTTTTTACAATTTTTTTTCCTTATATGTGATGAAATGTCATCATTTTGAGGGATATCAGGAAGAAAAAATAGCAAAGCATCGTTGACTGATGTCATTGCTTGTAAGATTGATATTATATTTCTGTACCTAAAAATTTGCTTGAGATTGTCAGCAGTTAATAGAACGTCTTTCCAACACGTTACATTTCTTTTATCTATTATCATAAAATAATCCCTCTGCATCAAATGTTTTCTAGGTATGCTTTTAAAAATGGATGTATTAAGAAATGCTGTAAGTAAAACATAAGCCAAAAAACATAAATTAAAATCAAAGCATCTAAACATTGCATTCCCATCCTTATAGTCTTCATCTGAGGACTTAAAGGTAATAGAATAGAACAAAGAAAGCAAAAAATAATTAAATCTATTGTCAGAAAACAACTCAGGTAACTTTAAAGACATTCATATTCTAAACAAAAAAGGCTTAACATTTACTGCATCAAAAGTGGCAAATACAATTTTTCTTTAGAGTTTGCAAACTCAGCTAGAGAGCAACTTGTGAGAAGTGTGGAGTACTTTACAGATAAATTTGTTTAATGAAAATGAAAGGCTTTTTATGCCCACTTCCCTAATAAGAAAGGCATGAGGACCCCATATAAAATTCAGACTTTCCATAATAGTTCCAGATTAAATGCTTTTTTGAAAACTTTGTCTGTTTTGTTCAAAATAATAGCCAACAGACTTACATCAGTTCTTCAGAATATACACGTTGACATATTAACTCCTATATTGACATACAGAATTATGTCCTTGACATAATCTCAACTGTGTTACCTCAGATTGCAGAGATTCACTTTGTTTAGTGTGATCATTTTTACTGATTAAGTACCTAAGTCCTTGAAGATTTCATACCAAGAAAATTTCTCAAAGGCAGCCTCTGACAAATACCTAGACTGAAAATTTTTTCTTTAAATAGTGAAGGCAACAAAGATAAATGTATTATCAACATCTCTCACAAGACAAAAGAATTTCCCTATAATTACAATATTTTCCACCAGAATTTGCAATTTTAATTTAGAGTCCATTGCTAAATTGGTGTAAATAAAAAGCTTCAGCATGACATATTCATTGTAAAGAAGCAGTCTCTCTTCATGTCTACTTTCTTTCAGCCTGAGAAAATTATATTGAAAACCAATCAATAAATCATCACAGCATAATGATAAAAATGAAAATTATAATAGCTATTTTTTGGGGAAAAATAAATTTTCATCAGAAAATGAAAATTTTCCTCTTTATCTAAAGTCACATTTTGAAGGATTTCTTGCTCACACCCTCATGAATGCAGCTCTATAGCCAGGACAACCACTGCAGGCACAGATGTGTAAACAGACTTCTCAAGGAAACAAGATTCCCATGGCCACAAAGTGTGCCTGCACAGAGAATTTTTGAAGCTGCTCATTCTCATGGTTCTATACAGATTTTAAGAATGTAAACCAAGCTTCAAAATACTGGGAGAATGGAAAGGAAAAGGACGTGTTTGCTTGGAGACTCTGAACTCTTTGCTGCTTGACTTGAGCAGTCTAAGCCAAAATGAGCAAATAAGGTTTTCAGAGATGGCTCCTAGATACAATCTAGATACTGGAACCAACTATGAGTCTTCAGTATAACTCAACAAAATTCACACTTTTGGCTGCTGCTGCTGTGTAAATGCAGTTTTTCTCACTCAGAATGCAATACAACTGTAAAGCAAATGTGATTATTTCCACAAGAAACACAAAGTGTTAGGACGGGTACAGAGTATTAAGAAAAGCTGTCCCTAGCAGAATGATCGAGCTCTTTCTCTGCAGGTAACAAAATTATACTTTCAAAATTCATGTACAGATAAAGGTTACATTCTAATATTTGTATATTTGTAACAAGCAACAGCTGATTACGAATAGTTTGCTGCTGAAAGACTAAATTTAGATTATGACGTTTTTCACACTTAGAATTACTGTTTTATTATGCATTTAATATGAAGGAGATATGCATCACAGTTTTGTACTGTTTATATGCTTAGTTTGGTTGGCCATTTACATTTTATACTGTCCAGCTCACACACAAAATCAAGTTAATACAACTGGTTGCATTAGAGAATGAACACCATTCTTAGTTAAACATGAGAGTTGGTACCTCAGGTCTTTCAAACTCTGCCTCTCCTTACACTGATTTTTCACTGTTCATACCTTGTAGTGGGGAAAAGAAAGTTACTTTTTATGTTTAGATTGTGGTGTGTCGTCTATATTGTCTCAAGAGCCAAAAAAGCATCTTGAGCAGTGAAAGCTCCCAACACCTACTGAGCTCCATTGAGCTAGGCCAAAGGAACTGGTGGGTGATGTGAATATTTGAAGATGTCTATTGCACAGTGGTGGTCTGGAATCCTAAAAAATTCTCAGAATATATTTTACAATTATTTTCATAATAAACACTCCATTTAAGAAATATCAAAGTCCATTTTTAGCTTAACATTTTAGCAAATTATGTTTAACACTTTTAGTGGATTCACAGGAGAGGAAAATGCAAGCAACTGTTGACATTTTTGTATGGTAATTCACATAAAATGTGTCTGCCCACAAAAGGAAGAAGCAACATAATACTACAGTAACAAATATTCTTTATATAGTAAATTTCTAATGGTTGCTTCTATCATTGCCCTTTTTCCCCTCCTGAGAAGACTTGAGTTCATCTGCAGGATTTATTTTTGTTAATGAAAGCAATGAGATCACTTTCTCTTTAATTGCTTCAGCTTAAATAATATGGCTATTTCTTGGAAAGTCAATGCCTCTAAAGTAGAAGAGGTCTGTTTACAAGTCAGTCTGGCGTTCACCCAAGTGATCAGTTCATGTAGATTTTAGTGTATCTTTGCAGTATTAACAACATAAGTAAAAATAAAGAAGTGTCAAGAGAAAAAAAGAGAAACAACAACCAAGCATTCACCAGCTTGTCTCTTAAAGGACATAGAGAGACATTGGTTATAGCTCAGTGCTATAAAACACAACAGTAAGGCAAAGGGTAAACACACAGCAATCAGCTGCAAATCTACTTAAGCAAAACAAAACACAAGCTAGCAGATGTTGCCTTAATGACTGAAGTAGTTGCTTTGGCATCTATTACCAACAGGCAAAGTGGAATTTTACAACTGCTTGCCTGCCTGTTATCTTAGTAAACTGGTTCATGGAAAAGCAGGTTTCACATTTTTTTTTTACACTGACACACAATTCTGATATTAGGGACAAGTTTAAGGAAAAACAGTTTAAAATAATGTAAGCAACTCTTAGTTTTAATTTTAAAAGAAGATATTTACAAAATATTTAGGCCATTTAACTTAACAATATATAGAGAGAAAGCAAAATCTTCAGCTGAATATTTCCTTAAGATATGCATAAAAAATTATAAAACTGCTCATGAAATACTGGAGAAATGGTCAAGGACATACATTGGAATCTATTTCTACTATCACTGTGAGGTGAGCAAGTCATCAGAGCACTATTCATTGCCTAGATGAAAATAAAACACATGGATATATCTAAAATCATTGCACACATATCTCAGTGAAAACAAGCCTTTCTTGAAGACTGTAACAAAGAAATTCACATCTCCTTTCTACTGAGTAAATATTCTCTTACAGTTCAAAAGATCCCCAAAACCATAACATTCTCTCCTTTTTTTTCTCTATGTAATAATCTGAAAGATGAAGAGTTGAAGCATAGAAAGAGGGCAAAAAAATCCAAAGAGAAACCTCCTATAAAACCAGAACAAGTTGGCATTTAATCCATCCAAAGGCCCATGGACTTCATTATTGCTTTCCACAGGGCTGTTTAACAAAGGAATCACAGAATCATTTAGGTTGGAAAAGACCTCTGAGATCATCAAGTCAAACCCTTAATCCAATGCTTCCAAACCTACCTCTAAATCAAGCCCTAACTCTCATATCTAAACGTTTTGAAATCCCTGCAGAAATCTAGGACATTTTTTCAAGACCACACTCAGGAGCTGCTGCATGAGCAAAATGCCTGACTAGTGTTTCAAAGAAACCAAAAAAATCTACAGGTGCAGAAAATCCTCCAAGTAAAAGTTTTATCTGACTTGATGCCTTAGTATGTCCATATTTATCAGTGTCTCACAAATGTCTGACAAAAATGTGATCCAGCCCTTAGAGAAGTTTATCAACTACACATTTGCAGCATGCTTCTTTTTCAAGTTCCCAAATCATGAGTAGTGTTACAGAAGTTGTATACAAAACACTAAATTAAAAATATATTAGAAATTTAACAACATCATACAATCAAAAACTAAGATACTCATTTCACAGTTCATATTTATTCCTATCCTTTTTTACTTCTTAAAGGGAAATGTCAACTCAGTCACCTAAGCAGGTCTCTGCTTAGACATAAAATATTTACTATAGTAATTCAACTAACACATCTGTGCATTTTATAGAAGCTTGCAAGGAATATGTTTTGAAGAGCTTGTACTCTCTCTTAGCCTAGTACTTGGCAGAGTCCATGCAAGATTGGCAACTCTCACCTTTGGGCAACATTAGACACAGCTGGGCTTGTGCCTGAGGCATTAACAGATTTAAAAAATGCACCCTTAGCTACAATTAATACAGAGCAGCCACAGCAGCTACACATATAGCCTGGACTTCTCACCAAGCAGGGCTTGTAATTCTAAATACAGACAAAAACACTTTCCTTTGGTTGTCACCAAATTCCATTTAAGTTGCTCATTGTATCTACCCATGGGGAATGGTTTTGAGCATTAGACTCCCAGTCTTTTCCATCCAGCAATAGATGGCCTGCCCCCTCAAACTCCTTCTCAGGCCACAGTAAGCAAAACATTATTTTGTAAAAATACAGCTACTTCTAATAAAGCTAAAATTGTTATTACTATAACAGGAGAAATACAAGCAAGTATAAACGGAATGTTTATACTAAAATCTCAGTTTAGTTAAAAATAAAAAGCTTTCAAATTATTGTGTGCCTTTCTTTTTAGTGGATATCAAGAGTATCCCTTCTCTCATTTGAACAGGGTCTTAAGTCAGTTGTAAGCTTGCTGCGGAAAAATGCTGCTAAAGTGACTCATACATATGAACATCAAACTATACAAAAAGTGACATTAAACTTCTGTACTCATCAGTGATTTAAGTAACTGCCATTATGCAAGAAGATCTACTGAATTTACTGCATATTTAGCTAAACTGACTTCTCTGGCCTTGTTCATAGACTTTAATTAAAATATATATTAAGATATAATTACTTTATAGTTTCAGTTATAAACTGCAAAGCTTTATGCAAGATATTAATTAAAACAACTTTCGTTTAATTTTTACATATCTAATCTTATATGCAATGGTTTAAAGCTCTTTTACTACTATAAAGAAAATGATTTTTACTGCAATATGTTATAATCTCATAGATTGCATATTGGATGATTCACAATTTGTTGGCAAGCTTCCAAAAAATTGCTTTTAATAAGGAATTGGTATCTAAACCAAACACTGAAAGACTGTGAAATGTAATCAAGAATGTGGTTAAGGATCTAATAAAAACTTTCTTCACTCAAGATTTGCTTCAAAGATACAGGATAACATTTCTACTTTGAACCTGCTTCAATAGGATATGTCATTTTCAGATTTGGTTTATGAGTCAGAATCACTATTGTGATTGTGATGTGGAGATAGTACAGATATATGAAACATTTTTAAATACTTGAAATATAACCTATCAGTTTAAGTTAGTTGGCAACTGCTTATAGCAGAGGAAAATTGGCAGGAAGTTAAATTATATTTGTGATAATTAAATTGTATTCTAAAGACATATTTCCAAAAAATTCTACAGAAGAGTCGTGATCACTAGTCACTTCACTTGCAAAAGTTACATCTTCTATAATCTCCAACTGCAGCTGGACAAGGAATGTTAATGGAGAGTAACAACAAATCTAATAGCAGCATTTATATCCTACCTTTTATTAATGGCAGCCCACGATGCATTAATGCTATCTGTCATCAGTTGTACATTTCTGGTGTCATCTGCTGAATAATCACGGAGCAGCTTAAGAGCCATGTCATTTGCCACATCTACATTTATTTGCCATTGTCGTATTTCTTTTGAAAATTGCTGAAGTAAAAAGAGAAAGAAAGAATAAATCTCAGAGCAACATAAAATGGTCACATACATTGTACAATTATTAGAAAAAGAAGCTGAATAACTTACATCAGCTGTATAAAAAGAAGGGAAAAAAAGAAAAAAATACTTCCTCAGATTTACTGGAAATGAGAATCAGTCTTTCTATATGTTTTAAATTATTTTAGTCATAAGTCCACAGGACTACTTCTGAATTCTGAGACGACCAAGCAACCAACTTCTAAATGCTGGAAAAGACATGACAGCTCAAATTGATAAACACTGATTAGAATGTTGATGATTCTTTTCTGAGACACAAATAGATGGATGTGTTATAATGCATTATGGAAACTACAGTTATTTGTGACATTGAGTACTGTGAGAGAAAACATAGTGAAATAATATATTCTGACTAATTTTAATTTATATACTGTGAAATAATACTGATTTGAACAATTAATTCCTGTGCTTTCAGGTTGTTTTTTTTTTTTTAAATTGAATTAATTTTAGCAAATTGTTTATGTAATTAGTGCCACCTACTGGAACAGCACTAAATCTGCAATGCAACAAAATACTACTGGTAAAAGTATCCAAATCTTCGTAATGCTAATTTATGCTTAATACTAAAAGGCTTTTTAAATTTTTCTGTTTCCCCCTTTCCTCTCTACTTTCTCCTCTCCTTTCTTTTTTCTCTCCTGTCCACCTAGGCCAGCTGCCTCACTGCAGAAGTGAGCCAGGAAACCCAGAGCAGTCACATAGCCAACAGCCAGCTCCCATGCATCTTTCCTGTTAGTCTTTCAGAGCAAATTTCCATATAAATGCACTAGAGCTGCATATTTAATCCATAATGTGTGACAAAAAAATGAAAGAGCAAAGTTAATTAATTGCCTACTTGTACTTTTGTAATAAACAGGCTCCAACCAGCCAATAAAATGGACAATACAAGTTGAAAAACAGTTTGTAAATAGAAATAGTAAATTGCATATAAACATTTGAGGCTATTTACAACAAACAGTAAGACTCGACTGTCTTTATTGTTGTGCTGTAATACACAAATTGGGAAATGCCCATGAAGAAAAAAAATAGGTTTTTTCCCTTCATTCTCCCAAAGCAGTATTCCTTTTGAAATCTTGTTTTGGCTCAGATAAGGAATTCTTCACATAGAGCTGAACTTACACATAATCCTTTGTGAAAGAGTCTAAATATTAAGAAAAAAAAAAAATAATGTGTTTATGTTTTAATCTCAGCAGGTCTGTAAACTGATTTTGATTAAGACCGCAGCTAAAATGCACTTGCTCTTTGAACAGAGTCCAAATGGAATTTTGGGGGGAGGGTATTCAATTTTTCCCCCCTATTCTTATCTGTCAAACAGCTACTTCAGCACCTCCATGTTCTCTCCATAATTTCAAACTGTGTTATTCTTTTTCAGTTTTCTAATTTCCTGTGTTATTCTTCATGGGAGGGCAGATCACTCCATTACTGTACACTAGACAGCCCCAGGTACTAAGACAGCTCCTTGTTTATCTGTTTTGTACAAGGGATCCTGTTAGTACCAGTCAAACATTAGGAGGAACCTACAAACTCCTAATCCTGAAAACCATCTGAACATGTTATATTTAAGCTCACCTAAGATGAAGCTGTCTAGAGAATTTTTACAAGAAATTTCTCTTTGCTAAGTAAGGAGATCTAGACAGGAGAGGTGATAATTTTGTGGAAAACACTATTATTTCTTTGAGGAAGATACAAGCAGGTGGCTGTTTTGGAAACAGTCTGCCAAGTGAGCTCCTTTCCTGCCATAATGATACACAATAAATACATATATTTTAATATTTACATGAATATAATTATATATATATATACAAAATACTAGATAGTAAATAAATTCTGCAGTAATTATAATTTCAGTTATGTAGATCTTATATAGCAAGTATCTATTCTACATTTAGGTCTATCAATATTTTACCCTACCTTTCTCTTCATTTAAAATTACACAGGCATGCAGGTAATTTTTATTCTTAGTCAAAGAATCACAGCAGACGGATTCTTCACTGCTTTATATAGAAAAGTTACCATAATATTTTGTCTGCATTGTAAATTAATGATCTGTAAACTTTACTTTGAAAATAAGATCTTTTTGCCCAGACCCATGTGAATAAAATTGACCTTCTAAAAGATTTGAAACTCTATTTTATAATAAAATAAATGGGAAGATCCATTACAAGGTTATTTCCAAAAGTGTTGTTCTCACCATTAACTTCAACATTAATCCATTAACTTCCTGACACTACAACACTAGGTTGCCACTTAGGAAAGAAATGATGAATATAGAGAGCTTTGGTGATGGAAACTGCATTTTCTGTTTTACTGGAAATTGATATGCAATTTTTCAATGGCTTTGAGGAGTGGATACTTCAGCTTTGCTCTGTGTGCAGACACTGAGAACAAAGTGTTAGGGTACAAGTTTTACCTATATATCCCACCAGAGGCCCATTAACTCTCATACATGACTGCAATGTCTACTTCAGAATTCATATAATTTTTTTTCTCTGTTCCCTTTTATTTATTTAGGTCTCACTTATCTTTTAGCTTAAGATGACATTTGTTTTTTTTCTTCTTTAAAGGAAAATGCTACATTACCTTAATTTCTTTCTGACATTATTTTTAAAGCATTCTCTTTGTTTTGCCTGTGTTATCACTGGAATTTGCTGAGTTTATTAAAAGGCTTAAAGAATTAAGGCTCTGCATTTATCATGTTACTTAGATATTAGTTTATTTATAATTTTTAATTAGAAGACACTGGTTGATGATATTAGGAAAAAAACCCATGCAATTAAGAGCCCTTGATTAAAAACAAGTAATGAAATCAGAGCTGCACTTTATTCTATCCCAGGATTGCCCAGTGGAGCAAAATCAATGATGCACAGTAGTTCAAATATAGCAACATGTATGTACAATATCATTCAGTTCTGTGTATATATCACAAACCCAGAAAATAAGGCTGTCTTTCTGTCCTTTTTCTGTATATCTATAGCATGTTTTATTTATATACTTAAAGAATTTATTTTTTTAGTCAAGGAATTCTAATTCACTGTTTGCAACATAGTCAATAACACGAACTTAATTGTTAATTGTTTTACTGAAATCAAAGCAGTACACCGTCAGCCTGGAATAATAAAAAACCCACAAAATGCTGATTTTGTTCTTCATCTTGGTACACAGAGAATGGCAAAAGAGTCCCTGGTGAGTTACTACCCTGCAAGAAACTGAGAAAGGCATGCAAAGGCAGCCTCAGCCTTATCCACAAATTCAGGACACAAAGTTCACTCCCTGGGCTCTGCCAGTTGATGGCTGCCTGGCCTTTTGATTCCCAGCAGGGCAGGGTATGAAATCAGGCTGCTGTTTAATTTCCTGTTTAGATGAAGAAATGAGTGGTCAATGAAGGAAAGGAATGAAATATTGTCTCTATCCTTCCTCCTCTTCACTTTGGCTATCCCAGATGAAGCTGGACAGAGAGAGAAAAGATGTCTCACTAACTCCCACCAAAGCAAGGAGCCAAGGTGTGAATAGGCAATCCAAGCAGTTTTGTTTGATTTGGGGTTGTGGTGGTTTTTTTTTTTTTTCTCTCCTTTCAAACAGAAGTTCCTAGTAAGAAAAGGCTAGTTTTACACTAGCTTATGTCCTGATGACGTGGTGATACAAGGAGTTGAGGTGTGATTGTGTACTATTTATACACCTGTAACCTTCAGCCTGCTGAGTTAACCATCTGCAGTCATCATTTAATGAACAATAAAAAACAGGGCTTAATGGGTAAAGGCTCTCATTGGCCAGATTGCCATATTCTGGTTCCCCAAACCTAACACCCGTTTAGTACTCTAATACCAATTAAAAAAAAAAAGAATGAAAAAAATGCTGTAATTCTCAGCAAATTATTCTGAATTAATTTCTGATTCAAATTAATAATATTTTTAATTTTTAGCTATAGTACCTGCTTACTTTATCTTTTAAACGTCACCAAAAAAAAAAATAAAATTATTTAAAAAAATTAAAGGCCAAATACAAGCTAGTTATAGATTTTTGTTTTATGCTGTCATTGTTAAAAATTATAATCAAGAGACTGGTATTACTGAGTTTACCATGTAGCCATATATTAGGATGCCCTAAGAGAAATGCTTTAACACAAGCACTGATCAAAAGTTCCCCTAGAGCAGGAGGGAACATACACATTGATTCAGCTGTCTTTAGGCAGACCTTCAATGTTTAACAAGCACATCAGAAGAATACTTGGTGACCACTTTCTCACACCAAGCTGTGTTGAGATACAAAGCTGACAAAATTAGTAAGTCAGAAGAATTTATTTAGTCTTGCACTAATCTCTCTCTTTCCCTCAAAGGAAGTGAACAGAAATTATATTTTCATCAGTGTAACAGCAAGCCAAAAGACAGCCTACTTACTCTACATCTTTAGGGAACAACATCAAAATATGTGTATTTGGCACAGAAGGCTGGAAAACATTTATTTTGAGATCTTGATGTATTTCTAGGTCCTTCAGTTTAGATAATATTGTACAGCAGAAACATAAGGCTGCTAACCCAGAAAAAAAAAAAAAAAGAAATTCCATTTCACTTAGACTTCATGACCCCTTATTTCAAGCATGAACATAACAGCTGATGCTGTCACATCTGAGAAACTTTGATGAAGGTTTTGACACAATAGGAATTACTGGCACACAAAGACAATTCCTCTAGGAAGGCTGGAGCAGAAGAAACACAAAAAAGAGAACGAAAAAAAAGAAAATAATTTTCCCCACCCCTCCTACTCCTCATTCCCTAAGACAGAGATGAATTTCTTCTGGACTTGAGGAAGAAAGGCTAGGCAAAACCAAAAAAAAAAGAAAGCTATCAACTCAGAAGAGTAGAGCTTGTTGATGTTCTTATCATCAGGAGGGCACAAATTAAGATGGACTAGCTGAGGCACTAAAATTAAAATTATAGGTTGATGTCTGTAACTCGACACAACACATCCATCTCATTGGATCCAGACTGGTGGGAATGGCTGTGGATACAGAAAGCCCAAGTGCTTCTAAAGTAAGATGCAAAAGGATCTGCAGGTCTCCATTCCCAAACTCTGTTGATAGGCAGAGATGCATTCTGTGAATAAGTACACTATTATTCTTCCTCTAGAACTCTGGGGATGGAGGAGAAGACTGACATACCCTTATTACTCTCCATGGTTAATGTTGATCCAAATAACCCCATCGTTTTTTCATAAAGCATGCACTCTTAGACCTCATCTCAACTTCATATACTCTTGTAAAAAAGTACAAAAATCCATTTCTAAAGCAATATTTTCAATTATTTTTCAAGTTAAGTAATTAGTTTTTGAAACATAAGACACTTCAATACTATGACATAAGACAGTGTTTCCACAGAACTGTTTTTTGTTAATTGAGTCTTTGCAGAGCTGAGACATTGACTATGTTGAAGCTTTTCCTTTTTTTAAACAAACACTGGGCAGAAGCCAGGACTGTATCTCTGCAGGAAGACAGTGACAAATGGGAGTCCTCTATGCTGAATGACAGTACTACACATGATCTATAACTCTTTGCAATACATTAGTGAGTGATTGCCCTTGTTTACCATAATCTACCCTTCCCAAGCAATGACCCTTTTGGTACAATCTTAAATAAGAAAACTTAACCTCAGCTCAGCCCTAAAACATTTTTATGCTTCTTACAGGCAAGCAAAAGAAAAAAAGAAGCAAGCAAAAACCCCAACATATTTTGCATTTCTTCTAAATGCAATAACTAACATGATAGAGATAACTGAACCAATCATGAAGTTCTACATATTTTCTCTGGCAGCAAAACCAGTTGATGAGGACCTTACTCCACAGTTCATTACCATACAACTGTTTAAATAGGACTGCTCTAAGTACACAAACTTCAACCAAAAATTGAGTGGTAGGAGTTTTAAAAAAATCTACAAAAATCTGGTGGGCGGGAGGGGAGAATATATCCAAAATAACTTGTAACTTGTTACTTGTGTAACTCTTTTCCCATAGAGGCAGAAGTCACCTTAAAAGGCTGATCAACTGCCTGCTTTCAATCTTGGTTTTCCCCAACTAGAAAATGAGATATTATTAATCTTAAACAGATGTTTACAAAATTTACTCATTAAGAATATCACCAAATTATGATTGTTTCCATTACAAGAAACTTAAAAACTGATGCAGCAACAGAGAATATTTTCTACCTGAGGTACAGCTCAGCTATATAAATTAACACATTTAAGCACCATAACATGGCAACATGCATGCTAAAATCACAAGGGCAGTCACTTCACTTCACTTGTTTTGTTTTGTTTTGTTTTTTTCACTTAATAACCCTGTCAAGGTTGAAGCTAGTGAGATTATCTTGTGGCAAATCTAAAATCCTTGATTTCCAAAATATATTAATTTAGTTTGCTAAAGTTCATTTTTTTTCTTGTTTTCTCTACTATTTCTAGAGAACCTATACAGCTTCATTAAAGGTGCAGACAGCCACAGACAGCCATACCAATACTACAGGATTTCCCAGTCTGCAGTACCAGTGCTCTGAGGCTGTTGATGAATAGATGTGAAATATTTGTGTTTAAAAGGTAGTATTCCTCCTGCAAGATCAACCAGCTATTTGTTATGACTGTTAAGATCTATTTCATATTCAAAGAATATATGACACACATTTTAGACTTTGCAAGTTAATTGCTTCCTAATTTGCTGTGGAAGATTTTTTGCAATATACATTGTCCACAGTTAGAGGACAACAGTTAGAGAACATTTTCTTTAACAACTTCATTAACTCAAATGGAAATATTTTAATACTCAGTAGCGACCTTAAGTTCTGTGTTCTGCTTTTTCAAAGCTTCCACGGTGTAGGAAATTTCTTTCCATGACTCAAGCTTAGCTTTTGCTTGTTCAAGAACCTGCTCAGCTTCTCGTTTAGCTTCCAGCCACTGTGTTGAATCCTTCAACATTTCTTGAAGCTGCTGTCTCCGGCTTTGGAGGTATCCATGCACTTCATCCCACTGGCTTTGTATCTTTTCAACTGGTGAAACAAAAGGGAAAAACAAAAGCTGAATTAATTTAAAGTTTTTATTTTTATTTATTTTTTTTTTTTAATTCTGTTTTTTAAAGGGTGGAAAAATGATTTTAAAATCTTTCTGGAACTGACCAGAAAACTTTTGTACTTTTCGACTGCAATTGCATCGAAGTTTAGTTCAACAAAAAAGAACAAATAAACTGTTCTGGGTCACACAGTATGGCATTATGACACACAGTATGTGTTTCAATGCATATGCAGCAAGAAATGACAGGTTCATGCCTCAAAAACCCTTATGAAATAGAACCACATTTGAGAAAAAGTGTCTGCAATAATCCTTTATTCTTAATAAACCAACACAAGGTTTAGGATTTTCTGAAGAACAAGTCCTTTAGGGACTAGAGCAATATTAGTTAGAGATTTATTCCAAGATATAATCAAAGGCTGTACTTTCTTATTTTGCTAAGTCAAATATTAGCAAACTGCAAAGGCTAAACAACTTTCTCATATGCTCCTGTTAAATATAAAATAACAATGAGCTTTATGCACTATTTAAAAGAAATGTGATTTCTGAAAACTTAACAATTCCTAAAATCACTGATAATAAGTGTTGGTCAGCACCAGGCTTGTCCACAGTAGCATAAAAACACCAATAGACAGAGCTGTCCAAGCAGCTGAACTTGACACATAAACAAAAAAACCCAAACTCCACACAAACTCCACAAACAATAAAATCTGTGCAGTGCATGAAGGAATAAGCATTTCATTCACTCATATATATATATATATATATATATATACACACACATATATAAAATATATATATAAAATTCCCAGAGATTAGTCAGCACAAAAATATGTTCTCAGTATTTTCTTGAAGACTTCTTCACTACATAGGCCTTCCAGGGAAGGGAACTGAGATTCCTAGAGTAATCAGATAGTAGCTGAAATATTCAGTGACTGGAAGTTCCAATGCTGCATCTCTCACTGCAAGGCTGATTCCAAAATGGTGCAGCCTAAAAATCTGGACACGAAACGCTTCAACAGGGAAAAGAGACTCCTACCTATCAGTGCTTTTCCTTCTTCCAGAAGGAAGGATAAAGATTTTTCCATGGACTCTGCTGAGGTTTACAGAGAGAGAGAATAAAACCATTTAGCATTCCCTGCTAAAGCCTTGGGAGGAAAACTGAGCAAGAACACATAGCAGTATGTTTACGTCAAAAGAAAAGCAGAAGGAACAGAAGAAACAGGACTGGAACACATAAAGCACCATCAGAGCACATCAAGGAGTACCCCAAGGTGCAAATGCTTAAATTTAATCTGAAGCAAATATAACCCTTCATTTTAGGAAGCTATATACTCATGTCACAAAACAACTCATTTCTGTGCCCTCTCTGGGCCAGGGTTTCTGATTTTAGAGTACATGTGAAACAATAAATAGGCTGTAGACTTCAGGACAGGTGAATAACAGAAGTGACTGCTTGAGCAAAATCTCCCTGCTGTGGCTACAGCACGTGGCTCAAGGGTTGTCCTGGAGGCTGAGGGGAAAAGACTGCCTAAACACCTTCCACAGTGTCACTGTCAACAGCTGCTACCTATTTCTTGCAAATCATTACTTGAGCTCCTTCTCCCTTTGACTCTGAGACCTTTATATCTTCTGATTCCTGACAAACTGGAGAGTTTGGTGCATTGCAGACAGAAGTACAACATCTTGTTTGTGTCAGCTGTCTGTGAAAAAAAACAAACACAAACTACAAAAATCCCACCCATTTTTGTTTTATTATAAGTTTCTTTGTTGATGTGGCTAGTTTTTTTTTTTTTTTTTTTTTTTTTTTTTTTTTTTTTTTTTTGCGGGGATGGGAGGATTAAGAAATGAATGAAAACACTCTGCTGCAAAGGAAAGCTGGATCTACATTTATATCAATTTTTCATAAGAAATGCTGATATTTCTTATCACCAAAAATCAAAATATTTATAGATGTATTGGTTCCACAATATCCAATGAGGTTTGTATGTAAGTAAGATATTTAGCAGTCCTCCTCCAGGGACTTTGCTTTTTGCAGTGAGGCTGAGTTTCTCATCAGATACCACAGTCCTGGGATTCTATGATGACCATTTCTCCCACTCAAGAGGACAATGAAGCTACATAACGAAACTGCATCCAGGATATCTCAGATGCCCATTTACACAAGTGACTATGAATGCACAAGCTCCAAATCTATGGAAAACATTTCCCATTTCTCTGTGAAAATACTTAAATACTTGCCCTAGCTCCCTCAATACAATAACATACATACATACATACATATATATACAGACTTTTGCTTTATTATACACTGAAAATGAAGAGTTCAGAAAGTTACTAGACAATCTAAAAAAAAAAAAAAAAAAAAAAAAAAAAAGCTGTTTTCTTGCACTTGTGAGTGACCAAAGCCAATTAACAAAGTGCTACACTTGTAGTGAAAACCACCATGATATCTACGTAGTTAATCTGGCTTTTCTAAGGTAGAGTATAGCAAAAGGTGAAGTACTATTTTAAGATAAAATATGTATAAAAATTAATTAGAGAGGCCTTTGTAATGATGACAATATCATTTAATTTAATGCAACATAAAAATCCCATTATTACTATACATTTGCAATTTCTAAATGATGCTCCCATTTCATCAACTTTTGAATTACAAAATTTCCAAGGCTCTAAAACTTAAAATGGTTAGTTTCCAAAATGAAAACCATGGTGTAAATCAGTATCTCTTAAGGATGTATTTTGTTCATGTTCACTCTTTAGTAAGATGTTTCCCACAGAATGAAAGGTGTGTGCCACTTATAGATTCATGTCAAACAAAAAAAGTTCAGAAAATGTAATTTGAGTACATGTTGTATTAAAACTGACCCCAGGAACCCATGAACACCTTCACCTGCAGATGAGAAGCGTCAGAGACTTGTTATTAAATCATGCTGGACAGTAGTAGACAATTTTTAAATTGTCAGCATCATAGGTGGTTTGTGCAAGGGTTACTGGAACATATAAAAAGCTTTTTCTGACTGGGTACTACTGGGAATAGGTTTATCAATATATTTAAGAGTGTTTTCTGAGACAGCAGTGAGGAATCTCAGTCCAAAGTTCTTTCAGGCTGACACTCTGACCATAGCCTTTAGAAGGGCTATTTCTGCTGTCAGGACTTTATAAAATCCTTAAGGTCACCATGTGTATACATTGGGTTTAGCTGGGATAGTTACATTTCTTTCCAGTGGCTAATATGGGGCTGTGTATTGGATTTATGCTGAGCACAGGGTTGAGAATACAGAGATATTTTTGTTATTGCTGAGCAGGGCTTACATGAGTCAAGGCATTTTCTGCTTTTCCTGCTGCCACACTGGTGAAGGAATGGGAGTGCATGGGAGGGTGGGAGGAGACACAGCTGGGACAGGGGACCCAAACTGACCACAGGGACATTCCAGACAACATGCTCATGTATAAAGTGGGGTGAAGAAGGAGGAAGGGATAATGTTTGAGGTGATGGAGTTTGTTCTCCCAAGTCACCATAATGTGTGATGGAGTCCTGCTCTCCTGGGATGGCTGAACACCTGCCCAACCATGGGAAGCAGTGAATGAATTCCTTGTTGTTCTTTGCTTGTGTGTGTGGTTTTGCTTTCCCTATTAAACTGTCTTTATCTCAAAGTTTTCCAGCTTTGACCCTTCTGATTCCCTCCATGATCCTGCTGCTGGGGGAGTGAGTGAGTGGCTGTGTGGAGCTTGGCTGCTGGCTGGGGTTAACAGGTTCAGCATAGGGAAAATCAATTTCTTTCAAATTTTTATCATTTTTTCCTGGAATGAGGAAGACAAGCCTAGAAATAAGAAGTTAGGTTCCAAACCCAGAAAAATAGAAGAAGCAATGTCATGTGAAGTAATTCTTCCAGAAAAATTAATTTACACTATTTTGGAGAACTAAAGAAAAAAGTGTTATCACTATTTCTTACCTTGAATTTAAGGCCATCAATAAATAATATTCAATAAATTAAAAATATATGTATAAAACAGACCGGACCAGAAGCTATTGCAAGGATGAAAAAAAGAACCTGAAAGTTAAGTAAGAATATCTAATATGACTAAAAAAAAAGTAAGTATTCCCAGGAAAAAGTAATGTAACTGTCCTTACTACACTCTCTATTATAATAGCATATTATTGATATGAGACTCTACTCTTTATGTTTTACATATCATTGTTTTACCTACTGTGACAATTACACACCTAGATAGGTGGAAACACCTAGATAGACACAACAAACATGGATCCATGTATACTATTAATATAACTGAAGAACAGGAATTTTAAATAATTAGTAACAATGACAAAAGTATTTTTCCCCATAGCTGAGTAGTTTTGGAAGCATCTCAGTTTACATTGCTCATTACAGCTAAGTCCTGTGCCTTCTACATTTCAAAGTGTCTTATTTCTTAGTGTGGCATGTCCCTGTATTCCATTTTCTTCCTATCCTTCCCTGCCCTAAATTTGACAACAGCACAATATCTTTATTGTAAGAATCAGTATTAACAATTATCTCAAGAAGATTTTTACTAACTACAAAGAGGCAATCTAAAAAAAAAAAAAAAAAAGACAGAATTTTCTTTACAGCCTTAATGAAAAGAAATATTGTATTAATGACAAATCTAAACTGAGTGTCAGAAAGACAAAGTACATATAACAGGTTATTTCCTGAAGTGAAAACCAATCCCCATCCATTTCCCAATCACAGTGCTCCAGCAGAAGTCCTCATTGTACTTCACCTACACAACTTTTGTGCTTGCTTACTGGAAAGTGTCCCAGCATGGCTTCAAGCACTCCCAGTTCAACACTGAACTCTCTCAAATGAGTAATTTAGAACATGGTGAGATTCTGCCAGTATGTAATTTCAAAGTTGCTATTCCATTTTTTTTTTTCTGTCTCTACTATTTCCTTGCTGACCAATAGTAATTATGTACTAAATTGGACAAAAGAAATTCTGCCAAACTGAAGTTACTATAAGCAGCAAGAAAGCAGCATCTAAAATAATCAGACACAAGACAGGTGTCCTTCAGTCTCGTTACTGTTAATTTCATATATTGAGGAAAGAACATTCTTAGTGAAGGAGAGTGATGGAGACTGTGTCCTTAGGATTCAGTTTTGCCTATTAACAAAAAAATTTATAGTTTTTTCCTACGTTATTCATTATAGGGAAACAAACAAAATTAATTTATTTTTCTTTGTTAACTATATATGCCATCTTATCAATTTATCTTATTGACAAATACAGTTTCAGTTAGAGAATTCACTCTCTGCTGTTAATAATATAATCACACTGGAAACAACAGAAAAGGAATCTGAGAAGAAGCTATCAGTCACTAGAGAAATAATGTTCATGTTACTAGACAATATTCAGCCTATGTAAAGATGAAAAAAACATTAATTCCATGCCAGTTTGTTATCTAGTACACCCTCCAAAAAAGTGAATGTTTGTGAATAGCAACAGAATTTGTGGGGTAGAAATCCTCTGTTTTCCTTGTCCAACAAATTACACAAACTACACTAATTCTGCACTGTAGGAGACTTTCTCTCAAAAGCATTACTGTCAATATATTGACATTTTCCTATTTTGACTTTTTCACTATATTTTCACAGATTTGAAGACTAAAGGGACTAATACAATCGGACCTGCTGCAGAATGCAACTGGAGAAGAGCAGAGATATAGACAGTATTAATCCATTCTACCAAAGCTGCTGATGCACTGATTTTCAGTTTGGATTAATTTTTGAATTGAGCCCAATACTTTCTTTTGAATGTTCTGGGTAGTTAATTGTTATGTATTTCATTTTACTTCATTTGCTTTTTACGAATCTATGCATTTATCTATATTAAATTTAGTTTAGTTAAACTTTTGCAGCTGTACAAAACTCCAGTTTTTTCCATTCCTCAGAATTTTAAGTGAGCAGGTTTTATGAGAGAAATGACAGAGAAACTAGAAAATATGGATCTAAACAGAAACATTCTACTGAACCTTTTCTACAGTTTTCTTTCTCCCACTAATCAGTATAATCTTCCACACATTAGGGATAAACAAATTGTGACAGGAAAAAAAGATGCTTTATTCTGAAAGAACAGCAACCATGCACTAAATGTAAGACTTTCTGATTTTTTTCAATTTTGGCTCAGTTTTCTGTAAACAACATAAGTGGAATCAGACTAAAATATCACTTAAACTTTGTCTTATCTTGTGGTTTCCTTGCTTTGTACTATTGTATTGTTCTAAGAAAATAAGTGAAACACTTTGCTTTTTTTAACTGGGAAAGGATTTATTTAAAATTCCCCATTTGTCAATTATTTCTTTTTGCAAGCACTCTGCTTTCTCTTCTGCTGCCTTCCAGAACAGAAGGTGTCTGACTTGAGTCTCATTTTTCAGAGAGTAATCACTTTGATAAAGCCTATCTTACAACATCCCTTGACAAAAGGATGAGGTCTCTGTTCTTATGAACAATCTGAATCTGTGAGAGACTGGCCTAGGGAATCTTTTGGATGGTAGATGCAGAGTCAAGTGAGGATAAGTTTAAAACATTTCTTTTTTAATTGCTGAAATACTTAAGGAGTCACAGGAACAGTTATCCCCCAAGTTGCTGCCTGTATCATTATGGATCTGGACAGGACACAGCGCCCAGCAGAGAACAGCTGGAGCCAGCCTGCTCAGGTGGGGATTTATGCTTCAGCTGCTCTTCATTTTTCCTTTTAGAGAAGCATTTCTCTTGACCTTTTCCAATAGTTTATAAAAGTCACACTTCTCAAACAACCACCTTAGAAACTTATAGCAAAACTTTAACGTTCATATGGAAAAATGCTAATGATGTGTCATCTAAGACATTTTATGCATCAGTGGTGAATAAAGTGATGAGAATATTTAGCCAATAAACTCCAAATTAATAGTGGGGTGGCAACTTAAAATATCTACCCTAATGTGAAGTCTGCCATTTATGCCAGTAAGATGTCAGATGTAGCTTTTATGCACCATTAATGTATTAAGGTATTTATAGAAATATTAGTCCTTATCATAAAGTATCATAACACATGACAGATTTTTTTTAAAAGCTATTTTTTACAGAAAATTAGGCAAAACTGGATGTACTCAAACTAAGCTGCATTTAAACAAGTGAATAAATAATATCTGGGGAAAAGGAACAAACTAAAATCATCTCAAATATCATGCAATATTATAATTTCTATGAACAAATAAAAGGTACTGCAAAGGAAACCAAGAAAAAGAAGCAGTCAGAGCCTTTAGCTGTCTTTTGGGGTCATGAAGAGCAATGAAAATGCACCTGATACACCAAGGCATGAAAGTCCAGAGGGGAAGAACATTACTTTCCCTTCTTTCTCAGAGCCTAAGAAGGACAGGCAATAAGAGATTTCAACAGATTCAGATGTGGTTGGGTTTTTTTTTAAACACTCAGAGTCATAATCTTATTTTGTAGTTTGATACTTTTGGAGGGTAATTATTTCCAACCATTGCAAGTCTGATTTAATTTTGTTTTGTTTCACTAGGGCAGAGCTTATTTTCTTTTATCTAAAAATCACTTCCATATGTTCAAACTAATGAAGGTCACTCTGTTCCTTTGGAAGTGTCAGATCAAAAAGACTGAACTGAAAACTGTCAAGTGGTTTCTGCTAAGCACCAAGTGAATAATTCTTCAACACTGTTAAGCGTGCTTTATACCTTGCTATAGAGAGTGGGAGTTAGAGACCAGACTAAGCTGGTAGCACATCTAAAGAAATTCGTTTCTTACATGACTGAGCACTGAGAAGGGCATGCAAGAGTTTATTATTTGGAAAACAGAGTCCTCAGAAAGCATTCATCAGTTTCTCAACTTTTTACAGAAGTATTTTTTGATATAACATTTATCATCTCTCAAATGAAGTTTTCATGATAATTTTTTTCATTATATGAGAAAAGGAACAGATCATGGTATGCACAATGTGGAAGACCATTTGGTTTGTACTTCAAAATGTCATACAATCTGTGAAATTCTGATGTGAGAAATAAACACTTACCCTAAATATATGTAGGGCTCTTTAGGATTTAGTATAAAATAGGTAACAAATCTAAGTGTAGTTTTTCTAGAAACCTACAGAAACAAACATATATTTGTGCATTTGTGCATATGTATAAACTATTGACAAGGAAGATGGACAGATTAGAGAATGATCTTTTGATATCCTGAAGAACAGGACATCATGAAGAAATGGATTGGCAAAACTAGAATCCCACCACTCTGGCAGAATGCAGAGTCAGCAGTGATTCTTCCATGACCCCAGAAGCAGGATATGGACATGCCCTTAGAAGTTACCTAAATTATCTTTTTCTAGAGAAACTCTCTCGTTTGGATGATATAAAAATGTAACTTTACTGTAGCATTGTACAAACTGGAAAAAAAAGAGGGTTTCCAAGCTGGAATGATTTCATCATCTTTCAAAATGTTTGATTTATTCTCTTTCCTTTGTTGCACGTAGAAAATATGTACTGCACTATTGAATTTAGCTACTTTCTTAAATATTTATAATATAATTATGAAGACTTACATTAGATTTAGAAATTATATTTAGATTTGATGGGAAGTACCCAAACTAAAGCCACAGGATTAACACTAATCTGATTAACTAGATGAGTGAATATGTAGGTAATCCAATTGTTTCTGTTTAAAATTTATAGAAAAGTTTTCAAAGAACTGAATAGGGGGAAAAAGCATTAATTTCTGTATTTTTTTCATTGCAAAGTATAATTAGAGGCAACTAAGTATTTTATTATTTATCTTCGCCCAAATGACTGCTTGTTTGGGTTTTTTTCTAGGATTTTGGTTACTCAAGATATTAAAAGGAAAATAATTTATGGTTATGTATCTAATTTTTGTTCACGGATGATAGCTTTTGTAATAATCAACCTTCCTGCAAAATATTTATTTCAGAAGAAGTGTCTCTGCCTGTATTTAAAAATGGGATATTAAATTAGTGATATTGTATTCTACTTTCATTGAACATAATCAAGAATACTATTAGCATTATTAAAGTACATCAGCTTTCATATACTAATGCTTTCATAGACTTACTGATGCAAAAACATAATGGTAGGTTGGGTAGTTTAAGTCCTGAAATGTGTGAAATTCATTACCTACCTAATGAGGCGTATAGGCAGTGAAATTGTGAATTCTTAGTACCACATAACTTTGTGTTGCTATCATACATTCATATTTACACTGCATATTCCTAATGTCATCAGCCTACTACCTCCTACTGAGTTTGGGCTGAGACTTGCTTTCCAAATATATCTGCATTTGTTATTCTGTACACTGATTTGCTTTGGCTTTGAAGTAATAGATCCAGCTCTAAGTGTAGGAGAAAATTTTGGGAGATGTTAAGACGATGAAAATAACTAGCAAATTAAAATTGATTTAATAATTCAGCTATCAGGCTCCAAGTGACTGAAGCAAAGTTTGGCAGACTGTTTATATTTCTGTTTTCTTCTCCCCAAAAACCCCAAACAAGCACAGACTATGATGGATCTTTTCCTATGACTCTTCTAACACTACCAAACCACTCCACCTCCACAGCACACACATCTCACCAAGGTCAGCTGGGAGACAACTCCAAAACCTCACTACTACACAACAGAGACAGAAAATTGGGTGCTGGTAACAGTACTGAGCTTAGTTCAGTATCCAAAAAAAGCCATGCATGCAGCAGGAGGAAAAAAACTGGGCAAAATCAAAAACACGTCAGCTTTGACTTTTATATTTCCTTTGAAAGCAAAGAAAACTTCCAAATGAGCAAGAATTGATTTGAAAGGAAATAAATAATACCATTTTGAAAGTATTTCTATATTCAGCTTCAAGCATAAATTTCATGTATTTTTTACTGAGTTAACAGTTCATCTGAACTGAGTTAATTTTTCTTTACATCACAAGAGACACTGAAAACTGTATAAATTTATTTTATCTACAAATTACCAGTTTCTTAATCACACACTCATAGAGTGGTTTAAGTTGGATGAGACCTTTAAAGATCACCTAATTCCAAGCCCCCTACTATGGACAAGGAACCTTCCAGGTTGCTCAAAGCCCCACCCAGTCTGGCCTTGAGCACTACCAGCAATGGGGCATCTGTAATTTCTCAGGGCAACCTGTCCCAGTGCCCCACCACACTCCCAGTAAAGAATTTCTTACTAATATCCAATCTAAACCCACCCTCTTTCAGTTTAAAGCCATTCTTAATGTTCTATCTCTACTGCCCTTACAAAAAGTCCATCTCCAGAACTGGAAGGTGTCAGTGAGGTGCCCCAGGAGCCTTCTCTTCTCCAGGATGACCAATCCCAGCTCTCAGACTGTTTTCCTAGAGAGGTGCTCCAGCCCTCATGGCCTCCTCTGCACCTGCTTAACAAGCCCATGTCTGTCTTGTCCTGGGGACCCCACAGCTGGATGCAGCACATAATAGTGCAGTGAAATATCAGATAGACAGGTCACCCATTATATATTTTCAGGAAAAACTGACTTTAAATCCTAGCACAGACAGAAGCTTATACACTCAAAAGAAAGTCAAGTTTACACAAGAGATTATGAATTGTCCTGGTGATTTGTGTAAAATAATTCTCATACAATAATCTTCCTGAGAGAAGAAAAGCATCAGATATCAAAAGATTGAAAATTTTAAAAATCTACCTTTTTTTTTTTTTCCTCCCCTTTGGATTTACAATTACAGTCTTTTAGATAAATTGCACCAATTTTGAACTATTTCTAAAGATTCCTTGGGGCTCCTGCTTCTTCTTCAGATTGACATTTCCAAAGTTCTTGGAACTGTCCCATTCTGTCTTTCCTCCCACACTTGCACCAATTTTTTAAGTACTCCATAAGATGTTGTCAGTCTGATACTGACAAATTCTTTTTTTTTTTTTTTTTTAATGAAAAGAAAGACAATCTCAGCTTCCCAACACTTGAAATTCTTAATTTCAACTTTGTTGAAGTATAAAGCAAAGAAGTAGGTAAATTTCATACTTAAAATGGCTAATGCACTTCAAAGTAAATATCCAACAGTCAACTAAGTAAGTAATATACACAGCAGGAGAAAGAAAAAAAAATTCCATAACATTCAAACATTTAGAGTATTCTCTCTCAATTGCAATACTCCTATTTTTAAAAAAATTAATTGTTGATTAGAAAATGAGAGTCCTATCATAAAAATGATGGTACTTGAACTCAAAAGTAGCACAACTCTGCAAGTCTAGGAGTGTGCCAGAAAAAAAGCAGGTAACATTTTTTGTTTTCCTATTTTGAATTCAAAGGTTCTCTAAGTCACATTAACTGAGTCTCAAGCTATGGAGCCTGGCATGACAATTGTTCTTTAATAACTGAATAGATACATAAATAGTAATTAAAAAAAAAACAAAAACAAAACAAAAAAACAACCAATCAACAGTGTATCATATCTGTCATCTTATGCAATATTTTAGTTAATAAAGGGAAAAAAATGAATAAATTCCACCAATCCCAAGAAACAGAATGACATGATAACTTGTCTTGTACTCTTTGGCTTCTTTTGTCTGAGGCGTGGTGTTTGTTCTGGGGTGTTTTGATTCTTTCAATCAGATGTCTCTGTGGTACTCCAACAAAAATCTAAACATTTGTTAGACTCTGTGAACTGAACTTAATCCACTTTAGGCAAACACTTAAAAGTCACTTTTCTGATATGGCTTAAACTCAACAAATTTTGAACCTAAAACACTGCACAGGTTTGGATTGGACATTAGAAAGCATTTCTTTACTGAGAGAGAGGCCAGATAGAGGAAGAGGCTTCCTGAAGAAGTGGTGAATGCCTCTTGTCTATCAGCATTTAAGAGGCATTTGGAAAATACCCTTAAAAAGTGCTTTAACATTTGATCAGCTCTGAAGTGATCAAGCAGAAGGTCACTGTCAGTCCTTTCCAATTGAATAGTCTATTCTGTTCTATTCTGTATTTTACTATGCTTTTAGGAAACTACATGAAACAGAGCAAAGAAAATTATCCAACAAACAGATGAAACCATTACTTTTGCCATCCTAATATAATGCTGCAGTGAAGAATGCCAAGTGTCAAAAGTACAGGACTGTCAGAGACTGTAATGAATATTCTGCAAAATTATTACATTCCTTCCTCTGAAATACAGCACTCATTTCTAAACTTAAGATGATAAAGCAGACATAAACACAGTCTGACACTTCCAGCAAAAATTTCCATAGCATAGGCGTTCACTCGACTGTACACAAGTTCCCGTCCAATTAAAATAGAACAAAATAGATCTTTATCCTAAATATTCTCTTTTAAGCTCTAAGTTTCTCCAAGCCCAAATGACACCACTTTCTCACCACATATCAGAGTATTCATCATCCACCCTCCTTTTGCTGTTGGCAAGGGATTGTCCTCTGTGGAGTCATTCCCTCACCTGCCATGGAATAGACTTGGTGATAAGAAAGATGAAAGAGAACCAGCTAATCTCCAGAACTGTTTTGTTTTTCCTCCTTCCCTCTCATTTTGGTATGATAAAGGCTGAAACGCTCTTATCCACCAAATACAGACTGAAAAGCCTCAGAGCCACCATTTGGTCCCTAAACCAGTAATAAACTTAATTCTTTGAATTATCTACAGTGTTTCATAAGTAAACCTAGTGATGATTTGTACACATAAAATCAAAATACCAGCTGGCTCAACCACGCACCAAAGTCTTAGGACCTCTCTCAGACAGACTAAGCCAATATTTACTCAGGTTGGACTTGCAAAGGAGCTTTGGGGCTCTGTAAAACACTGGTTTTGTTATTGGTTTATTCCTGACTCAAGTAAAACTAAAATTATGATAAATTTATATTGAGGATAGCCACAGTAAAATCCTTAGGCCAAATATACTACAGTATACTTAACTAGATTGTCTGAGAACAACTGCATGTTCCAATACATGTTCTTTGTGTATTGCACCCATTTTAGGAAAAGAGATGGGATACAGTGTACACCAAAACCTGCATTTTCCTGATACAGCTGATTATGTGGCATCTAAATTTAGCTTGTTATCTCTGCTGAACAGGACCTCTGTTTCCTGTTTGCTCTCTAATTACTACAGAAAATTATGGTCTGGTATAAATGAATATATACTGTACTGATACGGTTTTTAAAATAACTATGGACATTAAATGTTGTCCATCCATCTGTCAGTGGATAAATAATTTGATCACATTCTCAAAACTTGATTTCTGAACAATTCATTTTTATTTCCATTTATTTTCATTTTGACTAATGTCTTACAACACAAGCATAGCTTGTCTGTTTGTATCATCATGAATAAGATTGAAAAAGGATATTTTTACTATTTACATTTCTGCTTCTAGTTAAATTTAAAATGTTCTGTGCAAGCTACTATTTCTAACACAGTACTGCATTGAAATAGGGACCAAAACAGCAAGCATTTAGGTTTGTTAGACTAAAAAAAAACAACAAAAAAAAAAACTCCAAACAAACCAACAAGTAGAAAAAACAAGTCTTCTGAAGAGATATGGCAGAAAAAGGCTGGATAAGAGATATTAGCCCACCTTAACTAGATGAAGACCTGAACACATGAAATTAAAAGACTTCTCTGAAATTATAAAGAAATTCTGCAGCTGATTTGGAAATTAAATTGGGGTCATTCTAACTTCTAATAATGCAAGAAGTTTGCTCTTACTGTATTTTCATTGATATCTAAAGGCAAAAACAAACAAAAAAAATCCATATGCTATTATACAACTGACCTGAGGTACAGAGTAAGCCAGTGCTTAATGTTTTGCAGGAAACTTTGTCTATGATGAAAAATTAAGAATGGCAAGTGTTGCTTGGAGGTAATCATATATTTAAAGAAAATAACTGATAATTCCTACTTTGTTGGGGTAGTCCAACTAACCAACAGGGTCTTGACTTTTCACCTTGTGTATAAGGAATTGTCAGGTTATCCTGGAATATTTTATCCTTTCCTTGCCTGTTTTTTACTGATTAAAATTATAGACACAACTAAATTATTCCCTAGTTCACATGTTTATATTTGCACTTAGATGGCAGGTTCTGTTCCAGCTACATGAAAGCAGGAATACTTGTTTCCCGACTTTGCTTTCAAGGATGAAGCACTTCCATCACTTTTCATCTCTGACTTCACTGACAAAAGTCACCATGTATGGGGAGCTACCAGAGCACAACATCTTCACTGCTGATGGCACTTATTTACATTGTTCCTTTTAACATTGCAAATTGACTGAGTCTTTCCAGCATCAGAGGGAAAAAATATTCCTTTCTGATTATCTGGCCACTGCACAAGTCAATGGAAAATTCTTCTACCTATTCTGACAAGATGTAATAAAACCTCTTTAGCATTTATTATTTTAAGTTTTTAAAGTATTTTGTCTAAATGTTAATTAATATCTGCAAAAATGAGAATTAATTCAAATTTGAAATGCAATGTAATCAAAACCAGATTTTTTTGCTGTTGCACTGTAAATAGGAAGCCTCACATTAGATACTGTTAAATATGTTGAAATCGCTAAAATAACTCTGTGATTGCTTTCCTGAAGAGCTACACATTCTTGACAGTTTTGTTCAATTAAATGTTTCAAAAATATTTTAACTTCTCTAATTAAGATGTGAATGACTTTGTATTCTGAGAAGTCTCTCGGGAAGAAATCTCTCTTTCAGATTTGCATACTATTGAATCCTTCAGCATTCCTCAGAAGTACATGGTACTAACAATTTCAGAGACCTATATGAGTAGGATCTGCCATCTCATCCTGTGTGGCAGTTTCTTACCTTCCATTTATATTTTGCTTATAACACTTTTGCAAGTAAATTAGTTTCTTTCTGAAGCTATGGAGGCACTACTCTTGCTAATCTAAAAAAAGAGAAAGCTCCATTACATGGATATATGAATGGAATTTTTTCACAGAGACTCTAGGAAAAAAGGCAGGTGGTTATATAAAACCAGTCTGTTAAAATACGACTCCTCTCAAGCATCCAAGAAGGAAAAGATGCCCCTGACAACAGTGAACAGCACTTAGTAGTAGGGGAATAGTAGGGGAACAGATTGTACTGTCTGCTGATGAGACTTTCTGTCATTTCATGTCTGCTCATGGTTCCGGGCTGCAGTTTCACCTAAATGGTGACTGGATAGGCTGAAGGCTGGGCGTGGAGGGCTGAAGATTTATATGTTTTGGCTCTTTTACTAAAATCAATTATATCAACTCAGTCTTCAAACATTTGGAGAACAGCAGAGTAAATTGCAGAATATTAAAGAGATTTAAATTGTCTTGACACTAGAAATTACAAGAACTTTTCTGTCTGTGCTCTGACTAACCACCTCTACTAACTCCACCGTTAAGTGGTGACCAACAGGTTAGAGCAAGATACAAAGCAGACTCAAAGACCAGCTCCCCCCAGTGCTGTACCAAATCATTCCTGAGGCTAATGAGGAAAGTATGTTCTTCTGTCAGATGAGGGTATATCCCAAGTCTTTCAATCAGTTAACTTTATGTACCCATGGCTACATTATACAGCAAAGTATAGTCTTGTTAATATCAAACATCTCCCTACCAAATCATACTGTTCTTATTCTGGGCAGTTTGTTAGTGGCTTTTGCTTGTTTGTTTTCACTCTTCTGGGCCTAGCTGAAATTATTTAAAAGCTGTTAAGAAAAGTATTTAATATCACTTTTATTGAAAAGTCTCTTCCTGTAGCACAGCCATACACTCCTCACTGGACTTAGACTTTACTGTTCACAAGCTCACAGTTGGGTGACAACTCACTTTGTGGTCATAATTTTCTCAAGAGAGAGTTGATTAACTATTCTGCTTTTTTAAGATAGAAGAAAAACTGTTACTAAGACATAATTTGGACATAATTAAGTGCCTCTACACATCACAACAGTCCAGGGTGCCCATCTTCTACGGGGTGCCTGTCTTCCAACACAGACTGATTTCTAGCAGCATAAAACTTATTTATTCTGTTATTATCTGTGTTACCTATTCAGAAATATCTGACCTAGGACTAGCCAGTTCCACATGAATTACCAACAACATGAAGCTTTGTAATTATCTCTCTTTACAAGATTGAGATGTGAGATCCAAGCAAGCGACCAGCAATGGTATCACCATAATACACTTATGACCTCTGGGGCTACCAAAAAATTCCTGCTGGAGAATATAACCAGAAATTAAGAACAGTCACCCTGTAGTCTCAAAGCCTTTTTGGGAGAACTACAACACCTGGAGAAGGCACCTGAGATCTTGCCCTTTGTCCACTGAACCACATTCTAGTATACATAGCCTGAGAAGTTATATAAAACCAGATTTCCCCAATCATTCAGATGTTTCTGGGGGATGTTATCACCCATTCTTAAAGGGCAACTCTCCCCAGTATTGCAAAATATCTTCCTACTCCTTCTTAACATGTTCTATGACTTTCTAACAGGTGCTACAGCAGCAAACATGTACCAAGGAACAAGTTTCAAACTACCCCTTTTAGAGCTCTAGTTTTGTCTTGTCTTTATTGATATTTTGTTAAAAAACAACTGTTTCTCCCTTGCTTTGTTTCTATGGCATAAAGCTCTCATGGGAAAAACAAGTTGTCAGCTGTAAACTGGTACATCAGGATGATTAATAAACTGCATGTATATGACATATGAAATGCAAATTCTTGAAATGTTCTTCAAATATGTGGAATTCAAAGAAGAGACTACTGGGGTTTATTCAATAAGTCAGCTTAAAAGTATCAACAAGATAACTGGAAAACTGTATACAAATACAGTTTTCTCTTATACTTTTCTTTTTTTTTTGGTCTTGGCAGCTAGGGGGTTTACTACTGGATGGCAAATCCCAGATTGTATGAATTTGTTTTTTCAAGTGGCAAACTCATCATTTGTATTCAACAGCTCTAAGAGAAAACTGCATGGATGGCAGTACAGTGGAAATGGCTATTTTATTAAGATGTTGAGAACAAGAGTACAGCTGTAATTCACTGTGGAATTTCCATATATTTTGTTGTGAAAGTGATGACAAGTTGATGATTTTGCCATAAAACTGTCAAATACAGAAAACTATTAAATAAGAGCATTTTTATGTTGTGGTACAGAGACATTCAGACTCTTTCCAGATTATGGAAATGCAGCTCTGCTAACAACCAATTATAGAATACAGGTTTCCTTCAAAAATATTAAAACCAACCAACAACAAAAAAAAAAACACAAACAAACAAACAACATACCACAAAATCAAAATACCTCTTCTAAAGACATTGTCTATAAATTATTCATATACTTGTGGACATGTTTTCTAAAACTGTCAAAGAAAATTTCAAAAGGAATAATTTTGTCCCAAAGTATAATTCTTTATCAAAATAGTCTTCATTGAAATGCTTGCATTTATTGCTATAATTTATGAATTTAATGTAATAAAAATTAATTAAACTCTCAAGTGATATTTTGAGAGTACAACAAATTTCACATAACTGATAAAGAAATATGTTTTACTTTGGTTTATAATCTTGAAAGGGAGATTACTTCATTACTAAGAGATTATTTCTTCATACAGTTTTATAAATATGAATTTCCATACCTCCTCGATCACTTACACAGCCAGAAAACACATTACAAAATTGAGATGGAAGTTACTAGCAAAGTAAAACCAGAGAAAGTTTATGCACCGTTACCTCTTGCACATTGTGAACACAGCAGTAGGAAGGCCTGCTATTTAAAGTTTCTTATATTTCCAGTTCTAGCAAGATCTAACACAGTCTTTGTAATTGCTTTTGTATTTCTGATTGTAAGACTGTAAATTTATTATCTCTCAGTATTTCTATATTGACTTACCAACTTTGTGTATTCATACATAAGGAATGATGGAAAATAAGGAATTTTTAAAGTTTAATTGCTTTTTAAAATTCACAGTGACTTATAAGCTCATTCATTTTAAAGAAGCAACATTTTCATCAGCAGTAAAGCAAAGCATTATGGACAGAAAAATGTTATTGTACAGCATATGGTTCTGTTAGAACAGAATGCTTCTGCATTAAAAGAGCAAAGAAGTATGTTGCTTTTTCCCACAACTCTTCCTCAAGACTAAATGTAATTATTATTCTTACATATTCTCAAGTGTGTAAGTCGTAAACAGACTGCGACTTACATAGAATACACAGGGATTTAAATATAACATTATGTAAACATAACACAAGCTTTACTTTATAGAGCCAAGGTCTTTTCATTTAGTATAGATCCAGAAGTTTCATGCAGATAATGAAGAAAGAGTGGAGAAAAAATTTCATAAGAAATAATTTAATTGCATGAGTTTATCTTTAACTACTCTTTTTACTTAATAAGAAAGACTGAATCTATGCAATAATATGACAACTCTGTTGAAAACAATCTCATGATTATAGACTTTTGTAATTTATCAGAGGCATTTTCTAACAAATGTATTTTGATTTTTTTTTTAATAACATGTCCACCTCAGTTTTTTAAATAAATACTTAAAAAAGGAAAGAAGGTTTTTAAATATATTTCAAAGTTAAACTTTAATAAACATAACACATATATTTCTTCAGGAAGAGTGACTTAAGAGCTATCAATGTTAGCATAGAAGCCTGAACCTTCAGGGTTTAATTTCAGTTGATGACACACCGACCCATCCTTGGACGAAGAATGCAGCTAACTCTACTCCTGTAGAGTATCTGAGTCTCATTCAGTATTTATAATATATCTTTTCAGTGAAATTGGCCAGGTGATTGTGTTGGGGCTTCTACTAGCACCTTAATAACAAAAGTCAATGGACAAACTATTCATACAAATTAGCTCATCTCATCTCTTCATTTCCCAAAGTGTGAAATGCTGTGCTTCAGCCCAGGGAGTGCACTAGATAAAGGCAAGTCTATCAGCTCCTACATGAAGACCAGGGCATTGCAGCCTCCCTTGCCTTCATGATGGGATCTGATACTTTTGACCCCTGGTAGTGTGACATTACAGAAGACTGCTTGTGAGGGTGGTACACAGCTGCTGCAGGGGAACACCAATTTGTCAGTGCTCAGGTTATGAAACAGAATAGATTAAATTTGTACCCATAACTGCTAAAACACAACCATGGTAATGTATTTGTATTCATGAGGTGGGAGAGAAACTCAGGAAATAAGAAAAAGTCTGTGGATAAGGTTGTCAGGGAGGACCTGCAGCAGGTCCTTGTTGTAAGGTACAGGTGTGAGGGAATGGACCCTCTCTAAGGCTTTGAGGAATACACAGCAAGTGAAGTGGGTTCTTCAATACAAGGTTCAGTTCTGGCTGTGAACAAGATTCCCAGGAATGGATTAGGGGACAACACACTGGGTGCAGTAGGCTAAAATCAGTCTGTACTGGAGGACAAGGCAAAATACCTGCAGAAGGTGAGAGCACACAGCTAAAGCTGGGCTGGGAATAAGGAGGGTCCCTATTTCAGGACAGGATAGCTCTGTGAAGGTGTGGGACAGGTAAACTACAGAGGTAGCTGCATCCAGAACAAGTGGATCCTGTCTATACAAATATTCAGCAGCCCCAATTCAAACCAAAAAGATCAATCTCCATCTCCTTCATACGACACACAAGGAGAAAAAAAAGCAGACAATTAAAAAATATAAAAATTATTGTTGTTCTTTAGATAAGAGCATGTCATATGTGGAAAATATTCAGGAATATCTTATGTATCACATTGTAAAGTCCTAGTGTCTTTGTGTCCCCCCAAAAATATCATGATCTCCTTAAATACAAAAGAAATAAATACCTCCTGAGTAGTGTTTAGTATTACTAGGATTGCCCAGATATAAACTAACTAAACATGAAAAACCTTCATAGATCTAGTCTGCTGCCTCAGAAAACTAGACCAAAAATGGCTCTGATCATACACCAAGGTGTGCTTGAAAGTATATAAAGGGATGTGACCTGTATCTACTGCATCATAAGCTGCACCTTCATAGACAAGGATATTGACAGTTTCAGCATAGAAAATTAATTCCTAAATCACAGTAAAACTAGGTTTTTTTTTGTACTTGAAGTTCAAAACAAACTGATAATTTTGGGACTTCTTATAGATAAAAAACAAAGAAATCATAATGTAAAATGTATTTACCACACTACTAGGCACAGACACAAGCCATATTATAGTTGAGCTACCACACACTCATTCACAATTTACAATCTGATAGCTGCCTGCTTTTGCTGTATGAGAAAGAAGCATTTAATCTCCCTTAATTGGCAAATTCACTTAAAGTGAAGCGCAGTTCTCCAACAGAACAAAATTTAGTCATGCATACAATTCACATGAGGGCATATAGGAATTAAGCTTGCATTAAAATTCAAACATACTATCAAAAAACTGATGTGTTGGTTTTGAATAAGCATTGTAAAGTGAAAGTGTAAGTACACAATTCAAGAGAATTCAAATGTGTAGGTGATTCTAAAATTAATTTTCATGTCCATCAGGAGTGGGCTCTTATGTAATATATAAGCATTGTCCCTTTCTTCTCAAACTTTAATTAAAACATAAAGCTCGTCCTTCTCTAAGTAGCATATTTCAATAGCAGTTTAACAATATTATTACACACAGGATATACTCTATATAGCACTTATATGTGTGACTACCAACAATGTGGTCCAAACATGCATTTTGATTTGGACATAATATGGAATATCTGATGGAATAAAGAGATAATAAGTATATAGATATCTTAAGTTTGTTATTATGGGGATAAAAAAATTTAGCCTACATTTGTACCCTCACAGTCATCAGCAAATCCTGTTCTCCAGGCCAGAAAGTACAGAATAGTTTGCATCTACCTAAAATGAATTGTCTCTGTTCAGATACAAAACATTTGGCCTGGGTCTTCTCTAAGCTCCATAGCAGATCTTGAAAAGCAACCAAAAAAATCCATTTTTCCTTAGTTTCTAGTCCTGAGGACTTAAGATAATAACTGAAGATATACAGCAGTCCATCACAGCTTATATAAAATGACCTTGAGAGAGTGGTTCATCCTATAGTGAGGGGTATAAGGACGTGCATGTTTTCAAGGGTGAAACACAATGTCTTCTAGAGACTTCTAAAACTTAATCTACTAATTTTTCCACCTTAGGCACAGCTAGTTGGTTAAATCTGGAAAGGGAAAATAGAACTGAAGAAATAATACAGAGTAATGTAGAGCATCATCAGCCTTGTGCGTCAGCTGAGGGGAGATGAAAGAAGAGCCTGCAGCTGTACTGCAGGGGATGGAACTGAAAGCTTCTTACAAGCCTGTGGCTATGCTCTGTGAATTCTTTCTTTTTTCTCCTTGTGAAAGAAGAAATGTATTTCTTTATTTTCAGTGCTCACATTCTATATTTTGTACAATGCCCTTCCACTATGAAGACAAGCAATATGGAGTTAGGATGAAAAATCTGAAATGTGGGATCACTGACTTTCACTGACATTTCTTCTATATGCAGTTTGGCAAACCTCTGTGAGGACTGTCACCTGTTGGAACTCCCCATCTCATGGCAAAGGCATAAAGTATCTGCAGAATGCTATGCTTATTAGACAGGACAACATTTTCCATGTTTGCTGAAATGCCATATGATAGCAGAATCACCACTTACTGCGGTCGGTAATTATTGTCCGGGCCTCTTGATTGCTCGTCTTGTTTTTTAGATTTTGTGCTGCAGTTATTAGTTCATCCAGTTGGGGACGTCTTTGCTCCAGATCCTGTAGTATTGCCTAGTTGAACAAAAATTCAAAATAAAATAAAAAAAAAAGCATAAAGAGCTTTTGAGAAGACCACATATAGGGACTTTTTTTTGTGCAAACTTGACTTAAATGAAAAGATTGTTTGCTGTTTCAAATAATACAACAAAGTTGATCTAGACCTTCTAAATAGACCTTGTTATTAATTAAAAAAAAAAAAAGCATAACTTGCACTAATAATTTTAAAAGAACCTGTAAAACTAGATGAAAAATAGCAACCATTCTTCATTTTTAACACGTTAAATTATGCAGGATAAGCTATCTTTTTGATAAAGCTATATAGAAGGGCACTATCTTTCTATATTATCTGATATTTTACTGTGGATTTTAAAAATAAGATATAAGGTTTTACATTCTTGCCAGATTAGGCAGGTTTTTCCTATTAACTCATGAAGTCTAATAAATTATGTTTATTTTTTTAATATTTCATGACTGTTTAATTATTATCTATTGGTTAAAAGCCATTGTAAGACTGTTAATGTCACTTTTTTTCTGTCCTCACTTCTTACCTAGCAGAAAAATAGTTAACACTTGCAATAGTTTATATGCTACTCAAAACAATATATAAAGCTCAGACAATCTGACCAGAAAGTAAGAAGTGGATTTAGAATTTCTCATGGGGAAAAGATGAGCTTTTTGGTATTTAGAAGGCAATAAAAACTAAAATTCAATAGCTTTAATAAAATGAAAATGAAAACTCAAGGAAAGTAAGGCATAAAAGTTTTATGCATATATTTAACTTATTTTGTAGAATTAGGGAAGAGCAAACAAGGAATCAGTACAATAATTTCTCAGATGACAAGCATGCAAGTACATCTTTAAAAGACATTGATCAAATTCAGACAGTTCAGCTATCTATTGTGGAGTTTCCAGACAAGATGCTCATTAGATTTCCCAATCTTAGAAGATGGAAGTAGCAATATTTATTACAAAACTATGAACAAATTACTTTTATTCTGCTGCAATTTTTAGTCATCAGAACAGAGCAGTGTTCCATCAGTTAGTAGGTCCACTTCAACAGATACTGAGTTGGGAAAAAAGGCCAAAGAAGGATTTCTATTTTTCAGGTTGGTTACATAGTCACTGGTTAGATAATCTGTTCTCATTCTCACCTGCCTGTTGATAAAGTGTCTAGAGTATTTTATTGTCTTAAAAGTCTCCTCTCCTTAAAATGTTTTTGTTCTAAATAATCATACCTGATTTAAAAAACAAAACAAAACAAAACAAAACACCTGCTATTCACTGACTGCTCTGGATAGAAAAGATCTGTGAGTTTGATCTTAAACTTGGCCCTCAAACTTCAGACTACCATTGCATAATTTCCACCAAATTCAAGGTTACAAATAAAGACCTAATACCATTTTCTGTTCAATAACATTAACAAGGGAGCATAAGATTATAGCTTTCAGTAACTACAGGATATATGACCAAAAGCAAACTGAAAGCTCCACAGAGTTTCATTTTGTTCAGATACAAACCCTTTAGGAAAAAAAAAAAAGGCAATTTTCCAGATACACATCTAGCCACATCCTGTGAAATTCTTGCTTTTAACTTTTGTATCAGGTCTTGGAAAATCTATTACAACTGGCTTTCTTAAGTCATACCCAAAAGTTTGGATGGTATTTTTTCACTTTTATACTGATGGAATTGCAGACACATGCAGTTAAAACAATAGCTTGCATAATTAAGCAAAGAAGAAATTTCTCACTAGAAGTCTCTCCTTAGTAAGAGAAATAAAATCTACTGATGCTGTTACTATCTCTAGAGATCTATCTGCCTTCCAAATTCCATTTTCTAAAAAGACAACTTAATGAGTGACGTGAATTTTACAGCAGGAAAAGCTGTCCCAATGCAGTCAAACAACATTTGTATTGCCCATATTGCCAAAATGGACAGTGCAGAAGAACACTAAAACACACACAACAGGTCCAGATAATTCTGTGGCTTCCCCTTCTCTCTCCTTCCCTACCTAGAAAATGTTTAAAAGAGGAAAAGCAAATTAAATCATTCTAGGTCTTATGCCAACAGTGACTCTCTTCCCTAAATTTTCCTAAATATAATTTTACACCAGAATACTCAAAGTGATTTATCTGATACAACTAGACATTAAATGTTGTGTTTTTACCACTACTAAAGATAGCTGCTGTTATATGTTTCACATAGTAAGAAATGAAGCTCAGAAAGGATTTGCTCAGTACCAAAACGAAATGGAGCTGACCTGTGCCCAAGGGCTCACAGGAAGATTTACTCCCAAGACCCATCTGCAATTCCTGAACTAGACTTTCAGAAAAACTAGAAATGCCTCTTTAAAGTGAGTCTTTCTAGTTCTGCTGCTCTCTTGGGGTTACAAAAATCTCATCCCTGTATGGATTGTGTGGATAGCCTTCCCTCTGCCATTTAATGCAAATAAAATTATTTTCTTCTGGATGCACAAGGAGGTATTTTAGAAAGATCAAGAAGGACGATCAAACTCCTAACACTATAAACAGATCTGAAGATTCTTAGACCTTTCATAAGACAATAAGACATATTATAAAACATTTCTTTTCTTACTGTTAGAAAAAGCAGAATTTCTCAAATAAATATATTTTTTCCTTCATTTAATACAAAGTATCTGAGAACTTTACCCAAGAATGTCCGATTTTATTCAGTAGAATTTTACCAATTATATTTATGAAGTTCTTACAATGTTTATTGGTCTAGTTTTGCCAGTTTGTATAATCTTAAAGACTGTGCAAATGCACGCTCGACATGGTACATACAGCGTATGTACCAAACCCTGATGGAAACTTGGATAAAAGTAGCTACTAAAACACAATAATTTCTAACTCTTCCTGTGATCCTGTAGCATGAAAATAAACAACACTTGAGCTCCACTTAAAGTGTTATCATGTTCAGAAAAATATTCTGGGGCTGGGTAAGCTGATCATACAAGCTGATTTTTTGGTTAATAAAAATACAGTTAATTATGTTAGGAAGAGCAGTGCTTTGAAGAATACAAACTAAAAGACCACTAAGTATGATTTTTGGAAAAAATAAAATTGAATAGCTTTAAAATATTAACTGAATGATCTAAAACAAACAAACAAACAAACCCCCAAAAATCAAAATCAGAAGCAATTAATATCTGGAGATAGTTTTTAAAGCTTTTACTAATTCAGCCAAGTATTTAAGGTTGTAAAATGATCCTCAACAGACAACTAAGTGGAAACTATTAGAAGTTACTGTTACAACAGCCATAGGAATAAAAACTCATTAATAGTGGCACCCTGGTGGAGGCACAGCAGATGCACCAGACCAGATGCCTCTGATTTGGAATGTCAGCACACGGAAACAAATGTGCTATATAAAAATGGGTAATACAGAAATGAAAGTTATAATTAAAATACTTTCAAAATAAATGAAACAGAAATCTATCCAATCCCCATTAGGTCACCAAAATGCACAATGACTTAGAGAGTCAGTTAAACTAAAAGTTGTCGGGTTTTTAATAAATAAATTCTTTTGCCCACAATTTGTCTCTTCCAACACTTTTCTAGTGCTCCGTGAAAGTACAAAAATGCATCCTCCAGAACATTATAGAACACATTTCCATCAAGAAATTTTGTTTAATTATAAATGTAACTCCACATGAGTAGGTCAACAGCAAAGGACCACTGACATGCATGGCTGTACAAACACATCTTTAAACCCCAAAAGAGCTTTTCTTTTTCTTACATATATCTATGAATGCTAACATAATGATGCTTGGTGATAGCACAGTAATGAGTAATGAGATACAGTTATCCAAGCTACCTAGAGTTTGTTAGGAAGTGGTGCTATTCACGTTTAACAATCTTTCCACATTTGCGGACAGCAGCTGCTCAAAAGAAAAATCCAATTTTCAGGTTCCTAACTTTTATGATTTTCTTACACAAAACGGGTGTTGAGGTAGGAACAAATTGTTCAAGTCAGCAACTGAAATAACTTGCATAAAAATTGCAAAAAAATAAACTGACAGACTGAAACAGGTGAAGTGTGACAAATTCTTGGTGGGACTGCAAGGTTTGAGGCTGAGAATTAAAATATTTTCTAATTTTATAATATACAGCCTGCATATTTGTCACTCTGGCCATGCTAGTTTCTATAAAAGGATCTTTAAATCTATCCAGTCATTTTTTCCCCACCTTTTTTTAAATTGAATTTATGGCAAGTGTTATTAAAGTGGAATAGCTGAATTCCAGGATAGTACCAAGACTTACACATTCAACTGATCATTTACCGGGTGTAAATGTACTGGTTTATCATTTAGTGGGTGTTTACTCTAGTATCTGAAGAAACTTTTCCCACACCAAAGCCAGGACTTTTCATCTCCTTTTGCTGAGCTCAAACATATCAACAAGAGTTAAGGTTGCTACTTACATGCTCCTAGTCAAATACAGCTCTTTATCTATTTTATGCTAAGTATAAGAATGCTCATAGTGAGTGATCAAACAAATTATGTTTGGGCAAAACAGCAATTTAGAAGATATTTGCTCTTCCATGTTAAGAGCAAACTGGAAGCACTTTTTGTCATTAACAATCCATGACTGAAGACTAAGATTTCACAACTGTTTGGGATGATTTGTTTTGGCCCACTCCCAACCTTGTTCAATGAAATGAACCAGTGAACCACAAGAGCACAAGTGGATGATTAATATGAGAATGTAAGGGAGAAAGAAGGAAGGAATATTTATTTTTCTATGAAGTCATATGCTCCTCTGAACTAACTCACCATGATATCCTCAGAAAAAGCATAATTCCATTAAATAGTTGTTGAGGAAATTATTTGCTCATTTTTGAAAAAAACTTTAGACTATAAACCTTCAATTTAAACAAAAAAAATGAACTGATAACTTCCAAAATGTACACTCAAGACAATTTTTACTTAAAACAAGTAAGTTTCTTGTGGCTGATTGGTTCTTTAAATATAATGTGTTATATACACACCTAGAAAGAGAGAAAGTTTTGGAAAAAAACTTGCTAACAATTTCAGAAAATGCAGATCTGCAACACCTACAATTCATTTGCATAATAAAATTGGCTTTGTTAAGATATTCCTCCCAAACACAATTTGAATTTGTTTTCTTGTCACTAAGCAAGAGAATACGAATGAAAATGGCCATTTACATACTCTCTATATTTAAACATAAAATTACGAAACAATGAAAGCAATATAATGCAGAGAAGTTTTCTCTTTTGAAACAACTTTTCTTTTGACTATTAACTGTTTTCTGTTTTCCCTCCAAAGTATGCACAGTTTTAGGAAAACATGAGATCTAGAGTAACTATTTAGCAATTTTGATAGCTGATTGGTGCCTGTCAGTGAAATCAGAAGTTTAACAGACTATGAATTTGATTTTTCCCGAGTACCTTATGCAGTGCAAATTTTCCTAATAATGTACTTTTATGTCCACTTAGGGCCACCTCAAGAACTGCCTCAGCAGCTCTCATTGCTATCTAAGGGAATACATCAGCTCCATCAGTGTTGCTTGGGGAAACCACCAGTGACAGCTGTTGCATGAGATGCATGAAAAAGCATCATAGAAGGTTTTGTGTGGCTTTTTTTGGACAATCACTCATTCAGTGTTGGTGGCATTGTCAATGTTTCTTTAGAACTTAGGAAGCCTGGTTCATGCCAGAAGGTTATGACAGCAAAGTGTGCAACATGCTGTTGATGTGCACTAATCAAACCAAACAGAGTAGGGGGGGAGTACTTAATTTGAGTCTTCCTGTGTTGACCAAAAAAGATGGTGATGGTAAGCTAAGGTGATGGTGAAAAGTAAGGTGATGGTGGGAGCTGGGATGACTCTGGTCCTGCCTCTCACCCTGCTCCCCATTTGTCTGTAGGAAAGGACTCTGGAAGCAGATCAAGAGGATCAAACCATAGGCAGCTTGCTCATTATAACTGAGATGCCTTGATGGACTGCACTGGAGTCCATCCAGCATACAGGATGGAGAAGATGGAGAAGGAACCAGAAAAAGATTACAATTTAACATGGCTTGTGAATGAATCATTCTACGATAAAGGGAATTTGTTCTATTATAGCTATTGCCAGGAAAAAAAAGGAATGAAGCTAAAGATGTATCTGTAACAAGTAGAAAACATTTAAAGATTTGGATGCTTGGCTATAATGAGACCCATTCCATTACAACTCAGTGATAAATCACATGTAAGAACTGGAGACTGAAACAGGATTAAAGCTCCAAGTGTAAATCTGATATACGTGAACTGTCTATGGAATTACAGCTTCTTGCCCCCAAACAATGTGGCTGTCCACTATTACTTTTTCTTGCAGTAAAGTATGAGCATTTAAACAACCAGGAAAAACTATTCCAGGGTATCTGATGTCCTTTCATCCCACTAAATAACTTAATGGATGGGAATCATTGTTAGGAGCTACAGAGCTTCTGCAGTTTCTGTATCAGTCAGCAGAACTGAAATCTCTCAGTGTACAGCTGCCATTTGTGGCATGTAAATTTGCAAAATTTACTACTTTATTTCTTCTTTATAACTAACAGTTTTTCAAATTAAGGGCTTTTCCAATGCATTTAACAAATGTGTATTACCAAGAGCACTGAAGCACTGAGGGCAGATGCTCTGTTTTTCAAGGCTTCAGCTTTAGTCTTTTCTTTACTGTTTTTTTGTTTGTTTGTTTGTTTTGGGGTTCTTTTTGTGTTTTTGTTGGTTTTTTTTTTTTTTTTTTTTTCCCTGGATGATATATTTATCAGTTCTTTGTCACATTTTTAGACAGAAGCAAAATAGTATTGAGCTGACATAATTTTATGTTATGAATATAAGAAAACAAACAGTTTTTTGCTGTTTTTTTTTTGTTTTGTTTTGTTTTTGTTGTTTTTTTTTTTAAGAAAATAACTAACATTTATGGAGAAGGAAAGATAATAGCTTGACTAAATATGTTATACAAATTTTCTAATTTTACAGAGAAATTATAAGACTGAATCAATTTTATGCTTCAAAAAAATAACACACAGAATAACTTCACCAGTTTCTACTGGATCCTCAGGAAATATTTCAATCATTTTTATTGGAAAGTTTCTCCAGTAATAGCAAGTGAATAATAATTAAGGAGAATAAAATGGAGTGGTACAACATAAGTTGACAGGTCAGTTTTTCTTTAGGACCTTAGGAAACTCGATATTTTTCTCAAGAATAATGTAAAATTAAGAAAGAGGATTTATTCTGGTTTGCTTGGCTTCGTTTTTGAAAAAGAAAACTAAAACAGTCACACAATTTTTTCTTACAGTGAAAATATTATTTAGCTCTGTGTGTGTAGGTAGGAGGCAGGGGAAAGGAAGGGTGTTTCTGTTTTACCATATCTGATAAGAAATGCTGGAATAATTCTGAAATAACTTTAGCCTAACTCTACTAAGGGGGATCTTTAGCTTTATTCATATCTCATTGTCATGCCAAAAGATGAAGTTACAAACCTACTTTTGTTACTTAAACTCTTTTGGCATATTTAGACAGGTTTTGTCTCAGAACTACACTTTCCTTTATTTTTGTCTGCATTTTTATTGTTTTTTTGGTTGTGCTTAGTTTGATTTACTTTTAATTTTTATTTCTCCACATTTTTGTTGCTATGTACCTTAATTAGATCAACAATAATACAGAAGATAATGGTGGAAACCTGAAAAATTCTGTTAATATTTCATTAACAGCAAGGGAAGGAAGGAAATATATATAGCTCCCTGAGCATTTCCTCATCAGAGGGATGTTCCAGACCCTTCATCATCTTTTTTGCCTCCCCCTTTACCCACTCCAGGAGTTCCATGTCTCTCTTGTCCTGAGGAGCCCAGACTGGATCCAGCACTGCAGATACACTCATCTCACTGGGGCTGAGTGGAGGGGCAGGATCACCTCCCTGCCCTGCTGGAAATGCTTTTCCTAGGGCACCCCAGGATCCCATTGGCCTTCCTGGCCACAAGGGCACTCACTTAAAGCAGGTGTGTCACTGACAGTGGATGCCTTCCCACTAGAAAATGTATAAGGCCACAAGAATAGGCAGTGCCTCTCCCTCCTGGATTTCAAGTGAATGCCTCTCAAAATGCTGGTGGGGAGCCCCTGCCAAATTACAGCACATATTCACAAGAGACAGGTAAAGGAGGACTTACTACAAAAATGGGTACTGGATTTTAAATTTCTGCAGAGTAGGTTGGAAGAGCTTCTATTCACAGGCAAAACCAAACCAGAGTAGCACAGCAAACAGCACTACTGTAGAGTTGAGCAGCAGCACAGCTGGGCAGGAGTGTCAAGGCTGTGCTGCATCTACGTTATGCAATTATGTCTCATGTTAAACTGTCCTGTCATTTTATGGTGCTGCCCCTTGGTTAATATATCTTGCTGCAGAGGGTAAGTTTGCTCATGCTAAAAGCTACCGAATATAATTTCCTGATAATACAATTATTAACTATGGAAACAATAGCATTGAAAAGGTATATTGGCTGCAAATTGAAGATAATAAATTTTAAACAGAAAACATGCAAATTATTAGTAGCCAATATATTTAAATACAGAGAAAATCACTAAAGAATACAAGAGACTATAAATAAAACTTCTTAATTAAAAAGTTTTTTTTTTCTTTAATAGACACAATTTGGAAGAGTGGGAAGGTGAATCTCTGTAAAATCACATTGACTGGTTTTATATATAGTATATGAACATACTTGTCCTCTCTGACCTTGAAATCTATGATTCTGTGGGAATTAAAAAAATATATATTTTTTTATATATTTTATAATGCCAGTTCCTCTGAGATGAATTTTCAACATTGGTTTACTCAAATCAGTATCAGTCTTACTTGGTTCCCCTTGCTCACACATATATAGTTTAAATATATTTAATATATTTCTTACTGAGAGCAGTGTTTAAGCATAAAGTTAAGCAAAATACTGGAGCTATTTCTTGTTCAGACAAGAAGAACTCTTACTATGAACAGTTAATGTATTTAATCTGTAAACATTGCTTGGGGCATAAGGTACAGACATTGATTAGTAGCTTGCAGAGGAGCCACACAATGCTACTCTAGTGGAAGAAAAATTAACATTTTCCTTTTTCAGAAAATACAGTGTTATTATCTGAATGACAGTTTCAGGAATGAATCTGATATAAATAGAAAATAAAGAATCACTGATAAAGTAGATTGACACTACAATAATAAAAGCAGAAAAAAACTATTTGCTTTTTATGTTTGTTCATGTATACATACATGGCAATATACAAGCAAGTATGGATATGGATTCTACAGTGGGCCTTTGCAATAACAAAGATGGAGCCAAATGAATAAAATTCCAAAATTAATGACCTTCCTCTGATTTCTATTTTGTAACTGAGGAGTAACTGAGGCCAGAGGGGCAACAATCTTGAGTATCACAAACTGGTCAAAACAGAGGAAGAAGATTTCTCGAGATAATATTACAACAGACTTATAAATATGATAAGTGTTCCTGAAAATATTAAAAGGTAAAATGAAAATATTCTTCTCTATTATCTTTGTTTGGAAACATCTACATTATTTTCCACAAACAAGATCCTCTGTGCATTGGAAACTATTGTTTTACTGTTTTTACCTCACTTTGGAGAACAAAACTTATTTTTTAGCCACTCAACTTTTTCATGGGACACTGGAATGAAAATAGGTATAAAACTGTATCTTGCAGTGTATTTTTATTTACACTTAGTTCCTGTTATGTTTGTAAAATATAAACATTTTATAGCCAAGGTATTGCCACAGTTCCAGAAAAAAAAATAAACTTGTGGCCAGGTTTTTGCTAGACAGTTCTCATATGCTTGTTCTCCCATGTACTACAAAGGTGAGCCTCAGTTTAACAACAAGCTATACTGCACACTGCTTTGTGCAAAGTATTCTGACCACATTTTATAAATTCACTATGTGTAGTTACATAATTATGTCAGTCAGGCTGGAAAATAACTGAAGATGGAATGACTGTACATCATTCATTTTTCTAGTGCTGATTTTATAAAGGAGAGGCTTTTATTTTTTTGTATTTTATTTCACACACCTCAAATCCTAAACCCAAGGGCTTATGGCACTGGCTGCTAACAACTCACTAGTAAAAAGTGGTTATCTTTATCATTTAATCCAACTGGATTTTCAGGGTTTCACTGAATAGTAATTTTTTAATGCCAATAAGGTGTTTTTCACATTAGTAGCACTGACACATAATTTGACATGAAGTATGGTACAGAGAGACATATAAAATCCTGGAATAATAATTTTCAAGTTTAACATACCTGAAAATTTGGCTTTATCTGACATGTGATATTGTCACTTTTTACATACTAAATTAGGAATGGTGCAAGAAAATGTCATCCCATATAGAGACTGTCTGAGAGGTGATGCAGTCAGTTCTCCAGGGTGCAGAACCCAAATTATCTGGGAGGCTGTTATGATGCATCTGGACCCTGTCTCCCACTCTCCCCCTCCCTGTTACCATAACAAATTCAGTTACTGAAAGGCCATATTGGGAGGTGGAAACAAGAGCTCTCAAATGTGTTATATTTTTAAAAATTAATGATTTGTATCTCCCTATGGAAATGCTAGATTGTGACAAGCAGTTCTTCAAGAGCTGAATCCTGGAAGGACTCCAGACTGAGGTCACTGGTTTTTTTGCAAATAGCAGCCTGCAAAAATGGGAGCTATTTTACAGTCTATGGAACTGAAAAATGTATCTATCTTGGCAATTTTTTAAAATTCAACTTTTTGACCTTATTCCTTCTTTTCTCTTGAAAATTATCACATATACATATGCAGACACACTTCTTTCCAGGGGCTTTTTCCACCAGACAGAAAAAATAAGAGTTGTTTTTCTTGAGAGCTACATTTGAAAGCAATTTTTTTGTCAGCTATTAATTATTAACAAAAGAAAACTGATTTTAGGAATCAAACATTTCTTTTTTTCTTCCTTTTCCCTCTAGAGTATCCTCCTAAATGCCTTCATTCAAAGCACTAGAAAAGGCAAAGATGTAAATTGTAGCCACGTCCAAGGGATTTTCAGAACTCTCTAGAAACATGGGCTGAAACAAGAATAAGCAACTGCACTAAGAAATAAAAGAGAAATATTACACATAAGACTGAACAGATGCCATTATCCTGTAGTGCTGATGAACCAGCTAAAAGCAACATCAGTTTATTTATCCACGACAGCATAATATATTCTGGTTAAAAACAAAATTAACCCAACAAGTTTAGGAGATGTGCCTTAGCATGTCCTTATACTCCTAGCTGTTTCCTCAGGAGGGGCCTCAAGAGCTGTGGAGGTGCCACTGGCTGAGCATTTCTAGCTGGTGCAGTAGTGGCACTGATGCCACCATGCCAGCTTACCCCCGTGACCTCCCTTTTGCTCTCAGCCTCTGCCTTGTGCCAAGAATGGTCAGAGGACAGAGGTGCAACAGGGACACAGCTCTAAGAAAAAGGAACAGAAGCTAGCTGCTAATGGAAATGCAAAAGGGCTGGGCTGCCTTACTGAAGATGGGCAGGTGAGGAATGGGGGATGGCAGCTGGTGTACAGAGATACCTGAAGTTACACATTGTCATTTTAATTAATATGATATTGAGAATGCCAAAGAAATGTAATACCAATAGCAGTGGTGTAGGACATTAAGAATGTAGTAATAGAGAAGATATGTGGTCACACATTTTTCTTTTTTTTTTAAACAGATTCCTGACAGTGAAATAGCTGCTGTGCTATCATATTTTCTCAGTCAGTAGTCTTAGGTGTAGATTAATTTGCACAAAAGGATGTTTTAATGTCTTTGAATATGACCCCTATGTTTCTTCAAAACAAACAAACCCCAAACTCAAATGTAGTAGTAGTTCTTAAAAGCTGTGAAGACTGTAATAACTTTTAAAATTTTAGCTTCTTTTCAAACTTTAATTACTCACTGCTGCAGATGTGCAGGCATTAAGAGATAAAAAATAATTATAACAGATTCACCATGTATGCCAAGGTTCTTCTCTGGAGGGTTGGTAGTTTATTGTTTTCTAATGTCACCACAGATCAAAGGAAAATGTTATCAGACTGTCTTCCACAGTGTAAGACATTGCATATGGAAACCAGACAAGTTACTATCGTGGAGGAAAGTTCTCTACCATAAACAAGTTAAGTCACATAAGAGCTACATTAGGAGAGTTTTCTATGCTTGCACACAATTGCAGAGAATTTCTAGCTGAGGGCATGCTTATTGAATTAACTCTAAATTGAATCTCTGTCCACAGATTAACAATCCCTCCAACCCTAAAAAGCCACAAAGCATGAGCATACTCATTACTCATTTGGAACATTAAAAAAAAAAAAAAAAAAAAAAAAAAAAAAAGGCAGCAACTGCCACAGCATCATTAGCTCAAGATTTTGGGTGCCCAGACTCCAGTGTACTGCTGAAAATGGACATACATTCCCTGGGGGTGTGAACTGCAGTTTCTGGACAGCTGTACCCACCCTGCCTCCTGAACCATTCACCCCTCACCTTAGGAAAGTGAATGCTCCAGACTGAGCACAAGCTCAGTGTGTGAAGGCAGATGTGTGAAGGGTGGGGGGCAGCAATGAGTGGGAACAGCATGGTAGAGACCTGACATGGGGGGCCTGGAGGTATAGGAAAAGCAGTGATATGAAAGAGAAGAGCTAACTGATATTTGAGGTGCACACTCCAGAAAGGCAGTCAATCCTCAATTATCTGTGGATGACTTAGCCCCAGTTCTGGACTACATACAGCATAGGAAAGAAGCTGTCAGCTGATCCAGTAAAGAACTAGCTTAGGCCAGATAGACTTAACTGATGCACACAGAGCGTGGTGGGAGCACAGCTGTGTGATTCCTGGGGCCAGCTCAGCAGTACAGAGCCTTTCAGGAACAGTCTGAGTTAGTGAGACCTGATGAGTCTCACCTGCCTGAATACAGAACCAGATACCTGTTGCTGCATCTGCTCCCCAGCTTTAAAACAGCTGCAGTGGGCCTGTCTGTCGTTGAGACACATCCATAATATTGCACTACTACAACATGTGTAGTATGTGTGCACACAACAACATGTGTGTGCATGGGAAAGAAGAAGGTCAGTCTAGTCTCCATTGTTGAATATTCTATGCAATTTTCTTTTAAAAGGCACAGTGGGTTCAGAACAACTTTATGGCGCAGTATGAGGACACCTGTACTAATTGACCATAATTGCATGTAATTCCTACTATTCTGGTTGGAAGAGTATTTTCAGATATTTGTTCACTATTTCAACCTCAAAGTTACTGCTTAGACAGGCGATTGTTCATAATTTGCTGTTCCCAATTCTTCTAGCTACCCAATAATTTATTTTGATTAATTTTGATGGAGGTCTTAATTACATCTTTCACTAGGAAGGAAATATATGTTTCTAAAATGCAGATATATATGCACACATGCTCACACACACATATATACAAGCAATATAAAACAGTAGCCAATATTTGGATAAGGACTACAACCCATCACAGAGAGTCTAAACAGCTTTTTGTACTATTTCCACAGTGTTTGTTATCCCCTTGTGGAAACGAGTTTCAAACCTATAGCTCATTTCTCTTCTGTAATGTTATACAAGATGGAGATTACTCTTGCAGATGCCATAAAATCTGTAAATTTATTTTGCTTCAACATTTTTACCCAAACAGAATAAAGCAGTCACTGAAACTTTTGAAGTGATAGTCTGAAAAAAGGTTTGTTCTAGCACTAATACTTATGTTAACAGCTTCAGGGCAGAAGGTCTCTGTGTGAAAGACAATAAACAAACACTGCTAACTTTGTTATTGGTGTGACATCGTTCTTATCTAACTCAATATGAATTCTGATGTGACAGCTCATGAATTTCAGCTATAATACTCAGGAACTGGTTCAAGAAACCTCGTGGGTATTAGTAGTTATATTAAAGGACCTGCAATGGATGAATATACCTCACTTTTGAAAGAGGCATAGAAAGCTACCCAGGAAATTTTAGCTGAATTATTCCTAGCTCATTTTTAAAACATATGATTAAACAACCTTTGAGAAGGGAAAATAGTAACAAGTAATACAGCCAACCATTTATCAAAAGTAAATAATAAGTGGGCAACTATATTTCCCTTCTATAGAGCTGTAAGACATATCAATAGTGAACCACAGGCAGAAGTTGTGCCTGATGCCCACAGCAAGGCTTCTAATACTGCCTATGTGATGTTACCACAGGCAGGAAATTTGGATGTAAATGGAAATGAAACTGATGGGGAAAATCTCCATAATTTGAATACACTTTATGGAAAGGCAATATCAAGTGAAGCTACATACAGACTTGTCCTATGTCTAATATTAATCACTATTATTGGTTGTTGGAACAGAGAATAGGCTTTTTATATTCACAATGATGTAAAAAACAACCAGTAGCAAGAATGTGAGAATAGGAATACAATTCAAAGCAGTTTCAAAAAAACTGAGAAATCAGTAAGTCCAAGGCATTAAAATAACTAGCTGGAAAACTGGATTAGCATCAGAATGGGTTGCAAATGACTGGACAGATGGTCACTAATCTAGAAACAAGGATAGAGATTTTAAGGAGCAGGATTTTTTTAGTCTAGAGAAAATTGAACTGAATTACCAGTTTTCAAGTATATGAGGTTATTGCTGAGAGAGAGTAAACTGCTCACATAATTAGCTTAAATTGAGGCAGGGGACATTAGGGTTGGAGACAAACATCTTTTGACTACCAAGGATTGCTAAGTTGTGAGGAAAAAAATTCTGCAAAGATACAGAAAACAAAAAAATCTTATGTAGCAGGTTAGATAGAAATTGGTCAGAAATTATCTGTCTCATTGATCCTGCCTGATGCAAAAATTTGGACTGCAAAGATTTTCAAATCTCCTTCAAGACCTTTTTAGTATATTTACCATTTCTTTGTGAAAAAACAAACAAACAAAAGCACTTATAAAAACCAGCACAGGGAATAGTTAGAACCCTGTGCTAATTTACAGCATCATTTTCCATAGAACTTTTAATGTTGGTTGTTTGAACAAAAACAGAGTCATAAGCATTTCTTACAGCGAATACTCTTTCAACTTTTGATTACTTGATAATAATGAAGAAAGAACAGGAAGGATGGGAAACAGTACCTGCAGACTGTCTAAAATAAGACAGTTAATAATAACTATACTTACTAAATTATTTCTTCCTCAAAATTAGCTCAGATATTAAAATTGGCCTCTTTTTTGCACTGTAGTTTCCTTATAGTATGATACTTTTTATGGAATGACTGCAAAATGGCAGGCTAGCACTTAATTTTCTCTTTTTAAAATTCTATTAAAAATGCTGGCCTCAATTTCTTAGCCTCAGTTTCTAAGACATAAGAACTTGTTTTGCTTTAGCTGACATGTTTCTCAGAAGTTTGGTGACAGAATAATAGTAAATAGTGCACTATAGCATAGAGATGCAAATACTAACAGGAAAGAAAGGCTATGATGGTGTTGGAACCATATTATGCGCTAAAAAGTACTTTAAAATAAGACAAGATTAATTACATAATCTAAAAAAATAACCCAGAAATTATATTCCAGGTCTAAAGAATAAAATGGGTCTGTAATCAACAGTGACACAAACTGCCTGTGAGGAAGGAAATCTGAGAGGCTACCATGGCAAGAGATGTGACCATAGTGCACAGTTTCAATCTTACAGCTCCAGCACTAGGATGCAAAACTGGTGTGTCCCACAATGCCATAGCTTTTTGTTAAAGAAAATCCTGGGCATCTTTAAAGAAAACCATAAGCATGCAGAGAAGGATGATTTAGTTCAGGTAGGATACATTCAGGTAGGATACATACATTAAAATAGAGCTTTTTATAAAATCCTTAAGAAAAGAGTTTTAGGAAACCTGACAATGTTACTCCTGAAACTTTTTTCCTGAAAATGTCACTCCTGGATGTGTATTTCATTTAAAGACAGAAGACAGTGGGCAGGAATATGCTGCATTATTGTAGTAGAAACAGTTTTAGAGCAGAAAAAAAAAGTATTTACTTCATAGCAGGCACTGCTATATAGAGCTTGCTCACAGGAGGTCATGAGGGCCAAAAGAATCAGCAGTTTCAGAGAGGGATTAGACAACTTCATGAACAATAAGCTGAAAAATAGATACACAAGGACTCCTGATGTCCTAAATCCGAAATGCTGTGGATGGGACAGTATAAGGATAACATTTAGCAGTAAGGCTGGTGCATTCTCCTTGTTCAACCTGCCCTAATGTCACCAACAAAGACATTTTCCAGGGTTAGACAGAAGAATGATGGCTTGACTCAGTAAAATATTTCTTATGCTCTCAAGTGTGATAAAACCCTCTTTTAGTCCCATTTAAAGCCTATTTATTCTTGTATTTGTTACAGTCCTATAAAATACAAATTCTGTAACATAAAACACTGAAAGATCTATTGTAAATAGAGAGTTATATGAGACTCAAAATACTTGTTAAGAGCAATGTTGTCCTCATTCAAATTTATGCCAAATCCTATGCAAGATGTTTATTTTTTTTCCTAAATTATAGGGAAATCTGTAGGGTTATAAATAGATCTTATTTCAGTAGTAAACAGGAAGAGTTTGATTTGTTACTATGTTAGCATAATATATTATTTACATTACTAATACATATTTTCTAGCTGCTGCTAAGAAGAGTCTCCAAATACTTGACTTTTAGATAAATCAAGGAATTGTTCTTTAAAAAAAGTAAACACAATACATATTAAAATGCTTTCCATGACTGTATCATATTCCAGTTATTTAGTCATCGCAAATTTCCACTGAAATGAGAAAATCTGAAAATGTTGGCAAGATTGAGACAACACGAACAGTTCATCTGAGAATTCAACTGCATCTCCCTTTAGGAAGTAAAAGGTCATAAATTCCTGAGTCTGAACAGATTGCTCCCAACTAGAGCAAGGGGGAAAGGAGATCACATCCTGACTCCTTGAATCATGATGCAGTTGCAGCCCTTCTAAAGCAGAGCAATACAAATCTGCTCCTCGCTCAGACAGTGTGGCTTGGAAGTTTATTTATAACATAGACCAAACCCACTGAATCAAAACCACTGATAACACACAAGACAAACTTCAAGAACTACAGATTTCATAAAGCATGTTTCACAGAAGAAATAAGCATGTAACAAGTAAGGAAAGGCTGAAAATAGGTAAGTCTTTTCACCCGGCTCTTACACAGACTGGCTTATAATCAGCCTTCTCATACATGTTCTCCCTAAATATCCAATACTGAATATTTTGTGATGTTTCTTACAAAAAAAATATGACTTTCTTCCTGACCCACTCAAACTAAGATCTTTGTATTGGGAAGGACATGCACACCCTCTTATTAACAGACCTTGTTATTCCTGTTCATCACTCCTGAGCTGTGCAAAGAAGCCATTATCACCAAATTACAGTCTACAAAATGCATGGAATAAAAACTAAGGTGATTTGGATGGAGACAAAACAACACATTATATCCACAATGTATGTTGAAAGCTTTATTAAACAAAGTTGTAGGGAAAGTCACATATCTTCTTCCTCTCTTGGCTGTCACTTTATCTATTTCATATGCTCCATTACCTCTGCACAAGCCCAGGAGGTGTTTGCACGTAATAGCATTTCATTCTTGATTGAATTTACACTGAATGTTGCCTGCCTATTATGCATACATATCATTCTGCATTTTATCGCCCCTAAAAACATAGTGTGAACCCCATGCACTACTTTGGGAAACATCCCTTACAAACACAACTTTTAAAAGGCTATTTTTAGTTCCCACAGATGCAGACACACTTTATTATATTCAAGAAATCTTTCTGCAAATCTTATTCCTGAAAGGGACATAATTATGATGCATTGTGTCTGTTTGCTGTCATTTTGAAACTGTGCACCAAAGTAGCCGTTGGAAGTAGATTAATGTCAGAACAGATAACAGTCTGCTCTCTGATGGCCAAATGGTTTGGAAGTCTGAGATAACACATCTAACATTTCAGTAGCAGAAAACAAACAATCATTTTTGCTATGATCTGCCCCAGTTTTGTGTCTACAAATAAGAATTACAAATGATTTTTCATTACTCAGTGAGATATGCCAGGAATTTGTATTGTGGCTAAAAGATGATTAAAACTACTAATGCATGTTAGGTTTGTTGAGTTTTCTATAGTAGAATCTACAGTGTCTAAATAATACTTACAGGGATATGAAGATGGAATCCTTGGCCTGCACAGTTTGCAAATTTCTTCCTTAAGAACTCATGTAAAATTGTCCAAACCATAGATTATGGTTTACCAAAATTGACAGGTATCAATGATAAATTAGAATACTGCAGAAAGGATGGCAAAAACAATAAAAATCTCTCCATCTGGGTGATGAAATTAGATGTATGATTTGTTGCACATGATAAACCTAATTTTTCAGAGGCAGTGGTTGTATAAATCAGACAAACTTCAAGTATGTTCTGTTTCCATTTTGTACATATTATGGTCAGCAACACACAGTCTGTAAGAGTGGACCAAAAATATCTGGGAACATCTTTTTAACAGCCTACTTCCCCCCTCCCCTCCTTTTCCTGTAAAATCCTGTGCACACAATCTTGTTTCTTCCCTTCACTTATTAAAATAAGAAAAAAAAAAACAAAAACAAAAACAAAAGAAAAAAAAAACCCAAACAAACAAAAACAAAAAAAAAAACAAAACAAACAAAAAAAAAAACCCTTCTACATTTTCATGGACAATTCCAAAATAGTAATTTTCCTCTGAACTATAAATTGAAATTCATTTAAAATGCTTTAAAATATTACTCTCTTCTCTCCCATAGGAGTATAGATTTAACCAGATTTCTATGATGGAAATCTTAATTTTACATAATAGTTTGGGACTTTTTTTGGTTTCACTATTTTTGAGTGATAGAGTTGCTTGCATTAAACCATATCAAATTAGGAAAGTGAAGTTTAAACATTAAGAATTACTGTATAGAAAAAGACCACTCTTCAAGATGTCCTCATTAACACAAATGGACTGACACACACAGATGTCTGCATTTTTAGAGATATTTAAGACTGATGGAATAATTTATTTGGGAGAACTGGATATTAAAAAATATTAAAAAGCACACCAGAATATTTCAGAAATGTAACAGAGTTTTTTCATGGATCATTGGTAACGAGTCAGACAGAATTGTTAAAAAAACCCCTTACATTTCTCAGTGAATTTGCCATGCAAAGTAGCTTTCCACATTGATGTGGACACTTAATTTTATCTAAAAGCCTCAAAAATGAAAGTTCTTATCAAACATAATAGAAAGAAATTGTTCTGAGAAAATATAGTATTTATATTATAGTATAGTTATTTCCATCTTTCATTACCTGAACCTTACTTCAGTGCAGACCATAAAATTAGAACTAAAAACTAGCTTTACCATTTAACCTCTATGCTGCTTAGCAGTTACTTTGGATTTTTTTTAATAAACTTCTTCCCAATTAGATTTTCTTTTTCTTTCCCTACCCAGAACACCAGACAACGAGCAGACAGAAAGAACACCGGCAGACAGAACACTGGCAGGAGGTTGCTGCCCAGGAACAGTTTGCAATGGTCAACCCTTACAGGGACTGGCATCCTCTATGCTGTGTCACCTTCCTCACAGTGCATCCTTTTCAAATATATGTGTGAAAATTTTTCAAATAAACGTACAAAACTCCAATAAATTTGGAAAAGAAAGGAAAAAACTACAGAGGCAGATTGAAATGAAGTCAGAATGTCTCCAAGGAGAAGCATCAGTAGCAAAGCACCAAAAGGAAAAGATCATCATTTTCTCTTGTGAAAAGTGCTTGTTTTCACATTATTTTTAATAATCCATTACAGTTCTTTTGAAGTACAGGGAACTGAAATTGAGTCCTGCTGTTCATTCTTCTCCTTCTGAGATAGTAATAAAAAATAATCTGCTATTTATATGGTTTTTGTGCTGGAAACGATAATTACAGTAAAAAAGTCTTATTATGCTATGGCAGTAGAAGGAAAGAAGGTAGAAAATTGCAATAAATATGGTGATTTACCCATCATCCAAAACAAGATGAAGAATCATTTATCCTATATATTGTACAACAGCATTCCTGAAGATCAACCCTACAGCAAAGCCTAACCATCATATAACCCATGGAATTCAGAAATGAGCATACAATGAAACATAAAGTCAAGAGAACACATTTCCTGTGACCCTACGGTGAAAAAATCCCAATTTTCATATAATAAAAACTAAATGTTTTATATTCTATGCTAAGAGGTCTCCAAAGACTGTCCTGTTATTTTAATTAAGATTTATGATTTTAAGATTGGCTAATGAAATAATTTCAAAGGAATTGTGTAATGAGAACCCAAGGAAATGAAAAGTCATGTGCACAGTTCCTTAGATTCCATTTGCAATTCTGACTTATGCATAAACCATTCTAATTATTAGAGACATATAAAATTATTAAATTAATACAAAACCCATCATAATTAAGCAAAATAGATTAATCAAACCTTGATAAGAAATATTGCCAAAAAACCACAAAACATAGAAACTAAATATGAAAATAAGAAAATAAACAAAATGAACTAACATGACTGAAGAGAAGTTTCAGTTTCAAAGATCTTCCTTAATCTCAGCATATTTGGCTAGAAAGAGTCAAAGAAAGTTACTTGTAAAATATCCTTCTCAGAAGGCAAGTGATGTTTGACCTAAACACCTCTGCAGTCTAGCAGGAAGAGGAGGAGATGGGGGAGGGAAATATGGTGATATTAAATTTGCATATACTAATCTAGATAAAAAAACAAGCACATTCCTATGTTAAAAATCTTTCTCCTTCCCTCAGTGTTTGCACTTTACAAGTAAAGACCTTTATAACAACCAAGAAGACAAACTATCAATCTTGCAAACTTCCAATTCAACAATTCCATTGGTTTTCCTACCCTTTCCTCTCCACCTACATTTAATCCATCTTTTCTGTGTTCTCTAAGCCATAATCAAAATATCAGTAAGTCCATTTCCCCTTTTTTGCTCAGCTCAGAACAATGATCTAAGTCCTGGTTGAAATTACTTATAAATATGCAAGTTTTTTTCATCTATATGCACCTTATCAGTATTATAATTTAAATGCACAAAATACCACTAAATCTTTTCTGTGAAACCTTTTGTCTCTCTATGAATTGTATCAACAATATCGGTTGTGGATTATATTGCAGGTCTGTGTAGCTCTGGAACATTTAGTACAGGTACACAGAAGTGCTATTTTTGAGTTCATAAAAGCAGGTCCAATATACAAATTACAGTCACTGACCAGAAGGGCCACCCGGCTGTGCTCAGCCCCAGTTCAGATTCTGGTGCCTCCAAAGAACTTTCCCCCTGGCTTGTAAAAAAGTGCATGGGAAATCCTCTTTACTAAATTAACACTGAATTATCCAAATTTTTTTTGCCTCTCAATTAGTCAAGGAATACAAAATACAAATGGCTGAGGGAGTTGATTTTATCAACTGTCTCACAGCACTCTGATGCCAGGCTTTCACAGTCGTCATCTAGTAAGCACAGATATAATGTGGTTCTCTAGCACCAGTGCTCCTGTTCTTTATCACATGCCTCAATGACAGGTCCAGGTGGGGGGAAGCCCCACCCAAAATCACACTACCAGCAAACAAGCTAATAGTTTTTATGTGGTAATGCACCGTCAAAACTTTGCCAAACACAATGACTGTATCAGAGCTGAATCCCATATCTGAATGACATTATAGGAATGTGCCAATTTTATCAGTTTTCATAAGAAATAATATGCCTTATGGACCAGATATGAAGGATTAAAAGGATTTATAATAACATTTAAAAATGTTATCAGTGCTGACCCCAATGCACCACAGGAATTTAATTCACATTGATTTGAAACTAGAAAGGAAAGTGGTCAAATATATGTCAAAAGGTTGGACATTTACCCTGAGATATCATCCCACACCATGCCACCTTCAAAACTGTCTGTTTGAATAAAAGATTCCATTACATGTTCAGTGAGACATCACTGGCAACTCCCAACAGCCAAAAATCATAATTCTTCCCACAAAGAGGAAAATGCTTAAATTCACCTTCTGCTTATTATTTCTTCATTTTAAATTCCTTGCTTTTTGCTCAAAAAACACGGATATTTCTCTGAACAGGAAGGTGAAATAAAACAGGGTCTTTGTGTTACCTCAGAACCACTTTTTTTCCAAAATATCAAAACCACCTTCTACTCTAATTAGAAACAGCTGCTGATTCTAACTTTTTGTCTCTTACAGAAGCAAAGTGTCAAGCTGTTCTGTTAAAACATCAAAAAGAAGGCACTTTGAGTATCAAAATACAGTTTTTCGCTTTACTATTGTTAATATTAGAACTTTTTTTTTTTTTTTTTTTTTTGTAGTTTTGTTTTGGGGGGCTGGGTTGGGCTTTTTTAATACTAAAATCAAACCAAACTAAAACTTGGACTGTGGCCTTCAGGAGTGACAAAAGAAACGGACAGAGGAAAGATAGAGAAATCAGGGAGTTTTTCAGTGTCCCAATGGAATAAAATCACTGTCTTTGGTCTGGCTATCCAGAAGCTTATTTGTGCTAACAAATGGTAGGGACTGGCTGTTTCACATTATGAAAAAACTGCTTGGTTTGCAGGGTTGTGCCAGGAATCCAGCTGGGGACAATCATTGAATTGCCTTATTCCCAGTGGAATGTTCTGGCTCTGTGATGTTTTACAGCAAAAAACTGCTCCTCCACAGGGGTGGAGATGAGTAAGAGCAAATGGAGGTAAATATCGATACCTGAGTTTGTGAATTGAGAGAAAGAAGCCATTCCAGGGAACAATTCTCCTCACCTCACTAACAATTTATCTGGACAATCTGACAAGTCCACAGACATGAAAAAGAAAGTTGGGAACTGGCTGAAGTGCCTAAATCTCACGTATGAATCTCATATTTGCCTGGAGAAAATCCTTCCTATAGGCAGAAAGCATCTGACCATTAGAAGTGTAATGGTGAGAAGTTAAATTGATCTTTTAGCTCAATAAGAAAAATGGTCTACAAAAGCAGCAGAATAGAGTTCTGAGATTGATTTGTTACCTTGCTTTTTGTATCAGCTAGCAACAGAGACGGATGAGAGGCTGGAGTAATGTGAAATGGCCCTTACTACAAATGGCACTTACTACAAAACCAGGTTTTTTTTTAAATTAAGTACTCCTTCAGCACTTGATTACATGAAGAGCTGAATTCTCTGTTTCAATTTGGAACAGTACTTTAATGTCTCTTTCTTGAGGAAAGCAGTCCTAATGCTTTTAGTGAAAGTACTTTCGTATTTTAAGCTGCATGTGCATTCAACCATTTTCTAGGATTTCATGGCAGCAGTAACCTGAAAAATTAATATTCTATCTATAGTGGAAATTTGCTGTCTGCTAATATGAAGTATTTTGATTTTATTTTTGCAGTAATGAAGGATATCGAACAAAACCAATTCTACTTCTATTTGTTCTATATCAAACAAATAGAAAAAATAAACATAAAACCCTATCCCACCACCATCCCCAACTAATGAAAGGAAAAGAGAGTCTTAAAGTGCTAGAATCTAAGGCTTCTTCAACGTATTGCTTATGATCAAGAAATGTTACACAGGCTAGGTAAAATCAGACATTTCATCCTTATCTTCTGCATACAAAATCCAATTTAGTAGACACAAAAGGAGACTATGTTGAAGAAGAGATGAGTCAAAGGGGACTCCAGGCAGCAGAAAACAGACCATGTTCCACAAAGCTGAAGAAGGTGGGCAAGGGAAACAAATTCCAAGCACAGTGTTTCTCTCTCCTGAATCCCCCACATATGCCGACTTTGCAAGATGCAGCTCTAGCTCTGACTAGCTCACTGCCTTTCCAGAACCAAAGGAGCTTACTGTTTATTTACCTTAAATCTAGTGACAGCACATGGCTAGAGGTTGGTCATATAAAAAACAAAAAAGTGTATAATGGTTAGGGAATAGAGAATATTTTTCAATAACGTGGTCTTCCTGAATAGGAATATGCCTTTAAGCCTCTCTTACAATGTTTTTATAAATTTTCCCTTTCACTGTTAAATTCTACATAGCATAAAATTTAAATGTTGTTAAGATGAGTTAAGATGTTTGTCTCCTTATATTTGAGTAAAGTACTTATTTGAGGGGTTTTCATTACCTAATGCAAGTGTTATAAAACAATATATACATGTAAATCAACTGAGAACTCCCCATGAGAGCTTCTCTAAGTGCAAAATAATTATTATAGAATTCTACTGGGAAAAGAGAAAACATAATTCCAAGAATTGTGCTTAATGCAGTAGAGCTAAGTTACTAGAAATTACTTATTGTAAAGCTTATACTACAGTTTTAAAAAACTAGTGACTTTTTTTTAAACAATTCCTTTGTGAAAAAGGATAATAATGACACTGCTGGCTGTTCTGCCTCAAGAGGGAATTGTCCATCTGCTAGCAAAACCTCAAATCTATATAATTATTTGGATGTGTTTATAGAAGTACCAGAATACCCTTGGCACATTGAGAAACCAATAGGGCACATTTCAAGATCACACATTTTTTTTTTTAAGTTTAAATTCTAGGGCCATTTTCTTTTCCACATAAAAGAACTGTGTTTCAAGATCAGTTTCATTAGGAAGGTCTGCTGGGATCTGATGTTTTTATTTTCTTACAGAAGAAAAATTATTTCTTGAAGAGAAGCACCATCTCCTCACACACTAAATGAGCTAATATACAATTATTCCTCCTACTTTTAATTTGCATTTTATGATTACAATAAATTAGAATTTTATACATTACATCATTATTTAGAAACAAGATGTTTTTATATTTTCCACAATTTCTGAATAAAACCAAAACCACTCTTACATTTTCTTGTTACTATTTCTAATAATATATATCAATATTGGTACTAAAATAAAACCCCCTAAAATTTGTGTAACTGTCATGACAGATCCTCATGACTATTTAGAACTAAAAAAAAAAAGTCTAAATTTTAACAGGACTTCTCCAGTCCTTAAAGTAAATCACAGCTGAGGTGGGAGGATTAAAAAGCAGGAAGTAAAGCCATTATTTCCTTCATTTAAAACATGTTTCATTGACAAGGTATAAAATACAGAATCCACATTTGGGAATAGCATTTATATATAATGACAGAATAATTTTTCTTGGAAGGGACCTTTGCAGATCCTCTTGCTCAGCCACTGCTCAAATATGGCGAGATTCAGAGTCACACAAGACCCCATGCAGTTTTGTGATGAATATCTCCAAGAGTGGAGAATCCTTGACATCTCTGGACAGCTTGTTCCAGTGTTTCAATATGCTCATCATGCACATTTTTTCTCTTAATATTTCATCAGAGCTCCTTTTGCTGCAGCATGTGTCTGTTGTGTCTCATCCTTCTGCCGTGAACCTTTGAGGAGAGTCTGGCTCTATCTTCTCTACAGTCTCCCATCTCATGGCTGTAGAGAGCAAGCAGTGCCTTCTGAGCTCTATCCAGGCTGAGCAAGCCCAGCTCAGCCCCTCCTCATTTATCAAGTGCTCTCCTGCCTCTGACCACACTGCTGCCTCTTCACTGGACTCCCTGCATGTCTTTCCTACACAGTGGGCAGCCCAAACCAGACACATAACTCTAGATGCTGTCCCACAGGCTGATTAAAGAGGAATGATCACTTCCCTCAACATGCTGGTCAGGACCATATTAAATTCAGCCCAGAATCTAGTTTGGCATTTTTATGTTGGTTGGGCACACATGGAACTCATGAGGATTTAAGGAGGTTTTACACTTTTCAGTACAGCAGGATTTTCCCAAGTCTCTGTGGACAGCACAGAACTGTAAAAGTCTTTCTATACCTCTGGTGTGTTTTTAAAGGACCTAGTGCAGCAGGGTCTCTGAGCTGCACCTACTGGTGGAATGACAGCACAAAATGAAAGTGGGATTTGGATTAAAAAAGTAGATCATGTAAGTTCCAATGTTGATGGAATAGGTCATTTATACAGAGAAGATAGGTCAGACTCAGAAAAAAAAAAAAAAAAAAAAAAAAAAAAAAGAATTGCTACTGAAAAAATGCAGCCCTAATGAAAAGTTGAAACTTCTAATACTCAGCATATTGATGCAAACAAAACTTCCCTGCTGAACAGCATGACAGCTGCATGAATCCCAATAATTTATCTTTGTTGAGAACTGGGAAAAAAACCCTTCAAATTATTTCATAATAGGCCAATAAAAGCAAAGAGAGAAATGTTATCTTTAGGCACAACTGTTACATTGTTTTTTATTTCGATGGTGATCTACAGCCTGACTGAAAACTAATTGAAAAATGATGAAAGTAACTCTTTTACTTCAATGAGTTTAGAATCAGATCCTTAGAGGTACAACTTTTATGCATGTCCTAGTAATTAACATTATAGAGAAATAAAGAAATAGCTGTTAATCATGCTCCAAAAGACAGTGTTTAGACATTTCTTTTTTTACTGTTGCAGAAAACAAATATACTCTCTGACACACTGTAATGAGCTGGCCAAGCTAGTTTAAAATATCAGCTGTCTTTTTGTTCAACAAAGTATTAAAAGAAGAGCCTCCTGACACATGTTCTACATCCCTTGAGGTCTAATTTTCTGACTAACAGACCTTTTTCTCTTCCCTTTCCCCTTAAAGACTCAGATTTCCAGGCCCTCTAGAGCATCCTACTGCATTTTCTAACCTTAAGAAACAAGCTGGAAGGCTGCAGAAATTTTTTCATTTTCCTTTATTCTGCAAAAAAGCAAAAGCCTTTCAGGATCCCAAACCTTGTGATTTTAAATTTATATTAATAAATTAATATATTTCAAAATCTTTTCATTTATTAGCTTTTTTTTTATTCAGTCCAAAAAAAAACCAGATTTCTAGTACTTTAATAAATTAGAAGAAATTTTAGAAGTCTAACAGCATGACAGCATAAAAGAAGAATTCCACTAGATATCCCATATTAAATACAACAATAACACTCTTAAATACACATAAAATAATGATAGTCTCTCCTGAGTAGTTATATCCTAGAGTGAATTTCATAGAGGAAAGTGAGATTTTGCACACCATTTAACCCATAAAGTCATCTGCAGGGTTGTGGTATCAGAGAGGAGGTACAAAAATGCCAGTGAACCATCCAACATGCTGCAGAATCAGTTTCAGCTCCAGCCCTGCTTCATCAGGATAGTTCATCCAACAGTTACACAGGGAATGTCTGCAATTGTGTTCTCATATGGAGAAAGAAGATTCTAGAAGCTTAGAAAACAACCCTCAAAGCATCATGACAGCACAGAGCGAGGGATGGGACAAATATGCTGTTGAAGTTTGATTCAGAAAATGTGAATGTAAATTCCCAACTTACTGGCACCACACTTGGATCCTGGACTAGAAAACTCTTCCCTTTAAGCAGATCACATGACCTAGAGATGCTCAGATCCAAGTGTAAAATCTTTTGTTATGGTGTTTAACAGTACACTGTCTGAAGAAGTGCTATGTGGATCTTTTCATGCATTTGTCACTAAAATGAAACTTCTGCAAAACTCTGTAGACCTTCAAGTACACTTTTCAAAAGGGTGAAGACTCCACCTTGCCCATAGCTCACACTCCTGACATAAGCTACATGGACAGATGCAAAAGCCTCTGTCTGTAACTACAACTTTTCATTCAACACGGGTACATCTAGAATACACTGATTCACCCAGTAATGCAGAACTGCAAATTTTAATTTGGAGCTTCCAGTTGCTGGTGTAATAACAGGATATGAGTTTGGAAAACTATATTATTATTTCCACAAAAATGGATGTTGAAAATAATTTGGACAGAAAACTTCCCATTCTTCTGACTGACCTCAATATTAATTGTAAGGCTGCACATGAAAATGCACATTTAAGTTGTATACTAAAATACATTGTATGTAACCATGGGAAAGGATAAATTAAAAATACTCAGACAAGAGCAATGCAAATTAAGCCCACTCTTTTTTTCTGCAATTTATAAACAAATATTTTTCCTTAACTGTTATTTTACTATCCATCATGTGGAAAAGATTCTCAACTATTGAAAAATCAATTGCAATTAGAAGTGAAAATATTTCCTCATTCTAGTTTTGTTTACTTGTCTAACTGACAGATGATCAAACTTACCTTTTTTTAAATAGTGACAAATTAATTAGACATCTTTCTGGATGACTACCTTTGGATGACACAAACCATTACCTGAAAATATATTTTCCTCTTTGATTAAAAGTCTCAGTAACTAGGTTGGTCCCATTCTACATAAATACTTTTTTTCAGATTAGTCCCCTCTACTGCACCCAGAAGTGAAGATTCAACCTATTCAACTCTTAAAATCAATAAGTAAAAGCAGGCATTGAAAATGAAGTCCAATTCATTAGTAATGTTACATACCTTTTACTAGATAAAATCTATGTTCATCCAGTGCAATAAAAAGCCATGCTTTCAACTGCATGTTACAAAAATTTGGATGGATACCTTGGCAAAATCCTTGAACAAAATTTAAGGAGAGTATATTACCTGATCTCTTTGAAAGCATTGTTAATTAACTTCAAGCTTTGTACAGCCTTCACAATTTACTATTTTCAATAGAAATCTATTCTTGCCACAAACCTTTCTCAAAATACGATACCAAAGCAGAGTTTCTGAGTAAAGACTTATTGATATCTTAAGTAAGATTTCTTTTTTTTTTTTTAAATGCAAAATGGAATTTATAATCCTTTTCCTCATAAAGTTCTTTCATGAAGGACCCTCACCTGACCTTCAAATATAAAGCATGTTGATTGTTTTGAAGCAAGGAGAGTGAATTGAAGCAACTGGGTAAACCATAGTTAGTAATGACTCTCACCTCCTTACATCAAGGCATATTCTACAGACACAGTCTTTCCTATGAACTTTATTTGCTTTATTTCTTGTCTAAAGAAAGAACATGAGTCTCTCATCAGCTTGCCTTACATTTCTTTGTTTAAGGATCAAATCCTACAAAACTTCAGTCTTCAAGCAGATGAGAAAAATATAATAATCTTCCTTTAATGAAAACATGGATGACACTAATGCTAGTGTTAAATATCTTTACTACACGTTTTAGTGTCTTTTAGTTTAATTATATACAGTTTAACAAGATATACACAATCATAGATTACTAAAATATGTAATGCATTTGCTTGAAGTATACCACTCATTTCACTGAAAGATTAACTATAGATATCTGAAATGAGTAGTCATTGTGCTACTCTTTTAGCATACTACTTTTTCTCTATATTACGTGCACCACTTAGGAGAATTTAATTTGTATTGTTTCTTTCATTAAGGGGAAGCTACCACTAAAACAAGCCTTTTTTTAGAATAGTAGTATTTTTTGAGTTTTATTGTCCCATAATTAACCAGTGTATGTGCTATTCACACAAGAGTGCCAATTCACTGCAATCAGCTCCAAGCAAAGTTCAAGTGAGGGCTAACGAGGTCTTAAACTTTTATGGAGGAAAAATATGGCAAAGTTAGTGGCTGTGATCCTGTGATACAATCAGATTGAAGAGAACTTAACCAAAATGCCCTCAGAGATTGAGCTTCAACAACATTACAAGCTGCTGTGAAAGGACAATCTAAGGTCACTTATTTTTACCTGGGTGATGTGGAAAATGGCCTGTTACATACAATGCTAGCATGTGGGATTTCTTTGCTTTTAAAATGTTTGCTTCAACATTGCTATTTACTATTAGAAATGTAGCTCTCTGCTTTGAATGAAATATGAAATGGAAACAAAACCCAAAACCAGTAAGGATTTGGAAACACAACAACAGGATGAGGTGTTCGAAGTGTTCTAAATTCTGGGTGAGGAGCTAGAGATGTTTTATAAATAAAACAGCTTTCTTGAAGTATGTATCTCTGTAATGATGAATTTTTATAAGGAATGTATTTGGCTGTGTTTAGATGCTATTTTTCACCTAAAGTTGAAAAACTGATTTTAAGAAAAGCAGGTCAATCTTTCATTAAATCTTACTGAGATCCCTGTAAAGATGCAATAAACTCTCCAAATAAACCACGATGCAGTGTGGTGACTTTCAATGACTTTTAAATTACAACCTCAGGAAAAATGTTCCTATAATCTTTTATGGAATGGACAGATCAGGGGAGGTAAGCACTACTTTTGGATTTCCAACTTAGATCATATCTGGCGTGACTTTTCGATTAGTCAAGTACCCACATGTCCAGCTTCATCAGCTCACAGACTGCTGCAGACACTACACACATTACAAGGCAGGGTAGGTTTTTCAGGATTTTTTTTGAGAAACCTAAGAATTCTTTGTCAGTTTTGAAAACTCACTGTGGCAATCTCACCTCATAATCCAGTGATAGATTTACTAGAAGGATGAAATATTTCATGGCATTCATTTCCATGTATTAAGTGATATTAAGATGATCATTAGAGAAGAGGGAGACAGCTAACAGAACTGCAGTCTATATATAGACATTGGTTCTTCCATTTCATCAGAGAATATATTAAATGTCACATTCTGTTGCACAGCCAATTAGAGAGGTAAGCATGACAAAAAAGAGTTTTCCTGCTGGTTTTGTTACCAGCTCAGCATGGCATCAAAAAAAGAGACAGGGCTACCCAGCCAGGAACAGGCTGCAGTAGTGCTAAAATATTTTAGCCTTGAACTAAGATAAAATGCAAATACAAAGCAGTTCAATTTAAAACACATATAACATTAACTGAAATTTTGAAGAGTTAATAATTTGATCTCATTTTAAGTAAAATACATCTGCAGAAGGAAGGAAACTATGGATTTTGCCTGCCAGAATAATATGCTAAAGTAAGAAAACTGAATAACGCTGAACCAAGTATTTGACAATATAAAACTTTAAAACCAAAATTATTCTGAAAAACACTAGAAGATAATGTGTGAACAAGTCTTTGGCCCTCAACCTTTCCAAATGACATAACTATTTTAACCTAATGCCCAGTGTAGATGACATTGAAATTATAATTTATATCCATTTTGTTTTAAGGATATTTTAATTAATGAAGCAATATGTAATTCTACTTAGTAAATATAATCATCATTAATCAAGATGAAACTAACATGTTCATCATCTAGAAGGTAAGGAAGCCAAATTTCTCAAAAATAATTTAAAACCTTGGGAAAAAAAGGAAATATAAGAAAATAAGCAAAATGAATCCCATAAGACATCAGCGTATTTTCTTTAAAATGTCTCAGTACAGAGTCTTAATAAAGTGTATACATTTTTCTTCCTCTATTTCTGGTTTAAGCAAAGAGAAAGAATGTCAATATCTTCCTTACAATAAATCAGATTTTTTTGTTTTATGAGGAGGAAGGTGATGAGAAAAACAACTGAATCTTGTAACAGGGAATCCTAAACTCAGTTTAGAACTGAACTGAATGGAAATTTAGCACTGAAAAGTTTTGCACAGGCAAGATAAATCTTTTATATTGAACAATGCTAAATCTAGAAGGCAGGTAATTACTTTAGAGCTGTATAATACAAAATCACTTTTATTGCTACTGAGTAGATAAAATTTCACCTTTTTTCTCCTAAAACATGTATTTCCATATTTTTCTGTGTTTTCAAGGATAAGTGATGCAGTGATGCAGTTTTGCTGACAAAACAATTCCATTAATGAGCTGTTATTTTTGTTAAAACAACTGAGGAGCCTTTGATAAACCAAGAGCAGTAGCATGTAACGCTCTCAAAAAGTTATTAAAGAAGTAACATAAGAAAAGGTGTGAAACAGGGTTGTCTTCTTCCTGGCAACCTGGAGCTTACTATGCAATTCCTTTATTCTCATGAAGTTTGTATTTCCACCATTGGCTTGCATACTCTTACATCACAAGCAACAAAAAGATAGAGAGGTCTGCTTCAAATATCAGAGAAAATAGTAAATAATCCTTTTTTCTTTTCTCCTTAATTAGTTATGTAAACATTTCACCCAATTATTTTGTTTATGGGATAAAGTAGATGAAGTGACAACTACATGTATTGCAGCCTATCATCTCTCCTGTGTTCTCTGTTGAAAGGATTTAGTACAGAATAAAGATCATGAGGCTTTCAACTTGAAAAATCAGTGTTTCTCATACCTTTTGTTTGATGATCATGCCGTTGATGTCATCAAGATCACCTACTTTCACTCTCTGAGATTTTATCTCTCGATCCAGTCGAGAAAGCCAGTCAGTGAGTTCTGCCCATGCTCTATTGAAGTCAGCCAAGGCTGGAACCTCCAAAAGCACAGAAGATGGCATTTCTGGTTTGAAGGTGGTGGTTTCCTTGGTTACCCTGGTTTGTGTATCCACAGCAACAGTTTCACCAGGAGTTACTGAAAAAAAAAAAAAAAAAAAAAAAAAGAGCAAAAAAAAAGCTAAAACTACTGAATAAATGAACTGTGATAAATATTTATTTCATGTTTATTTCAGTATTTCAGAATTTAGGCTATAGAAAGGACAAAATAAAAATAGGCCTATTTCTTGATATTATCTCTACTGAAAATATAAAAATCAAAACTAAAAGAAAAGATTAATTAATTTTTTCACAATATTTCTATTGTAATATCTTCTTAACATCCAGCATTCTCAGCATATTCAAATTCCATCCTTAGAAGACCAGCTGGACCTAGTAACATCTGCAAAGTTCACAGTGTAATAAGAACCCCTTGCTAAAGGTCCCTGAAGCATGAGTAATTTTCTAAAAATCTAGTAGTGTGATCAGATCTCTTTATGCCAGAAGACAGACTGAAAAAAGTTGGTTGGACTATGCAACACATCACAGCATGACCATGTATTTAGAAACAAGTAACCTCCACTGTGTCCAAGTCACTCTGTAGCTGTGAAATCGTCTGACCAAAATTTATTTTCTCATTTATTTTTATCACCAAGTGCTTCCCGTAGGTTCTGTGGCCAATATGGAAGCTTATACAACAAGAAATTAATCCTTGACTAATTGTTCAGTTTCTCACCTCATAACTTAAAAATATTAAGTGCTATTATTTGGATATTTATGGATTTTTCTCTTTATTTTTGGAGAAAGCAGACACATTTTCTTAGTGTCTTTTCCTGATCGATTAGCTATGGGTTTTAAATCAACCTATTGATTACTGGGAATGGGGAAATACCCAAGACTGAAGCACAGTTTCTGTCTCTGCAGCAAAGATGATGAGAGGTGCCACAGACAGCCAGCATTTGACAGAGAAGTATGGAACATAAAATCATTCAGAAGTTCAAGATTGATCTTTTCTCCTTGATTTTTGCTATTTACAAAGGGATGGCTATGAACTGTTGGGCTTTTTTTACCCTTCAGTTAATGATACAAAAGCAATTCTTCATGTACAATTTGCAGATTTTTCTCATTTTTTAAAGAGATCAACCAAAGGAGAAAAACTAAAACTGAGGAAACAGATGAACACGTCATTGCTTCTCTGAGGTTCTTCAGTATCAGGAAAGAAATTAAATAACTGCACTTTAGAATCTCTATCTGAATCAGCTGTTGAAAAAGCCATAACTAAACCAGGAAGGCTGAAATAAAAGCTCTGTGGAGTATGTTCTAAATTTTCTAGCATTGAACTACCAAATATTAATTTCTAAAGGACTAAAATAGGGTTATTTTGCATTTTTCCCAGTCTTCTTACAGAGCGGAGAAAATCAGTTTCCCACCCTCTTCCTGTGAGTTTGCTTGTCTTAAACAAAAGCAAACCAAAACACCAAAACAGTGTAACCCCATGTACAGTAAGTTTTTTTTGTTTTGTTTTTTTGCTATTACTTCTGAGAGACTAATGGTTTTCCATTGACATTCATGCCATTACAGCAAAGTCTGAAACATGAAAACCCAGATAGCAGGTCAGTGTTCAACAATTTGTGCATAAAGCCAAGGCCTCGTATTTCCTCTGTGACTTCAGAGATTCTTAGACAACAGGAAAACAGTTGCCTAATTTGTCATTCACACGGGTTAAACAGAGGTTGTCTGATCTCAGAGGACATTTTTCCTCTCATCAGTATTCAAGTAAATTGAAGAACAATTTTCTAAACTGGGGCATCCATCAGTAGACTTAGGGTGTCAGAAAGACTGCCTGGCATCTCTTTGCATCTCACATATTTTGACCAGAGTCAACAATCATGAGTTCACTAATTTATTTTTTCCCCAATGGCAGCCATTTCAGAAAAGAGTGTTTCCAATCTTCTAATGTTTATGGGTTTACTGATCTGGATTTTGGCTTATGGGTTTTGGGGTGTTTTTGGTCCATTTGGATGGTTTTTGTGAGGTTTTGTTTGATTTTTTTTTTTTTCCTTGATGTAGTTCCTTTGCATCAGGAAACTTAAAATACTACAAAAAGATTGTAAGGTACTACCAGAAGTGCAACAGTCCAGTATTATACATTCTCTAAAAACTTCCAGATCTACCACTATCTACCATCATCCTCTAAGGATGGCAATAATTGGTTCCACTTTGACTGATGACTAGGATATTTATCATATTATTTATAAAAAATTCCTTTAGAAAATGTTTTTACAGTGTTTCACTTCTGACACTTATCTCCCCTCAGAACAAAAATGCCACTTAGAGCAGTATCTATCCCTTATTTCTCTTTGTTTATGCTTGCATAGATATGACACAATTCATTTAGCAGCACTGTAAAAATGAGCGGCTAAAAATAATAGACAGACATAAATCAACATTAATAACACAATATGTAGCAACAGATCTCCCTCTGAAAAAATTTATCCAGAACTGTACTGACAGTTTCTGTGACTCAAAGGGGACAGTTTCTTCCTTTTGGTTTTGGTGGAGTCTTTTTATTATTAGTTTGGTTTTGTTTTTTTCTCTCAGGACAATAATTTATAAATGCAGAATTTTAATCAATTTTTTTAAAATAACTGAGTAACAAATTCTATCCCAATGTAATATGTCATAAAAACAATAAAGGACTTCATCTTTCAACTAATTTACAGGTTATAATGGTTCACTTCTGTAATATGATAAACCTGAAAACCAAAAGGACAACTAGAATTTAAGACATTAAACCACACAAAAATACAAAGTTTTTAAGGTGATTTTTCATTAGCACTTTCTGCTCTTTAACAAAGAAGGAAACAAGACAAAACAATAATAGGAGAAAAATGAAACAGAATAATAGATGCGATTTTCAACTTGTTCTTGAACTTTGAAATACATTGATGAAATCGAGCATATATTAGTAACTTTTGCATCTTAAAATTAATCTGTAATATTAAACTTGAAGAGTTAGAATAATTGAAATGTGCCATGAAATTGAAATTCAAATATTGAATGCAAACCTAAGAAAAATAGAATGAAGCCAATTGCAAGGAAAGATTTTTTCCCCCTTCTTTACTTAATTCGGTGTTGTGTTTCAAGAGAGGGTCAAACTGACAAGTCAAAACAAATAAAACTCCTTATTTAGGTACTGAACAGGAACAGAACAGACAGGAAGAATGACAATGCTTTCAAAAGCTTCAAAGTCCTTCAAACATCCTCTTTCAACCCACAGTCTTTAAGCAGAACTGCCTGAGTTCACAGGAATGTTCCTCACCATCCTTCTGAATGCTTTTAGTGGTGGTGAAGTTGTAACTATGCAAGGGAACTGCATTTACTAGGTCAAATAATTTTGACAAAGAAGAAGTAACACTGTAACTGGATGTAGATTTTAATTCAGTTTGCAGGTCTAGCTTGGGTTTTTAGTTCCATTGTTAGCAGCACCAATTAAGGGAGACGCCAGCCTTAAATCCTTCATGCAATGAATTGCAGCAATATACACCCACTAAACTTCCTTCTTGTTTTAGTCAGGGAAACTCAGCTGCATTTTACTCACTCTGAGCAAGTAGAGAAAAAATACCTGTACTTTGTGGTATACACCCAGATGACATCACTCTGAATTTGCTATTTTAATACAAGCAATACTGACTTCTTTAGTGGCAGAACAAGTTTGCCTCTGTGGGTAAATGAGCAGTTCACTTGTTGGGATATTGCACACCAGGTTTGGCTTACTTCATGGGAAGTCTCAATGTCATTTTACCAACACTTTATCTTTGTGAGCATGATGTGGAACAACTAAACTCCATAACACCACGCAGGTGAAATTCTGTCAGCTACTAAAATGCATTTTTTTCTCCTATGTTGCAGCATTCCAACCAGTTTTCTAGAGGCTTAGAGCATTCACAATCATATTCTTGAACTCCAAGCAAACTTCTTGGAGAGACATCTGGAAAGGCAGTTCTGAAACTGATTTATTTAACTTGTTCCAGTGATAAATTAATAGTCCCATCTCTGTCTGTCCTTCAACATTAAGGAAATAAAGTTAAGAGTACATTAAGTTCTCCCATTCAGTACAGCCTCTCCCTGCAAGGTGCTCATTGCCAGTAACACTTTTGCAGAGGAGCTACAGCTACCCGCCAGGTGTTCCAGGTCAAAAAGGAGTTCTGAAAGCAAAATAATAGTGGCTAACTGAGTTCTGATTAAATACTATGAATAATATAAATTTATTACCTCAAAAAAAGCCCATCAACTTTGAAGTTTGAAAGCAAGGATTTTTTTTTTTTTGTATGATCTGAACTCAAAATAAAATCTTTATGTTGATCAAAAATTATTGCAAACAAAATTCCACCCACAGTTCTAAATGTGGAATGTATGCATCCTTTGAGCATTGTATCTCAAAGCTAACATTTTCTTAACATTTTAATCAGCTTTTAAAGACAAAAATCATGTTTTGAAGTGAGTCTTTTCTATCTTAATACAACACCAATGTTTGATTTTCTTAGCCTTGAATATTTAGTGAAAACAATTCCTAGAAAAAGAAGACTTGGTACTTGCATCAGGTATATTTCATACATAGTAATTTTTTATAGGCTATAAATGGGTAAAAGATTTATACCTAATTTCATAAACTCTTAGGGAATATTCACATTATGTGTTACTATTACCAGTTCAAAATACAAGATAAGTGCCTAGACTACCTTTTAATTCTAGAAGTTCTTTATAACTCTTAACAAGTCGTTATGATTACATATAATTTTAATTATTACAGGTAAAAGAAGCTGATGGTTTATGGAATTATTAATTAAAGTTTAAATCTAAAATAGTTCTGTGCAGTGAGATGAAGGGACTGAAACTAAAGACCCCTTAAAGGTTCAAAAGAAAGTAGAAAGTCAAGGTTAAAATGCTTAGGAGAAAATGAAAAGATTTACAAGTGAATGTGCTATATTTGAAAAATTACTACAAAAGTTATGGATTCTAAAATGTTACTGTTACTATTACTAGATTTTTAAACAGCATCAGAACTTTAAATTTAGTAGGAAGATAAATGTCAGCTTTCTCAGACTTTTCTTTCTTTGTCATAGGATAGATCTGCTAGAATTTGCTTGCCATCCTCCTTTCTATATCTAGGAGTGTGACTAAGCCGTTTATTGCACAATGCATTTTTGCAAGTTCCTTCAAACACAACAGTGAGATGTTTCAATATGTATTTCTCTCAATGTAAAGAAAAACTCTTCTATCACAAACACTGAATTGCAACAGGAATAAGAACACAGGAAATAGATGGAGCCTACTAAACACCAAGAATTTCAGTGATATAAACCATACAAGTTGGCTTGTGTGCATCATAATGTAAATAAACATTTGGATGAAGTTAAATTAGTGCCACATAGCAAAAAGTTCACATTGTGACCTGTTGCTGCAAAGAGCTTCTGCAAATATTCTCTGTGTATGCAAGATACCTAGAAGTGGAATGTTAACACTTGCCTATGTCATAAGATGTACTTCAAGGTAATGTACAGAAGTTAGAGTTTTAAAAAATTGCCTTTTGTAGAAGAAAATCAGATTGGGGAATACTTCAGCAAACCAAACATATAAAAAAAATTTCATGGGCTCTGATAGGATGCCTGTGTTGAGTGCTGGGGGATCTGGCAGCAATCATTGCAAGGATTATTTTTACAAACTTTGATGGATCACAGCAAAAGGCAAAAGTGTCTGAAGACTGGAGGAAAACAAATATTTTATCTTCAGAAAGGATAATATGGAGAACCCAGGGAACAACAGCTTCATCTCAAACCCTTGGAAAGTGATGCATTAGGAGGATCATTGCCAACAGGTGGACAGAGGTGAACCTTCCCCTCTGTTCAACTCCTGGAAAACTGTATCCAGTTTCTGGATCCCTAGCACAAGACAGCTATAGAGCTACTGAAGAGAATCCAGTAAATGGCCATGATGAATAAGGGACAGAAACCTCTCTTATATGAGGAAAAGCTTGAGAGAGCTGGAACTGTTCAGCCTAAAAAGGAGAAGACTCGTAGGGGACCTCAGGAACATGTATAAATATCTGAAGGGAGGGTGCATAGAATGTGGAGCCAGGCTCTTTCCAGCAGTGCCCACCAGTGAGAAGAAAATGGGCACAACTGAAACACAGGAGGTTCACCCTGAATATCAGGAAATGCTCTTTGAGTGAGTTCCACAACGGGCTGAACCAAAGAGTTTGCAGAATCTCCACTCTTGGAAATACTCAAAAGCCACAGAAATATCATCCTGGGTAGCCTCCTCTAGGTTATCCTGCCTGAGTAGGGGGCTGGACCAGATTACCTACAGAGGTCCCTTCCAATCTCAGCCTTTCTGTGATCCTATACAGCTGTGTTCCCAAACACTCTCTAGAAGCCAAATTACAAATAGTGTAACAACTGAGAATTCTTTGGGAAGAAAGCAGCTAGGAAAGAAAGTAATACATGGGAATAATCCTGGCACAGTGTACGTAAAGAATTCAATTGACTGCTCTACATGTGGTGGAAAAAAAACTTTAAATCTGCAGCATTTGAGTCTAATTAGACTATGACTCAACCAGGGACAACTAGTGCAAAACCAACTGAAGATTCTAATATGTATCTGTAAACAGAGGCAGCATTAATCTGCTTGGACCTATTGTTCTATTCAGACCTTTCTGAAAGATAAACTGCTCTAAAGTTCAGTCTCCTTTTAGTAATATAGCATTGTCATGGCATTCTCCAAGAACCTTTCCTTAGGCAAAGTTCAGCATGATTGATGGGGCCACTAAAAATTGAAAAGCAAAAGGCTATGGTATGAATGGATCACTTTTAGTGAGTGTGAGAATTAAGCAGACAGAAACTAAAGAAAGGTAGCCCAAGAACCTTTCATATACTTTTTAAAAACGCAGTATTATTTATACCACTACACAAGACATTTATTTTTTCCAAAGGATAAGTGTCTTTTTCAGTGAGCAGTTGTTACAAAAGGGCTTCAAGAAAATGAATGTTTTGTACTACAGAAGTTGTGGTGTTGTAAAATCAAATTCTGTCACATACTTGCCTTACAAAAAAAGTTGTGACAACATCTGTCACGAATGATGCAAGCACTTCTCAGTGTTTCTTTTGTCAGTAAAAGTAATAAGTTCCTTGATTTAGTATGCAGCTTTCAATTGGATGACAATCTATATGACAATTTAGATTTCCAGTGTACTGCTATTGGCATGGAACTGAATTTTCACAGCTAATTCTTTGATATAAGAAAAAAACAAACATACTGCCAGCATCTCCAATGTTTACAGTCTCATAAAAATCACCTCTTCTAATTTTTGTAAGACCTATATATATATGCATATATATATATATAGGTCTTATATATATATGTATGCCTGATTTAACAGGCATAATTTGCTATCTTCTCCAAGGGGAACTCTGAAAAAAGGTGGAAAAAATTGTACACAGATGCAAAATAACAAGAAGCCAATTGAATTCTAGGTACCTTGTAATTAAAAATATCATAAGAAGTTTGAAGAAGCTGTGAAATAATCAGAACTCAGTTATTAGCTAATTTATAGTGTTACAGAATTCAAGCAAAAATGTCCAAGTCTACCCTTATTCTTCAAGTGAAGAATTTTGCAGGATGAAAATCAGCTGTTCAAAGGCAACGTCATCACTGTCACTTTGTTTTGACAAAGGAATTGCTGCAATCACTGCAGCATCTTCTGTTCTTTTATCATAATTGTAAAAATATCATGCCAGGAACTACTTTGTCAAACCCTTGTCAAGTTTTTTTTTTTTTTTATTATGCTCATTTTTCAGATCAAACTAACCTCTCTTTTATATTATGAAGAACTTCCTTTGGGAACTTAAGTATGGTCTGACCACCAATCTACTGCTAAAAATCCATCAGTAATGCAAATCTCTTCTTGCCTGTCTCCATCACTGCAGGTCCCCTGCTACTCCACACTGATACAAAGACAGCAGTCTGATATTTCAGTGATAAACTTCATAAATATCAAACTGAAGAATTTTACAGCTGGAATAGAAGAGGTTTTCATTTGCCAACTTTTCCTCCTTTTAGCCTTTTACTGTTTAAGGAGCAAGTCCTTCTGTCATGGTCTTATGTCCTCTGACTAGGGCAAAAACTTTAGAAGCAGGTATGAGCTTTGTTCCTCATTCCCTGTAGCCTCCACTCTGCTCACACTCTGTGGCTGCCTGTTTCTCTGTAGAGCAGACCTAACTCTGAGGCAGCCCCACAACAGAAATATGAGGAAGGCTGTCAAAGACAGGTAGGGCATGACCAGGATGTCCCTGAGCACTGCTCCCTTCACAAGGAAAAGCTGACCTGCTTTGCTCTTTTAAAGAGACAAGTCAACAAAGAACAGACAGGTCAAGAGGACTGTGTGCAGAATGACCAATCACTTTCTAGTATTCTAGCAAATTAAAGAGATTTTCACACAATGTAGCTGTCAATAGGCCTAATTGCCATACAAAAAGAAACAGAAGAGAGAGATTACTGCTATTTGCAGTCTGATGCTATCTGGATAGTCAAATATCACAGTATTTTGGGTTATTGTAACAAAAGAAGGAGGGGGGGAGAGAGAGAGAGAGAAAGTAAGTAATTTTAAAACTCTAATTTAAAAAAAAAAGTGATTTGAAGATGGAAAGCTAGAAACTTAGGCAGAAAAACTGAAAAGAGGCATAAACTACCATTTTATTATGAATATCTTTTTGCTAGGAAATCCACTCATTTTGCCCATATCTTCCAGAATAAACCAAACTAATTTTTTTTTTTTTTTTTTTAATCTATCTGTTTAAAAAAAAAAATAGTTGCCAGATATTTTGAAAATTGCCACCACTGGATTCTGTTACCAGAATTATTGGAGCCATATAAAAAAGTCCAGCCATAACTGCAACTTAGTTCTGTGCTCTCATCTGATCTAGGTTATCAATAATAGACTGAAGAATTCTACAGTATGCTATCATTTACATTTCATGTGATTTAACCAAAATAAATCTGGTATATCCTGCTGCTACTACTATTGATCAAGACATTAAATGAAAGAAAACAAGCTGCAAAGCTTGCTCCTCAGAAGAAAACACCAGATCATATTTTAAAATGGAATAGGTGAATGTGGTCCTTTGGAAGACTAATGATAGCATTAATCTTATTTGCATCATAAATCTTGACTGTTGTGCTTCAACAACCTGTTACAGAATAGAGAAAGCAGACCTTGGTTCCATATTGTCTTTAATAGCAGCAAAACAGCCAACTCCTGTTTTGACTTTCTGATTTATGTTTCATCGTAGGTATGAGTACAATAAAAATTCTTTGTAACTCAGAGCAAGTTATATTTAATCAGCTGAGCCCTGAGAAAAAAATAAGTAGAAGTTCACATTCCTTTTGTAAACTGCACTGTCACACCTGTTTAATACAAATCTTTCAAAGAGGAACCTACTGCCAGATCCCTGAAACAGGATGCTAAATATAAAGATGTAACCTTTGGTTTTATTCAAATTGTGCATTTGTGGCTTAAGTATATTTTGCATATATTTTTCACCTGTCAGATAAACCAGAAGCAAATCCTCAAATCAAGATGTGCTATAGAGATCAAAATAGAAATTCTGAGAATAACAGAGATTTGTGTTTCTAAACTTGCTTATTATGTTTTTATTCATGCAGCTCAGAAGGCAGAGTGTCAGCTTTTTATATAGATGCTTTTCATTACTTCTCCCTGTTGGTGTTACAGCACATGCTGTGAATGACCTCCAGAGATTCCTGAAGCTATATGCAGAGAGAAAATTGAATCTGAAAGCTTTATTAGACAAGTTTGTCTTCAGCTTGTGTCTGATGTCAGCTGTATTGAAAAATAGAACTACTTATGAAACTGGGTCCTGACCTTGAAAAATCTCCAATCAAGTGGTAACAGATTCAGTTTTGTGCCATATTGTTATTTGCTGGATCTGTCACATATGTGAGAAGTAAAAAAGCTTCCTAATGGAAATCACATGGAATGATTAGACACATTTTTCCTGACTATAAAGAGAAAAACAGATACATGGCAACTTACACATAATAGGGCCATCTCAGGCTGGCATCTCTGAACCTCTTTATTACATGAGTCTGTAAAGTAAAATGACTCAAACCCAAATCTACTAAAAATAATTTATATAAAGCATTATTTATTGCTTCATCCAAAAAAAAAAAAAAAAAAGGTAAAGACAATAATATGTTCCTTTACTAATTCACTTTATACAAATATGAACAACCTTTGTTATGCCAGCTGACTAAAGGAGGGGTCTACTGTTACTTATCTCTAATGATTTAAGAGCTCAAGGTATTCTCTGTGATACTTACCTACTGCATTTCACACATTCAATTTCCCTCTTGCATTTTATTTTTGTAAAACTTTTCATAGTGTTAAACCAAATTGTAGCTAATATTAAAAGTAGACATTTACTTTAGAGTCAATATGCAAAGTATTGCATATCAGAAACTAGATGGTTCTAGACACATGATCATTATTAGAAATAGTATTTCTGTCTACTACAACTCATGAGAGTGATGTTCTTTACAGTCCTATAACTAAAGCAAATCAGAATGGACTACTGGCAGTAGCACTGTCTTCTAATTGAGTGTAGAACTGCTTGTCCCAACAGTTGCATGTTGTGGATGTTCAACTCTCTGGAGAATGGTTCTAGAAAATTACCTATCCACCATATCTCTCATGAGAGCTTTCTAATAGCTGACAGCAAACTTCCTTTAAATAGTGAAAACTACATGCAGCATAAGTTTAATATCAACACAAATGTCCATTAGTATTTAAAACACTGTAGATGCACACACCCCATGGATTTTTCAGTCTTTCCCGAAGACTTATTTTGAGTATTCTTAGTGTCCATTATACTATGCCAGCTGTTATAAACAATATAGACACTCAAATATCTGATTTTACATTTGTTTTTATTTTGCCCTTTGAGTACACATATTGTAATATTCTCAGGTGCACAGGAGTTTTAAGACTAGCTTTTGGAATGCTGGCTTTCGGAGTGCTGAACTACAGCATATGTGTTCACTCAAACAGCAAGCATAATAGATAAACAATGACTGCTTCAGAGCACATTAGCTCTGAAATACGACAAAAAATAAAGTGTATCTATTGTGTATTTTTTGCCCAAAGCTAGTTATTGTCATTTTGTTTCTTACATTTTTGTCATTGTCTCCTGATTATCTCTTAAATACAAATGGTTTGTTTGTTTTTAAGAGGCAGTGGAACAGTAAATAATGCAGCTCTGAAGTCAATGGAAATTAATATATTTCAATGGTTATAGTTTCCTAAACAAAGAATCCTCCTGAATCCCCACTGAAAATATGATACCAAATATCATGTCAGAGATTTAACAGGATAGTTTTCATAATGCAGGATACTGCTATGTCCATCTGTACATCCCCCTATCTTAGAAATAACCAGTATGGAATAATAAAAAATTCAACTACGCATTTTGAAAACAACAGAAAATTCTAGATGCATACAACACATGAACAAGCACTAGAGAAGCACTCCCAGCCTCTGAGGTAAGTAGATTTTAGATTTAAACCTTAAGTTATTTCATCAAGCTATGTATATGTATATACATGCTTTTGTTTAGTGCTAAGTTTCTCAAAAACATAGAGACTCATGAATGGTGTATTTTTAGTAGCACCAGTAGGTGTTTCTTATGTTATATAGTGCAAGCAGTGAATTTGAATTCTAGCTGAATTAAGCTACAGAGGTGCATACACAGAGTAACTGATGTTTTCCAAGAACTTTTTAATATGATCTTAGAAGCCTGGAACAAAGCAGCATGCCTAGTCTAGGTGGGGGACTTACTTCACAGAGAAATAAAAAACAAACTATATTTCCCAAACAGAAGGAGATATACTATATTCCTTCAAGTCAAATACCAAAGGACAAGCAAATAAAATTCTGTTATCACTACTTTCCCCATATTCACAAATATCACAGTTTTAATTCAAGACTCAAGGTGTTATAGATGCTGGAGGTGACTGACTGCTGTGAATATTTCTCCTATATCCAGTTGAATATATGGGCTAATAAGTGAGGAGTTCTCTTCCACCACCATTGCTGCTGGTGAACTTACTGCAGCTCACAGTCTTCACATTACAACTCAAGTCTAATGGACTCAGCATGATACTTCACTCCTCTCCCATTCTTCCTCATCCATTCTAAATCCTGAAAAGACTTCTTCCCCACTCTTTGGCTCTGTGTCTGCAGGGTCCTATTCCTAAAGCAAGTAATACTGAAAGCACTGAAGAGCATTGATTGTAGGCATTTGAAGAAAGATACCTAAAGCTGACGGTGAGTGCTGATGGGGAGCTCTGGTGGTGCAGTATTAGCTTCTGTCAAATTATTTGTAGCAAGTGTACAACACTGAACAATGTATATAAAACCTTTCTGTCAAATGCAACCCTGCTACAATCTGTTAAACACAACCTATCAGTTTTTTTCTTTATCTTTTTTCAGACTTCCTACAAACAATGCTCCAAAATAAGATTGATAACATTTAAAGGGACAAATTCTACCTAATTTCAAAAAAAAATTTCACCATTGTAGTTGATTATAATTGTCACTCAACTTTTTTCTTCATTACAGTAACATATTTTTCTGCTTGATTAGGTATTTCTTTAAAAAAAAAAAAGAGACCAAATAGGGACAAAAACTTGTGTAAGCAGTCAAGAGAAAAACAAAAGATATTGCCTTTAAAAAACAACTGTTCACTGAATAAATTAAACTGAAAGAGTATTAAGATCATGCATCACTCATTTATTAGATGAATAGGTAAAATATAAAGTTAGTTGAGTACTTTCAGCTGGATTCATTTGTAGTGTTAAAATTTCACTAACTTCAAGTACAGAATAACAGAAAATAAACACACAGCCTTTTAAAGAAATGGTATTTTCAAGGTAGCTCTAAATAGAAGTGGCCAAACTTTTCCCCTGGCATCTTACTGGAATGAAGACAAATTATGGAAAATATCTTCCTCCAGAACAACTCAGGAGTGTCTGCCACCCCACAATGCATTCAGAGGGGTTTACAAAGCAGTGTGTACTTCTACCTAACTTATTAAGTAACTACAGTGATAGCACTTCCGTACAAAAGAAGAAAAAGAAGTCATATGAATGCTAATGACGCTATTAAAAACTTTCCCTCCTGGAAAAGCACATCCCAGAACTGCATTTCTCTCTATTTTCAAACTGCTGGCTAAGCAATGCATCAAGGTATTTAGATAGAGACATTCACACCATTTCACGTTATCCTGTCAAGTACAGATAGCAAGTGTGATTTTCTTCCTGATTCATCTTATCTTGGAAGTCAATCTTCTCTAAGGTTTTAGGCATACCCTTCAGCTAAGTACAGCTAAGTACATTTTTTGAGCTGGAGAAGTAATTCTTGTTCCTTATGCCTGAGGGCACACTGGACTGATGGAATATTAAGAACTATTTTTTAATGCTTCTTCTGCTGAAGAAACTATAATATTCAGGCCTAGAAATAATTATAACCAGGTGCTTTACATCTGTAACTCCCACCAGATGGAATTTATTAAGATTCTCTGAGTTCCTGTAACCAGACTAGACCAAATGATACCTGACAGGGCAGTAGAGATGAACCAGTTACATCTTCATTCCCTGGTCTCAAATACACATGTCAACATTATTCAATCCTGATATTCCTAAAAGTCCCTGGAGGATCAGGAATTGAATAGTTGTCAACAGGAGATACTGACATTGATTCACAAAACCCTTTCAAAATAATTTTGTATATCTTTCTCTACAAATTATCTTTAATGAGGTTGTTTAGATTTTGGGAGGCCTGGTTAAAGCTAGCTCTGCCATAGCCAGTTTGAGTCCCTAGGGTTCATGAGAGTCAGCAGCACAGAGTAAATAAGGCCATTAAAATATCTGTAACATGAGTGGTTAAAATAACTGCAGAACTTATACAACAGAATGACTAGACCCATGACAGTCAATTTCTTCCTCTCCTCCCATTCTTTTAAATAAAATATGAAAATACCATAGTATTTTAATACTGTAGTACCATATTTTAGTACTGTATTTACCATAGTAGCAGATATCTTTTCCTATCTTTGTAAAAACCTGCTCTCTTGGCCTGGAGAAGAAAAGACTAAGCGGGATCATATCCATGTGCTTACATATCTGATTGGAGGAGTAAAGACAGATCCAGACTGTCTTCAGTGAAGCCCAGAGACAGGATGAGAAGCACCATGAAAAAACTGAAATACTAGAAATTCTATTTGAATAGAAGAAGAAACTTTTTTTTTTACTGTCAGAGTTGCTCAACGCTGGAGAAAGTTGCCCAGAGAGGTTGTCGAATCTCCATCCTTGGAGGCATTAAAAACCTGACTGGACATGACCCTGAGCAGCCTGAACTAATCGACTGTGCTTTGGGCAAAAGGAATAGATGTCTCCCCGGGTCCCTTTTGAACTCTACAGTTCTATGTCAATACACCTATAATGAGGTGATCACAGTAAACTGACTCAAATAAAGAAAAATTATGAATTAGTGTTATAAGCACAGGTTCAAATTTTAAATGCTCGTGACAACAGAAGGGAAATCAATCTTACTTCCTGCTTAATCCTTTATAGAACACCAGAGCTTTCATTTTCTGCATGTATAGTTCCATCTGCTGAGTCTCAGAAATGTTAGCAGTCAGAGACTACATCTGGCATTAAGGTGAGTAATTTTGCAATTCTTCAGCTAGAGATGAAGTAATATAAAAATATATTGCATTACTACTCCATGTTCTCACTCTTGTTCCATTATTATAATTTCTTTTGTAACAGCAAACACACAACTTGCCAACACTCTTTCCCTCTGGAACCTGACATAACCTGTTCACACTGAAAACTGACACAGCAAGTTTAGCACAGCAAAAAAATGATTACACATCTCCCTCATTGCCCCATGCCATTATATGAATTCCTATAGAATACCTTGGAAAAAAATCACGCAAAGCAAGAATGCTGTTGTACTACTTGTTTAAAAATATAATAGTGGTATTTGGCTCATAGAAAATTGAAATAATTGCCACTGGAACCACAGCAGTTCTAAGGGAATAAACCCAAACAATAGTTCCTTTTTAGTAAGATTCAACATGTCACGAGCAAGATAACTCCTTTTCTTGAACTCATACATGTTATTTGGGCAGGAGCTGGACTGTCTTCTCGCACTGAAATTTCTGGATTCTCTGTCTATGGAGGAATTATGTACTTCTCTGAAAAAATGGGTTTCCTGCTTTGCTGTCCTAAAGGACCACTATTATAATTTCCCAATTTAAACTTTTCCTGTACGTTACACACTAGAACATGTCAAAAACAAGAGGGATCAAAAACCCACAAGTAATCCAATTCCAAGTGATTACTGCAGCTGTATCATAGCCTGAGTTACAGACAATCTGACAGGGGGTGGGAGGATAAATTTCTTTCTGCTCCCACATATGATGACCAGCTTTCCAAATTGTATAGGCAGCATTCTTCATTCAAATAAGTAAATGGTTGAAATCAAGTAAAGAATCTTAGGGACTTTATAAACTCAGACTGAGCACAGTGCTTCCATTAACCCTTTCTTTTTCACCCATGCTTAATCACTTGATTTCAAAGGAAAGGACAGGGAAATAAAATCCATTTATCAAGGGAAAAAAAAAAGAAAGTTTGTAATCCTTGTAGGGAACAAGAAGACACAAAGAGATATGAAAATAACCTAATATAAACATTGTCAAAATAATTTAAAGGAAAAGAGATCTGATGTCTTGTTGCGTATTCATGAATGCAAGACACGAAGAAATATAAATCACAGACTTGGTGTTTAACTGCAGAATTACTTCTATCATGTTGTCATATTACTTTCTCTGTGAATAGACAAGCTTTGTTTTGAAACACTCCCACTTTATTGTCCCATCAGTAATGACAATTTCAGAATTTCATTCTGTGACCAATCTACAGATACTTGACCTATAACATTATTATCTTTTAATTTAAATAATTTGTCTCCCTTTGTAGTATTTCCTCCATTAGTATATGCAGAAAGTCAATATCTCACCTCTTCATGGAATGAAAGATAAATGACTTTGAAACAGTAATAATTTGAAAAGCATTCTGCAACCTTTTCATCAAATCATAATCTAATTTGTCTTCTGGGATACATTGCATAAAATAGAAAGGCAATGATAAAAAAACAACTTGAATGCCCTAGTAGCTCTTTTAAGGATGCAGAATTAATTTAGACAGTCTTCAGCCATTTTTAACTGTGTGATTTGTAATTAATTAAAAAAAAAAAAAAACAAATACTGAAGCACTTACAGACACCTGAAGATAGATGGCCAAATGCTGCTAATGCTGGCTTTTCCTTTAGTTGTTGAATCAAGTGGTGTATTGCCTTCCAGTCAGCATTCAAATCTTCTAGTTTTTTCTTGAATAGAACACAACAAAATATTACATTTAGAATACATAAATTAATGTATCACAGAACCACAGAATGGCTTGGTTTGGAAGGGACTTTAAAGATTGTCTACTTCCAATTCACCATGGGAAGGGATGCCATCCAAAAGATCAGTTTGCTCAGGGCCCATCCAACGTGTGATTTGTAATATAAGCAAATGTAAAAGTAATGTAAATAAATGCAAAATAAAATAAGTGGGGGAATTGTGCTTGTTTTTTTTTTTTTTTTCATCTGGTGGATCACCTGAATTTAAAAAATAAAACCAAAAAAAGGGAAAGATATAGGAATGAATTTTCACAAATGGGGGAAAGAGACAGGTAAAATCCTTTCCAGCTGTGCTACAAAAGACTTTCTTGGTGTCAGAGCCCTAAAAGCATCTTTTCTCCTCAAAGTTTGGCTGCTGAAGCTCAGACCAAACTTAGAACCAGCGCAGGCGCTGGCCCTGACCACAGAGTGACTTCCTGGACCATTCTCTTGGCCCTGCCCTGCCACCCAGGGTTGTGTTTGATCCCCCTCACCAGGCCGGATCCTGACCCTGCCAGGGACAGCCCCCAGCCAGAGAGGTCTGGCTTTTGAGCACTGTGAGCGTGAGATAATTTTTTTTAAATTACAATAGAAAGTGAGTTATGTATTTCAAAAAGCTTTTCAATAAAACCTCTGCAACTTCTTACATCAAATACAGAATTTATTATTCCATCTGTTATAATAAAAAAAAAAAATCTTAAGAGTCTTCAGGGTGCCATAAACTTCAGTGTGTTAGCACACAGTCCTGTGCAGTAAAGGCTTAACTGGTACTTTTAAACAAAACCTGCAGGGAAGTCTGGAGTGTGAATAACGTCCGTCCTCGGATAACCCTGAGAGGCATTTAGATCTGAAAATGTTGTTTCTACCTCTCTTTTTTTCTAGCTTTAAGGACTGTAAAGAAGGATGAAGCATTGCTAATTCTATGCTGACACATCTAAACTCTTAAAATGAAGACAGCATTTCTTTTTAAGCTGCTTTCTGATTCTCTGCTACAAAAAGCAGCACAGAGTACCAATGCAGCTCAGGAATGCTTTTAGTATTCTATGGTTCCAATCCACAATTAGACATGTAGTAAAAATCACAATCCAGCCATGATAGAAACAGGGTGCCTATTAAGAAAGGTACTTTAATTACCTAGAGTCTAAGATGACAGAGGTCAATTGGAGAGGGATGGAGAGCAATGCTCATTAAATTGAAGCATGTATGTACTCGCCCCCAAACTCTAAGGTAGTGGGGAAGGTTTAGATATCAAGAAATTATTTTTCACCTAGAGGGGTTGAATATTAGATCAGGCTCCCCAGGGAAGTGGTCACAGCTCCAAGCCAGTCTGAGTTCAAGAAGTGTTTGGACAATGGTCTCAGGCACATCGGGTGATTCTGGGGCTGTCCCATGCAGCACCAGGAGTTGGGCTCTATTCCATGATTCTAATATTGGCCCTTGTCATGAAATCATTCTTACATATATAAGCCAGAGATTTCTTTCCAGCAATGACCAAATATAAAACATGCCCACCACACACATTAGAGTGGTTGTCTGGAGCAAGAGCTACACCACTAATAAAAGTGCAACCAGTTCTAAACCTTTCTATCAAAATTACAGTTTGATCTAGCATCTGGCATAAATTAACATGCACACATTAAAATGTTAACTTCTTTGAGCACTACAATTTTGCTGTAATTGCAACTCTAGAGCTCTGGTGACAAGCATGAACATCTAAATATGTTGCACTTAGCGCAAAATTTATAGATTTTCTTTAAATGTCAGCACTGGTGCAATTTAAGCAACGTTAACATCCTTATGTGGACTAATCTTACTGACAGCACTAAAATTAGATATGAATATGTAGAGAGAGAAACGTAGTCTTTTATATGCAAGACTGAGGACCATGAAAAAATATTCCTCACTACTTACTCCTCACCCACCAGAGAAAAAGACATATTGAGTACTGTGGCAAGGGAACAACAGCTCTTCCACTGGCACAGAAATCCTTTTGTGAATAAACTGTTCTGATTAAGTGCTGTTAATCAGGAGATTGGGGCTTATATTCTTCCTATTGCCACTGACACGAGCAGTAACCTTTCTCTACCTTAGCTTCAAAAGCTTTGCAGAAATGCATTTCAAAAACATGAAATGTATTATATAAAAGTGAATATGTCTGATTATTAAAGTGCCTGTGCTTAAAGGATCGCACATCTCATCCCATTCTTGACTCTTGAATCAGCATATACAAGGATTTTATTTGCCAACAAAAATGTTTCTACAGACTTGCATTGCAAAATTCTATTTTAGTATGCTTAGTGAAGGTGTGAAAATATACTTATTTCAGTGACATAACTATGAGATAAGATTAAGTGCCTGTCAATATAAATCCATGGGATTTAATTTACATTCAAAATACTATAATGAGAATATATTATAAAGGTTGCAAAGATAAGCAGCTAAACATTGGCAAATGCCAGAATAATTTTAACTATGAACATTATTTCAGATAAAGTGCACATAAATTGCAGGGATATCTCTAATTTTCTGGCACATACTGCTTTTGAGCACAGGAAAGGCTTGCAGTAAGAATAAGTCAATAGGACTTCTACTTCATTTATTGAAAAGAATGGGAACATTTGTGGTGAATTAAGGAAATAATGGAGGAAAAAAAGCAAAGCTGCACCAGAGAACTAAATAACCTACAAATTTGTCAAGCAATGTTAGACAAGTAATTAATGCTTTTAAAGAGGGCATGTAATTTTATCTTTTTTTCTGTGCCACACACTAAACAAGAATTATGAGTCTAAGTATTAAATTGCTACTTGCACTGTAAGTGATGTCCATACCCTGAACTGAATTAAGCAGGGTTCAGCCTAAACCAAGGGTACCAGAGCAGCTCCAATTAAAGAAATTTCTAAAATGTTGAATTCTTAGCTTTGCAAACTTGCTAATATCTTTCCAAAACCATCTTAATCTGAATAGAAATTATTTTTGCTTCCACAAAATACCCTTTGTGTAGAAAATTATTTTGATTTTAATAAAAAAGTCGATGTTGAAACATATAATAGCAGACTGAAACATATAATAGCAGACTGAACTGAAAGTAACTCAGGAAGAATGATGACTGAAGGAAAACTACCTACAGCATCAAGAAAGCAATTCAACAGTCCTGGCAGCATATAACCACTGTTTTATGACTTATTGCACTAGAAAGACATTGAACCAGAAATTAACTTCACAGGTTGCACAATTAAATGAACTAAAGAATGCAATCTAGTAAAATGCAATTAAAATGCAATCAAAGAGGGACTAAAAATTAAATATACACTACTCCACAGGTTACTAATTTCCTCATAGATATGTCTTATCATTTTCAAAACTACAACTCAAGGAACTTTATAATCTTTAGAGTAATCTTTTCAAATAAATCTGGTAAAAAATTGGTGAGTTTAAGTCTTTGATATGAGCACTTAAAATATACAGACCGTGTCTATTTCATGTTGGAATTTTGGGCTAAACAGAATAATTTCAACATCATTTATACTTCTGTCATTCTTACATAAAACAAGTACTAGCTCTTCCTCCTGAAAATACCAGCATTCATTCTGCAATTCTTTATATGCAATTTAAAAATCTAGAAAGCAAAAACCTCTAGCTTTCTGTTGCTTTGAGTCCTCTGCTTGTTAAAATGTGGAATAAGATCCCCAAAGACTGCAACTGAAGACACACAAAATGAGTAAATGCAGTTATTGGGGAATGATTCTTGTTTCGTCATCCAACAGAATCTTGCATCTGCCCACTCAAGACACCTTGAGTTTACCTCTTCTAGCATTTTATCATGTTTAGGAGAACTGATCATTAAAAATGCACATATACCAAAGGGGATAATAACTCTTAAGCATTTCTGTTTAGAAAAGAAGACAAGAAACCAAACCATTCTTAAACATGTATTAATTTCTAAAGTGGATTATCAGTTCATTCATGTGTTCCTGTGAATGGAGATCTGCTGGTGGATTTACAAGTAATTTGAGGAAATTTTGTAAAAGCAGGAAAATAATAATCCAACTACAGTGATTAAATAGAGACAGAAAAACAAGAAGTTCACTGCAGAGATCCCCTACAGACATCTTATCTTTGTGAAGAAAACCTTTTTCTGCCAATTGTGGTTTTGGGTGCTGTACATTTTAAAAAGCTCTAAATACAAAGTTTACTATCTCATCTCAGTCAGAAGCAATTGCAATTAGTGTAATCAATAAGCCACTATTACTGTTTCTGGGAACTCTTAATCATCATGTTTACAGAAACTTAATTAGCAGTTATAATACTAGAAACCAGACCAACCTCTGGTTGCATGGTATTGACTAGTTTGGTCTCCTGCTTGAAAAGCAGTTGGACCAAACATGGGAGGATGCTTGCTGAGGACTTCAAGATTCCACTGGATAGAAAATGATATTAGTCTCAATGAAGGTCCTCAAAGTATTTAGGAAAAGCAAATAAAATATCTCCTAATAAATGATTTATAAGCTGAGGAAAAAGATTCTCAGTACATCTTTCTAAAAGAGAAGTGCTGGGAGGCATAGCCTTCCAAACAATGTGTCCTCTGCTCTGAAACAGAATCAAGTCAGTCATTCTAGATAAAATTTGGCAGAGAAATTAAGTGAGAAAGTTCTACGTTGCCATGCGTTCTTTCCTCCAAAAAAAAAAAAAAAAAATAAAAAAAAACTCTGTTTATAACTTAACTCTTACCTTTTCTAGAAAATTTGCTAATTTTTTATCTGACAAATTTTTGAAGTGAAATTTAAAATAAAGGAGTTTAAAAACAAGTTACATGATGCCATTAAGTACATACCAAAATTACATTTGCTTTCAGTGTGAATTACTCTTGAATGAGTAAAACAACCTTAATGTCAAAAACAATATTCCCATCACAATATGCAAAAGTTTTTTAGCTGGGAACATTACATTTTTTCTGGTTATGCCACCACAGAACAGAACAAATGCCATTTGCCAGGTTCTTTTATTGATTTTAAACAGAGCACATCAAGGACAAGTGTACAACAGGGGAAGCATAACCTATTACACAGTAATGGATATTGCTAAAGGTTGCTTCATTACCTTTACTGGATGAGTAGCTGGTTTTTCCTTATATAAATGACACCCTTTAGACAAAACCTCTTCCACATTCGGCTGTTTAGCCTGCACTGCTGCTTCAGTTTCCTGAAAAATAAAAACATAAGCAGTCTAGATTAACCATAGCATAAGCAGTAAGACTGAACAGTCTTACTTACTATTTTTAGTAACCTAAAATAGTCCTAAAAGCCCTAAAAGCTCTAAAACACCAGTAGACAAGTTTCTTCTCAGAATTGGTGTGGAGGGGTAATCACAAGGATAATGACAGCTGAGGATAAAGAGGATCACCAGAAAAATCAGCACCAAAGGTGGGCAGAAAAGAGTAATGCTACCAAAATTAACAGTGATAGGTCATTTCATCTTGAAGGTTTCAATAAAATTAATAAAAAGCTAGCACAGATTCACAGTAAGAAAGACAAGCATAAGAAGACTAATTTAAGAATTTTGTCTGTTTTACACTATCAGCTGATGAAAAGTACACTGGTTAACATTTTGTTCATACAGTATGTGGCATTAAAACCGTCTAATGAGATGTGACAATGATACTGAGTTTAGAAAGATTAAAAAATTTAAAAGAAGTCTGCAATCGTAAGTAAAGCAAACTGCAACTTAGCGAGTAAAATAACTTACAGAAATTAATTAAAAAGAAAAGCACAGTAGTAGTGACAGTTCCTAAAGGTACAGGGAGACACCTACCATTAGCAACAACACTACTGAATTGACAACTGCATATTTTCTAGCAATTTCTTTGTTAATCTGGAAAGGTGGAATACACCTGCTAACATAAGGAAAATCCAAATAACCTCTCCCAAAATACAGCAGTTTAATTTTGTCAGGTACTGACCAAATAAATAATGGACAAAACTCTACAATTAAGACAAAAAACCAAGCCAACTAAACAACCAACCCAAACAAACAAAAATCCAAACCTATTGAAAATTGTAAAAGAAAAGATAAACTACATTCGGAGTTCCAAGATTCATTTTTTATTTAAATTTTTTTTTTTTCTAACAATATAAGTGAAAAAATACTTGACTTATCAAAATGTATTGGTTGGGGTCTTTTTGTTTTCCTCTCTCTTCACCCACCTATTATATAGGTTGATTATCGTCTCCTAATCAGTATTGCTGACTACCCACTGACTCACCAACTTAATTTTCTATCCACATTCTCAGTTATCACAAATGTGACAGCAGACAAGACTGTGTGCTAGGTATGCTACTATCTGAGCTAACACATAATTTTATTGGTAAAAATCTGCTGTTCGTTTTACTGCAATAAACCTGCTGAAATCTATGCAATTTTAAGTCTCAAAAAGGGACCATTTTGCTCCTACGTTTAAACTCAACATATAAAGTCTATACTGCTCCCTGAAACTTTACTTGCAAAACTTTATGGACAACCACTAAAAATAAAGGCTTAGTAAATTCAATCTTTCATTTTTCTTTTCAAATACTATTGACATACTATTGGTAACAACAAGTCAATTGAATTAAACCTTGTCTGATTTCTTGCAATGATATTTGAAACATGCTTCGATTTCATTTTTTTATTATGCTTTTCAATGTTATTGAAATATAACTATAAGGATTCATAGAGAATGAGCACTGAAAAGTAATATACAGCAAAACTGAGATATTGAGGCGGGTGAGAGTTTATTAACCTTTTGATAAAACCCTCATTAAAGTCTTATTTTCTTTTTGTTTCAATACTGTTCTAACTTCTACTTCCCTATTAAGCACATAAAGAAAAAAAATAATCAAGGAGTGTTAATGAAGAGGTAATTTTCTTCCTATCTTAATGAAAGCTAGGCATTTTAATAATTGTTATTTAGTTCTTGTTTCATTGTCGGCTTTAGGGTTTTTGTTTTTTTTTTTCCTAAACTAAGCCATCTGCAGTAAATGGCCAATATTTTCTGTTGTGTTATTCTACGTGTCTCAAATACTCATCTTTTTATGACAGCATCAGTTATCATAACAAATTTTGTAGCAGGGAAATCACATTACAAGTCCCTATGGAGTCCAAGAATACCAAGAACATTGTGGATATGTCTATGCTGAGGATTTAACCTGCAGCATGAATGTGGCTTTAAAATTGATTTCTCAATCCTTCCCCTCACTGGACTTTGTTTTCCACCATGGGCTGGTCTAGGAGCACAGACACCATTTTCTTTCAGGCTGAGACCAGTGTGGAAGGTGTAATGTTTTGAATTGTTAAATCACTGACTCCTTCTGCTCTACAGTTTTCTGGAGTTACATGAAATAACCTTATGTAGTCTGATATTTCAAATTCAGTGGCCTTGACCTAAACCAAAATGCATTGTGCAAATCTATCCAGTGCAGCATGATTTGAGCTTTTTATGGCAATAAGAATAGCGGTAAGAGTACAGGGGAAAAAGAGGTTCTCAATACTTTGGCATTCATTTGGACGGTGCTGAAATTAACAGGAATCTGTCAGAGCAGCAAATACTTTGATTGTCACCCACTAATCCCAATCTCAATTAAAAACATAACAAAATTATTTCAAATAAGTGCACATCTGACATGAAATTGCTGTAGTAACTTTGAGGGAGCTCTTTGCCCAGTTCTTTGCTGGATGGGGTAGCCCCTTGATGAATCCTGCCCAGTGAACAAGTTTCCAGTGATTTCAAATCCATTTGCTAGGTGACACCCTACTAGTAGGGTTGACAGGCAAGACAGTAGTTACAGGATTATACTCCATCATTTAATTTCCTAAGAGAAGAAAATGGTAATGACCACAATATAGTCTCTGATGGTTTGCGCACAAAAAAGACCACAGTTATTATCTAGGCTGTGCAGGAACCAGCACATTCCCAGAGCAGAGCCTGACCTCTCATCTTCATCACACAGGACAGGCTACTGCTAAAGCCAGTAGGAATTGTGAATGCTCATTTCCATCAGTTTTTAAAGGATACCAAAGTCACATTTATTTTAAAGTCCTGATCCAGCCCTCAATCACACTCACTTTGCTTGCTGTGGGAGGATGCAGAGCTGTCTCTGGGAGACAGAGCTGACTGCTGGAATTGCACAATTTATGAACTGCCTTGGGAAGCAATCTTAATGCTGTTTCTGCTTTGGGTGATGAATATGCTAATTAAACTTTTCACACATATGACAAATTAAAATACATCATCACTGGAAACTGCTGTTTCTCAAACATGTATAAACAAGAATCAGAGGCTACCTTTTTTCCATGACGCACAATCTATGAATTTACAGTGATGTTAAAATAGTGCATCCAAACTGATGAAAGCCTGCTGCTGAATAAACCACAGTGGCTTCTGCATTTCCAACAACATGCCAATTCAACCTGCTGAACAAAGTTACAGGCTGAAAAAGTGGCAAGGACTTGTCTACAGCCCCATCTGGACTATGAAAGTCTATTGATATAGCTCAGAACTCAGAAATTCATATTCCCTAGCTGAAACCAAGATATTGACTAAACCTCTGGTGTGTATGCCAGTGGGAGATAAAGTTTGATGGCTTGGCATATGTTATTTCAAGAGATGAAAACTATCCTAGCAGACACAGACAGGCTGTTTGACATACACTGTACATATATTAGGAGCATATGTCAACTACTTATAAATGTAATAGCAGCATTTTTGACTGATTAGTGGTCTATATTAAGAATCACAAGCACTGATTCACCTTCTCTGGTAACACTGGTAACACTTCTGGATGAATTTCCCCATTAGCTTACATGCTTTGGACATATTCTGCAGGAACAGAAGGAGAAGCTCAGAGTAATTAAACCTGTGTCTTCATGGTGAAATACAATGCAAAAATTGAATCCTAATTACACTCTTCAAATTGAAAAAGAAACAACTTTGAAATTAATAAGGTGAGTTGTTTCAAAACCCCTTGTTGGTTAAAGTTTCAAGTTGCTTCATGACCTCTTTATAGCAAGACAGTACATTAAATGAAAATTAAAGAAGAGAATTTACTCATAGGAAAAGAGAAGCACTAAGCAATTTCCCTTCATTGATCAAGACAAGTGATGTGTAAAAGCAAATATAATAAATCTAAATTCTAAAACTATTTGGATGCTTTTAATTTCAAACAAACTTTTATGAAAGTTACCAGATATAAATCTTCATAGATAATTAACTTGATCATGGAAAACTACATTTAAATAGGTTTTTCTTGTAATTTAGATGTAGAATAGAGTAACTTGTAATGAGAATTCTGAGATGTAGATCTTCTTATTGATGAGTATAGAATCATTCAGGTTGGAAAGTACCTCCATGTTCAAGTCCAGTCTTTTGATGCCTGAAGGTTTTTAGCTTTTTCATTTATTTGTTGCTTTGCAGATTTTTAATACATAGTTTTATACTTTCCAGAACTTTCTCACCCTTTTTTCATACTTTAGAACAATAGCTAACTCTTTCTAATACATTATGTCATGCTCTTGAAATCCTGTTTAGTCTCATTTTCAAAAAATAATTTCTAACAAGAACATCTTGTTTTGCACCAGCATATGAGAGACAAAACAAGAACCCCTGAGACACTCCAAGGTGCCCAAGGGTTGGTCACCAGGGCAACTGTTCTTCTATTGGGTGAACCTGCTAGATAGACTAATTAATTAACCTTTTAAAAACTGTAGAAATCCTATATTGCTTGCATGTATAGCTGTATTTGTGCACCTGAAAGCTTTCATTAAAGAACTGCTCTTTATATTAGCACTTTAACATTGTTTGGAGAAACTTTTTTTCTGATTCCAGGCAACACTTTGACCAAACACCACCATGTCATCTAAACCATAGCACAAAGTGCTTGGAACTCAAACATCTCGAACACTTCCAGGAATGTTGACTCCACCACTCCCCCGGGCAGCATATTCACTCCTGACTATTCTTTCAGTACAAAAATTCTTCCTGATGTCCAACTTGAACCTCCCCTGGCTCAGCTTGAGACCATTTCCTCTTGTCCTGTCACTGGCTGCCTGGGAGAAGAGACAGACCCTGACATGGCTACACCTTCCTTTCATGTAGCTTGAGAGTGATAGGATCTTCCCTGAGCCTCCTTTTCTCCAGGCTGAGCACCCTCAGCTCCCCCAGCTGCTCCTCATCACACTTCTGCTCCAGACCCTTCCCCAGCTCCACTGCCCTTCTCTGGACTCTCTCCAGCCCCTCAATGCCTCTCTTGTAGTGAGGTGCCCAAAACTGGACACAGGATTTGAGGTGTGGCCTCTCCAGTGCCGAGCACAGGGGACAATCCCTGCCCTGGTCCTGCTGCCACTCTACTGCTGATCCAGGCCAGGTGCCATTGGCCTTCCTGGCCCCCTGGGCACACCTGGCTCATGTTCAGCTGCTGTTGACCAGCACCTCCAGGTCCTTTTCCCCCCAGGCACCTTTCCAGCCTCTCTTCCCCCAGCCTGCAGTTCTGCCTGAGATTGTTGTGACCTCAGTGCTGGACCTGGCATTTGGCCTTGTTGAGACTCTGCCTCAGCCCATGGCTCCAGCCTGCCCAGATCCCTCTGCAGAGCCTTTCTGCCCTCCAGCACATCAGCACTCCTGCCCAACTCAGTGCTGTCTGCAAACTGCAAACATTTTCCCCTTTTATACAAGTGAATTCCACCTCTCTCCAGTAGGGCTGGTGCCATATAAACTACCCCATGATCAAAAAGGCCAACATTTCCTCAATGACAGCAATATTTTAGCCATGTAGTGGTCAGGTGAGTTCTCCTGGACCTTTCAGCATTCTTCCCTGCTACCAAAGGGATTGAGGGAAACCACCTCTGCTCCCGTCCCTTCAATCAGTCTACCCAGGGCCCTGAAGTTCTTTTTTGAACTTCTTGTCACTTCTGACTTGGACAACCAGAAGTGGGTAATAATCAGAGTCCAGGGAGACTCTTAATCATATTTCTTAATATCCCTTGTCTGGACCCCAGGGAGACAAAAGACTTCTCTGTGGGACGGATCCAGTTTGTATACAGGGTCCTCAATTCTCCTTGGAAGGAGTCGCCTACAACAACAAATATCTTCTTTATGAACAATTGTAAGTGTGAAATTCCAGCAAACATTCACACCTATCTATAAAGTTACTATTCCCATACATTAAGGAAAAAGCTATAAATAAAAGGTGAGTTTTTAGTGCCTTATTTTTTCCTCATATTAAAAAAAAAAAAAAAAAGAAAAAAAAAAAAGAAAAAAAGAAAAAAGAAAAGGAAAAAAAAAAAAAAAAAAGCAGTAGATAGAATTCTAGTTCTAAAAAAGTGACCTCATTTTTTTCCTTTGACTCAGCTCTGCATAATCCTATATACAGAGCAGGATAACAAGCTAAACCACCAGAAAGAAGAATGGTCAGAGGAGACTTAATTAAAGTACATCAAAGTTCAGCTACACCACAGTAAGCATCAGATCCTGATGACAGGTCAGATAGTACAGTCAACAGCATTCTTGGGAATCACTTTAAATATTTATACATTATTATTAGAATACATCCAAGATATGCTATAAATAGTTCTGTGGCCATCTTGAGTTGGAACATAATCCACTGGGGGAAAAATGCAGTTGCCAGTATTTAAACTTCCTGAATAAAGACTTTAATCAATTTGGATAAAATTCAAGGAAAGGCAAGCTCTTATTGTTGTTCTTTTTTACTTAACAGATGAAAAGGTTTGATAACTTTCTGAATATTTTAGTTATCTCAATATAGAAATAAAACACTCTGTGAACATCTGAATTACAGAATTTAAATAAACTTTCCTGTCTTAGGGATTTATGAAAAATGGTACAAAATAACCCCCTGAAGAAATTCAATTGAAAGACCATTCCATTAGTGGCTTAAGTCAAAGTAGTGTAAAATTAGTTTATCACTAAAATTATCCTGTAAGTAATGGACAAACAGTTTTATGCACCTGCCTCTAAAAATGCCATTTTAATGATTAAATAAAATAATAATTCTTTCCTCTATTACATTAACTGACTGAACTTTTAAATGTGTGAGAATAAAATTTGATCCCAAGCCCATGTTAGAAGCTATCTTAATGTGGAAAATAATATTGTGAGATACATTCAGCTTTTTAGAATAACGCATGCAAGCAAAAGACATCTGATTTTAATGAGAGTCTAGAAAATTGATACAACTAAAAATTTGACCTATGTGGAAATTTTTGAAATATTATGGAGAGGGAACAATCTTTACACAGAAAAGACATGAAGGACGTCTTTCTTCTAAAAGTGCAATTTTAGAGTTCATAACTGGTTTGTAAACCTACAAGTGCAGCCTTTGTGTAGTTTGTAAAATATGCCAACATAATGTCTTTTAAAACTTGGTGTATTTTTCATCATTCTGTTCCCTGCAATATGTCTTATTCCTAGTACTGGAAAAGGGAAGGAAAGTAAAGAACAAGGAGATCCTCCACAAAGAAATGGAACTAAGAAGATCCTAAAATTTAAGCCATGCAAAGCACCTGAAATTGCAAACCCTACCACTCTGCAGAATGAAATGTTTTATCCAAAGCATGTTTTTCCACTGGCTATCAGAAATTTGTGAGCTTCTTCTGTACTTCTAGAGGAGATGAAATATAGCATTTTTTCCCCACACAGAGAAATCACTATCTATCCATTGCAGCTGTCTATCCTGAAAAGGAAATTTCCTGGAGGTATTGAAGATAGATGAAATTATTAGCTGTAAAGACATGACCTGCAGATACAGTATATGAAAAGAATTTGGCTATGGTGGTCATATACAGATAAAGCACAGTTAATCATCCAGCTGGACTGCAAAAAGGTGCAGTCAGAAAAATTCTTTGAGATTGGATGTGATTCAGAGTATTCTGGTTTGAGACTGGACAGGACACAGGATGAAACAGCTGCTCCTGATCCACCAAAACTGTAGATGTTCTCTTATTTCCAGTGCATAATAAAAAAGAGATAATAACAAACCCAAGAGAACTGACAGGCAAAAAGGAAATTTGGCAGAAAAACAAAATGAGATATTTGCACAAGAAAATAAGGGAAGTCACAATAATTTTACTAGTTCTGCCTTAGTGTTTTGTGTTCTTAGATGCAAATGAATAGCAGCTTTGGAGGAAGAAAAGTTTTTTAGATCAACACAGTGGCAGATATAGGGCACAACACAAGGCCCTTGACTGGCAAGTGAAATTTGGTGATAATTATAAAAATACTGAGCAATGAAAATTGTTTAGTTCTTCTTGTTAACGGGAGAGAGAAATCTTTTTTTTTTCTCTCTTATTGCACAAATAATGAAGTTTTATTCAATAAACTGCTTCAAAAATAACTTGTGAGGGAAGCATTGACATTTTTATTTATTTTACCATCAAATTCTTGGTTGCTTATTATTATCTTTCTTAGGGTTTATCCGCAAATTTTCATTCTCTTTTCAAGTTTAGTAAAATAATCATGTTCAGAGGAGTTTCTGGCTACAAAAAGGAATTATAAAAGAAATCAAAATCTGGTCTACTGGCTTACTGGTCTAGCACTGGTTTGTTGATTATAACATGTTTTTAGATATGCCCATCTTCTGGTATTAGTCTTTCATAAATAATTTTAAAAGAATGTGCATGAGGATGTATTTCTACCATTTATCTTCCAACAGTTTCACTGGAAGGAATGAAAAGACTGCTCCAGTATGTTACTTCAACAGCAGAAGCAGAGGTAGATTTCAGTAAATAGAATTTATGCTCTTATAGTATGGAAAGAATGCTGTTGGCTCATTTTCAGCTGCCTAGTTTGCAACAGAAAATTGAAAAGTTATATCCACACTCTGAGCAGTGGCACCTTTTGTTTTAATTTCCATAAATAAGCATGTTATCAGAAGCTGATCTACTGATTTTATCCAGAAAAAAAGAAAATACTTATTACAAAGAATGAAAAGAACAAGCAAGCAAATGCTATTCAGCAGGGATCAGATGTACATGGATGTATTGGGCATAGCTTTCCCCACAGCAGCCTGGATGGCACTATGTTTTGCATTTACAATGAAAACAATGTTGGTAACACAGTCATCTTTCAGCTGCTGCTGAGTAACTGACACAAACTCAAAGCCTTCTCTTCTCAAGCTGTTCCACCAGAAACAAGCTGGAGGTGCACAACAAACAGGGAGGGGACACAGTGGCAGCAGCTGACCCCAACTGACCAAAGGGAGATCCTAGACCACACGACCTAATGCTTAGCAATAAAAGCTGTGGGGAAGGAGGAAAGGGGCACATCTGGAGTAAAAGAGCTTGTCTTTCCAAATAGCTGTTACTTGTGAAGGAGGCCAGCTTTCCTGGAAATGGTTGAACACCTCCCTGCCCTTGGCAACTGGTGAATTAATTCGTTCTTTCCTTTGCTTGTATGGGCAGGTTTGTTTTACCTGTTAAACTGTCTTTACCTCAACCCACCAGTTTCCTCATCTTTGCTCTTATGGTTCTTTTACTCATCCCACTGGGAAGGCAGGGAAGGGTGGTGGGGGCAGGTGGTGACCAAGCAGTTGTGTGGGGCTGAGCTGCCTGCTATCATTAACCCACAACAACTGTATAGAAAGCATTCCCACCTGCCCTGCCAAGCATCTTGAAATGCAAAATTTTTCCAGTGAAATGCATTCACTGTGATTACAAGAGCATCTCATAGGAGTTAAGCTTTACAGCCCTATAACCAATGTCAAAGCTGCATTTACTTGGAAGATTAACACAAAATCTGCAACAGGATTGAGTGATTTCCACACTATCACTATCATCATCATCATATCAATATTATCACTATTATCATTATTTAGTGTGAGAAAGAACTAAGATCATTTTAGGCATACATTTTTATTTTTACTTAAATCAGCAAGTAAAATGCAAACCAATTTTTGCTCAAATATTAGCCAAAATAATATCAGCCAAATCAAACATTCAAGTATCTATAAGGTGCCAAAAATTTGTATTGTTTCCAATGTACAAAAACTATGAAGACATACACTGCCTGTTTCTAATATTTATTGCATAGCAATCAATTCAAAGCAAATGAAGCCAAAGCTAATAGGACCTTGTGCAGCTCTAATATTCATTTGAATGAGCTTTTCTTCAGATTCCAGTATTTTTATGTGCTTGTGATCAGTACAGAAAAAATATATAATCTTACAAAAGAAGAGTTATTGTTTCTTAAATAATGTGCTATTATCAAGAATATATCCAAGACCTTTCAATAACTGTGTTTTGAATTGATAGAATATTTTCTGTTAAGAAAAGAACATATGAAAAAGATAGTGAGAATATTAGAAAACTGTGTTTTGTTGAGTAGAAGAGGAAATTTCTTATCTTAGAAAACCTAACTACACTGAAGCAAGTTATAGTTTTGGTATTGACCTCACTAGAGCCTTGGTTAACTGCCCTGTCATTTCTCTAAGTTAGCTTTTGCATTTATTTGTTTGCTTATATTAAGCACACTTTGAAGAGTACCTGAGCTGTAAACAGTAGTACAAGGAGGAAGCCAAAACCCAAACCTGAGGTACTTGCTCACTAACTTCTAATTAACTCACCCACACTTCTAAAAAACTTATGCTTTCAACAATGAACTCACATCTTGATTTATTTTCCATTATTACCAATAAAAACAGTACTACTACACATCAAATATTAGATCACCTTTCAAAAATCTTTCCTTCCCAGAGATACTGGGACAGTGTTTGCAATCTGTCCTTATGGCTGCAAAGTCTGTTGTATATTAAATTTACAAGGATTACTCATTGGGAAAGTTTTACCATATTTTCACAATCCACTTGCAGCTAATATTGTTTAATATTTTTGCAATTGGAATAGATTTCTTCATAAGAGATTTGGACATATTGTTTAAAAGTTAAATGTTCAAAGCTCACAAACAAAACATTGATCAGGTTGCTTCTCGAAGTACCATAAGAAAATTTCAAGGAAGAGCCATAACTGATTTAGGCACAGATTATCAAGATACAGATAATTTAAATTTCATCATCAGAAGTTTTCCCAGTCCAGCCTTTTGCAAATCAGGTGTTGATGCCAGAATATGAGACAGATCTCTGAGGTACATATTCCTAACATGCTTTTACAGACAAATGACACTACCTCTTACTGTATATAAAACTATTCCTTTAAAAATATGTTAGAAAAATGAAAAGGTAAAAGAACCAGTAAAGCATTAAAATAAGATTTATCTGGGCCTAGATTGTCAAGAAAAAACTGACAAACTATGACTGATGGACAAAAAATACAGCAATGTCTATTTGGCATTTTCATTCTCTCCTGTGGGGTAATTTTCTTTTATTTATCTAGAATTAGTTTGTTACTCCTCAGCTGTGCTCTTCTCTTCTGTTCTAACTTAAGGATGTCAAGTGTATAATGAAGTGATTCACACAAGTAGACAGCCTTCTTATTACCACTCAAAGTTATCAAGGACAAACTCCAAATACATGTTAATTTTCAAAAAATGAAGAGTTTATTTTTTTGGTTTTTTGCTTTTTTTTTTTTGTTTGTTTGTTTATTTGTTTGGGTTTGTTTGTTTGTTTGTTTGTTTGTTTGTTTTTGTTGTTGTTGTTGTTGTTAAGGATGGTCAGCTTTTATCTGCCAAAAATGAACTGATTATGCTATTTAAAATGTATCACAACTGACCATCACAGAGAGTAAACAGATATAAATTCTATACCCAGAGAGAGAGTTTGAAGCAGTATAAGCAAAAAATCAAGGCTGTATAAGCCTTAGAAAAGGATTCAAGTTTTGAGGAGTGTTGAGGAGTGAGTGATGACCCAGAGGTGAGGAGGGACTAAAGGGAAAAGATTGAGACACTGAGAGAAAGGACCATTGGGATTGCAAGAGGATTTGGAGTCAAAGGTAGCTGGAAAATATAAAGTGGTTCATTATATTGTCTGGAGAAGATGATTTTAAAGGGTCAGTAGGGTTCTCAGTGAGCTAGCAGTAGAAACGTGAATTTTGCATTCTGCCAACTCACTTCCTATCTAGAAGTGTCATTTTGCCATCCATTCCTTAAATGGGACTTGCATTTCTGTCCATCCTGTCCAAGTCCTCATCATCTACAATAACCTAAATCTGTCACAATTACCCTGGAAAACTGTTTTCCAGGGGAAATGTCAGTGCTGAAGTAAAGACCAGAAAGAATTCCCAGAAAGTGCAGGTTTAATCTCTTCCTATGGTTAGAAGGAGGTATGATGACTCCTAAGGCTTTCAACAGGTAGGAGGAGGAGGAGCAGGCACTACTGCCTCCCTCCTCTCCTCTGTGCCCTCTCCCCATATCCTTCCTTCCATCCTACACATCCTGAGCTCTCCTGCAGATGTAAGGAGCACCAGCTGCAGATGTTTGTACAACATGAAGGATAGGGTTGTCTCTTCAGTTTGGAACAGAGCAGCTTCAGCTCATCTTTTAACAGCAGGGGAACTGGAATCAAGCTAAGCATCCCAGGGCATTTCATCCTAAAAAGAGTAAATCATTGCAGTGGCAAAGAGTTTGTGAAAGTATTAAATGTAAATGAACCCCATGTAAATGCATGCAATGGTAATATGCATATTACTAAAATGAAGTCCAGAAATGCAAAAGAAGAAAACCGAAACACTGTTTACTTGATGTATGCCTTTACTACAATGTGCACCTTGTTCAATCAGACAGAGTGGAATACGGAATAAGATTGGGTAAATATCAGTATTTTCATTTCCTTATAAGCAGTTTTGTGTGTATTTTTTACATTTGCTGCCACTGACCAAAAAACCCCAAAAAACTACCACCAAAAAAAAAAAAAAAAAAATTCTATGGTAAAAAAGTATTTATTTTAAGAAAATAATAGATAATTTAAAAGGTGAGCCATCATTTGAAATATAGAATATATAGAATACATAGAATACATAGAATATATAGAATATATAGAATATAGAATTCATCCTTCGTTTTCTGGACTATACTAGTTAAATCTCAAAAGTAAAGTACAGCAATCCTTGGCAAGATTGGAGTATGTTCCAGGGCTCTTTTAAACACTAAAAAATTACTGTTCAATTTCTTCTTCAACATTTTTGTTCTTTCAAAATTTTGCACTTGAAGTAGGAATTCACTAAATAAAATGTCACTGCCTCAGAAATTTAGAATATTTTGGATGGAAAAAAAAATAATTGAAATGCTATTAAATGAATATTGCTATCAGTAATAAAAGCTATCAGAGGAATTTGATACTTCTTTTCTAGGTTAACTAAAGTATTTCTGGACTGCACAACTGGAGAGCAGAAGAAAACAACAAGTTTTATTATGCTGATTGAGCAGGGCTGAAGAAATCTATGAATTTGAATTTTTCTGAAGACAGATTGTTTGACTTTATAAAAAATACCAACCCTTAGATTTCAAACACTTAATACCAAAGTAAATAATCCACAGTAACAGCTAAAGTTTATGAGCAACTAAAACCATATAAGCATTAGCCTATTTGTAATCTTTCTTATCCTACTAGACAACATTTCATTCTTTACATATTTAGGGTTCTAAAATTATGTTTGGCTAATAGTATATTGTTAACTACATCCCACCACAAAAAATAGCTTTACTATGTACATATTAGAAAGAAGTTGGGGTTTTTTTTTGGCTGTAAAAAATGCTTTTAACACCCACTTAAAGTATTTTTCTAAAGTCTTAGCACACCACAAATGTTACGTGGACTACATTTAAAAAGTGCAATCTGACTGTAACAGATTGCAAAATGTTAATTTTATCTTAGTCACAGTTGCAGTAGGTTGTAATAAGAAAGCTTTTACTTCTTGTCTGTCTTATCCAGTCATTTTGATTTTTATATACTTAAGAAAGCCCTATTATTCTCACTCTGTTCTTCAAAAAACAGCATGAATTTAACCATGCTTTGGAGCTTTCTAGGGTTCTTCCTGTAAGAAAGACATCTGGGAGTCTCTAATAAAAACTCTCAAAGACTTGGGGTCCTGTCACACACAGAATTGGGATTAAACAGGACTATGAGGAAATAAATATTTAAAGGCAAAGAAAACTGGGATATATCAAGAAAAAAAACATAGGTTAGACTTTCTGAAGGTATTTTCTTAAGCTGTCAACTAGAGCAGCATCATTTCCAAGATTCCCCTTTTTTTCTTGCAACTGAAGTAAACAAATCTCAGCAGAACAGTCAGTAGGATGAAATAAAGGTCAGTATTTGCACAACTTCCTTGAGCCATAACTTTGGAGCTCCACGGATTGTTGATGCCGTAGGCAAAGCTGTTTCAAAGTGTAAAGGATAGGTCCACATCCACATGTTCAGAATAACGTATCCCTAAAAGGTTTAAGTATATTAAATCTGGATGACTGGATCAGAATAAACAAATTTCAAAGTGCTCATGTATGTCCTTAAATGTTCCATTAAGGAGACAATGCAGAAGCAACTATAACTCCCACTATAGCAACATTTGCCACCTATTTAGACTCTGATTATCTGACTTAGCCAAAAACCCCTTGTGATTCAAGATAACCACATTATTATCAGGACCAAAAAAAAAAAAATTGCTTTGACTACAATAATTACTTTTTGAACTAATACTAATTAGATACTCCATTTTTGCTTTCTTGTCTTGAATTAGAACAACACTACTGATAGTGAACAAACAGGGTTTAAGAAAGAACTTAATTACTGTCTATTAATACAATATTGGACCTCTCTCTAGTTTGACAAACAAAGCAGAGACAGAAAGATGGAGTTAAATAAACTCAGCTGAGGAAAAATGTGCAGGTTTTTAACTCAACCGTTGAAGTAATTTAGCAGGAGATGTGGATGACTGTTCATATGTGGAAATTAGAAACCAGTCTTGGTTGGTTTGATTTCATCTGGGATTTTTTAATTATTATTTTTGAGAGAGGTGTGTTGCAGTTCAAGCAGAAAATAAGGCAGAAAACTGAAAGGATGACTTTATAAAGCAGGTCTGACTGGATGACCAGAGTAGTATCTTCTGACCTTCCACTGAACCAACAGTACTAATTCTATGCATGTCTCAGAGATGACACATTGGTAGTTTTTCACAGCCAGCTGCAGGGTTACCACACTACATGCAAGAGTTGTGACTGTTTCTGTATAAATGTTTCTGTAACATTTTAAAAGCCTAGCGATATTTGCAGGCTTGTTTTAGGGACTCTTTTTAATATTAATATTTTACCTGGCAAAATGTTTGTCAGTGATGTCTAGATTAAAAGGGAAGGTGGAGACCATCCTTTTAGGAGTTCATGGATGTCCACACCTCAGTAATTGCTACACAGCTTTTTCTGCTGTTAGTTCTACTGTCTCCTGCTGTTAAATGGATATCCCATACATTTCTAGCTCAAAATTCTCCTAAAGCACCTTGGGAAATGTATGTCAAAATACTATGAAATTGCCACAGACTTGAAAAAAGCAAGACTACCCTTAGAGAGCCCAAGAAGCAAGGCAAAAATTGGAGATAGTGCTGTTTGGGTCAGGCAGATCTGAAAATGCTAAATAAAACTTCCTCATGTCAAAATTCCTTCACGGACAGACAGTATTATATATCACCCATGTTATCCTGCAGGGCCTCAGCTCTACGCTGAGAGGATATGGTTGCATTAAGAGTTGAAAAGCAGCCATCACTTCCTAAAAGTCAAGTTTACTTACATGAATAAAGATTGTGGCAATACAACCAGCAAAACTATGACATTTGAATGCGCAGGAGTTAGAAAATGCACAGAGGAAGAAAAATGGCTATGAAAATTAAAGTTGATCAACATAAATTGAAAGCAGGACCAGGAAAATCAGGGCATTACATAGCCAATAGCACCGAGAGAAGTTACTGATTGAAAACAAGTACCAGTATGTAAAAAAAAATCACATAGTAAGAGCTGAGCTTCAGCATGTCATTGGTGAAAGGTTCTCCTGCCATAGCTGCACCCACTGACTGTGGATGAGCCTAGCTTTTTTATGTCTATAACACACACAGCTTAACACCAGTGCTGGCAGAAGCTTTATCATCAACAGAGCTGTTCTGTTAAGTACTTCAATCTTTTTCCATGCTATCATGTAAACAACTGTTGTACTATTTCCTTGGCACCATTTTGTAAAATTGGAAATTCATGATGATACTATCTAAGTTTGTGAAGCATGAATACTAAATCATGCAAATTAGCTATCAGAATGAGGGTAAACCCAGGTCAAAGAACGAACCCAGACAGAGTCATAGTGTGAAGCTTGGGAAACCAGACTTGTAAAAGACACAATATGAAATGCATTTTACATGCATGAGAAGCTGGTACATTGCAAACTTGGAAGTGTTCCAGTGTTCACAAGTAGCAGAGGAATCAAGACTTTTTTACAGATGTAGATTTCATGCCTTTCCCATGCAGTCTACATATTATGCTATTATTGGAAATGATCACATCAATGTGGTAAAAGAAATATTCAACACAAAGAACAAAGATCTATCTTAATATTTTAAGTTTGTAGCCTGCAAATATGCATTTCAATGTTGATTTATTTGGATAGTTTCTTAAATTAAAAAAAAAAAAAAATATATATATATTTGGCAGTTTCTAGAAGAAAACTGTAATTAAGGATGAAAATAATGAGTGAAGCAAACACTGGTAGAGAGGCTTTCTAGATCCTGAGAATGAAGAATCGTTTCTCTACTCTTACTCAATATATAAATTTCTTATGTATTGAGAAATTAGTTATTAAAGCTCAAGTGTGATTTTTGACACCACTGCTAAAAATGATTGTGCTTAACTGAGGGTGCAGGTCCTCATTGTGGCACTACAGCCTCAAAATTGTAGTAAAGAAAATTAAGAATACAAATCATAATGGCATAAAATATATTAGAGTTTACTGAGCCATTTGTAATTCTTTGAAGTAAGTGTAGAGTTATGATAGCAGAATGAGCTGAAAGAAAAAAATCAGCAGGGAATGTATTTTATAGTAAATGCTGTTGCATGGAGCAATATGCTTTCTGTGACTGAATATCTAAAAGGGTTGTTTCTACAATTTAATAGTGTTCACATTTTTCTTAACATTTTCCTGTCACCTTTTAAAACTGACATTTGTACATGCATTAGAATCTGAGGTCTTGCCCAAAGCCTCAAATGACACAGAACGTTCCAGAGACTGTAGGACTGCAAACCACCCAGTACGTTCCTTGGTCACCATAAGGTCTTCCTTCACATGGGTGACCAAGGAAGATGCTGGACTTGTCCAATCTCTTTAAACCCACATCTTCTATTCTTCTGTTTTCTAACTGCATCACTGTGAAGTAGGAAAGGGACTGTACCTCTATGCACGTTAATACTAAATTTAGGATTCAAGTGTAGGGAAGGTATTGAACATCTGAAACCATGAACTATTTAGTCAATGAATATTAATTCCTTTGGTTGAAAAAGTCTTTAGATTTTGAAAAGTTTTAAATGAACTTAGGACCCCCACCATCTAGATGCCCAGGGTGAAGAAAGACGAACAGAACACTTGGATCCATGAGTGGTGCCTACCTTCTGCTTAACCCATCTCCCCCTCTTCCTCTGTCTCTCTCTCTCTCTCTCCCTGCCATCTCTTTTCTATTTCATTTTTTCTCTCTCCTTACATTTTTAAAATAAAATATGGATTATTGACTTCAGCATATGATCATGTTTGCACCTTAATTTGGGTAGAGACATCTCTCAATAGTTGGATCTTAACAACTCTTATTTTCATATAACTAATTTTCACCCTTCCCTCATTTTTTTATGCGGTGACAGAAGTAATGAACTAAAAAGAGAGAGGGTATATGCCCAAGTTATTCAGCATAACTACCCACACCATTAAATTGGGAGCTTTGCTTCCGACATGGAACAAACTGCGTGGTCTGAGACAATGCCCAGGCATGGTCAGGGATTAGCATCAGCCACAGATGCAGCAACAGGTACTTTGCAACTGTGCTCTTGGGGAGTTGGAATTGGTGCTGAAAGGATGCACGCTGTGCTGCACCAGTTAACCTTAGGCTAAAAAATGGTCCTGGACACTTTGTAATTACTAATGGACACGTAGTTATAAGAGCTATAGGAGGGATTTTAATTGCTCTACTTGTCACTAAGCCCAATTATGCATTATATCTTCAAGGTCTTACTTTGTGAAGTTCTCTGTAACAAACAACATGTAATAATTTCGCCTTTGGCTGCACCTTTTTTACTCTCATAGAATTACTTTTCTGCCACCACTAAAGGTTAACACTGCTGGAGATTTTATTTAATTTTTCTTCTAAGTAAATTTAAGGGACTTCTCATCTCTTTTTAATAGCTGATTTTTGCAGGTGAAAGAAAGGTATGTGCCTTTAAACTGGTATTAATTCACAGAAATTGAAAGTTATCAATGTGAGATGTGAAAGTGAAATTCTCAGATATTCTTCTTTATATACTTATTATGCATGTATTATATAGACCAATATTATTTAAAAGGTTAGATGAGATTATCTGATAAGGACCTGCATTTATTATACCCCTTGATTTATGGAAGAAAATGCAATGATAGTTATCAGATTATAGTTGCATGTCAGAAGCAAAGGTTGCTATGGTTTTGAGAGAAAGAAATCATTGTAGTTTTGGAAAATTCTTTCAGAATATTGATAATTAATATTTTAGATGCAGTTTAGTTTGTGTATGGAGTTTAAATTACAGCTACCACAAATTTCTGTAATTTAAATTTGCTAAATATAAGTAAAAATACAAGAATTTTTCTTTAAAACAGGCCTATTACTTCAACATAATGTTGCTGACATTATGACACTCCAGCCATCCATTTAAAATAAACACATATCCATCCTTCTACCTATCCAATCCTACATGGTCTTATCATTTATTTCAACCTGCTTTTGAGGTCAGAAAATTTCTAACACTCAATATTTTGTGGCTTTTAGAAATTAATATCCTTACAATACCTAAAAGTTTTACCTACTCATATTGATTTCTGAACTCTTTCCCCGAGAAAACAAATTAAAAAACGAAAGAGTCGGGAGAGGACTTCATAGCTGGGGTTAAAGGAGAACTCTACTTTGCAGACTTAATAATAGTATGAAGAACATTGACAGTAATTTCATAAAAGATAATGTCTCAAATGAAATTAGAATGAAAATTTGCAAGCAATTATGCCAAATCCTGTAATCAAAATAGTCTGGTTTTCTTGAGGTTTTAAATGAACCTGGTCTTTTTCACTCCAGTGCTATATTTACAAGTGTGATGGCCAGTTTTAAACTTCTTCTTCCTAGCATCCAAGCTTTTAGAATGTCCAAAAAGATTCTGTGTACGATTTTGCATCCAGTCTCCTTTCTAAGAGTATTATCCCTATGGCTTTTCATTCTACTAGGTGATCATAAGTGTCACTCTTGTATCTGAGGAGTTATGAAATCCCATAGGAGATACTTTAGCATTTTTTGGATATTGGTGAAGGCATTAAAATGGTTGTAGAATAAATGTTGAATATTTATACACCATCTGGGAATACCAGAGAAAAAGACACATACTTTCCATAGGCATGATACACACTCTTACTTTTTTAAGATACACATCCTTACTTTTTTAAAGGTACGCATTAGCCATAGCAATTTAAATTAATTTAAATTGCAATTAGGATAGCAATTTAAAAATATACATAAATATAAACGTTTCAACAATGATTTGAGAGGGTGTGTCTGTCCAGGCTTGACCCAGTGTAGGACAGACAGCATGTTAGCACAGGTCTGAGTGCTTGAAGTCGAGTGTAAAATTGAATTGGCTGCTTTCCTAAATTATATCTACTCATTCTTAATGTGTTTTGTAATTACCAATGGTTTTACTCTGCTTAAACTTAGAAAAAGGATATAATTTGTCTTCAGAGATAATTAATAAAGAGTCTTAAACACAAAAGTTTCTCTGTCAAAAAACTCTACAGTCTGGATCAATCTAATTCAATGTCTGAAAGAAGTTAAATCTATGTCTTTTAAAAGCAATCCACATAAGTAACATACAGATAAGAAGCAAATATGCTTCATACAATTACAATCCTTATAATAATAGTAGTCCTTACAATCCTTAAAGTCCTTATAATCACAACTAAATGATCTACAATCAAAACTGGTCAACCTTTTCCTTTATCCTTTAGGAAAGTGATATAAATTTATCTGTGAAAGAAATATGGTGCAGTCTTTCACAGAGAGAAAGGATATTTGAGTTTCTTTGAAGGTCTTCATTGCTCCCTCACTTCTCAGGGCATGATTTCCTTCCTCCACTTCAGGACTAGAGATATATATATATTTTTTTTTTCTTCTCCTGTTCTTTCAAATGTTTTTCAGATATATTCTAGTCACACCACCACAAGACGGGAGAGCCAAGCTGAACATTTCACTCACAATAAGTATGGAAAACAATGGTCCTATAATCTGTAGAAATTTATCCCTATTTTCATTTTTATAAAGTTCAATGGTGAAATAATTTTAGAAATAAAGTGACAAAATAGAAAAAAATATGAATTACTTAAAAATTTTTGTTAAAATACAGAAGATATTTTTCTAGTTCTGTATTTTTCTAGTTTTCTATATTTTTCTATATTTCGTAGTTTTCTTGAAACCAGAATTTCATCATTCATTCAGTACATATAATGTCACTTGAAAAATCTACACCAATTTTATCTTTCAGAAAGGGAATGAATGCCATTGTGAACTCATTCTGTCAACTATAGGACTTGAGATTCAGTGTTTTATATAGTACAGCTGTATGGCTTAAAAATTTCTGGGCATTAAACCACTTCCTTAGCAGAAATTAAGTTAAAGTCAACTTAATAAACGTGCTTTGCAAAACCATACATCTTCAGGAGCAGGGATTGTTCCATTTCATGCAAGACAAGAGAAGTTTTTAATATTTACTTTTTTTTTTCCTTAATTTTCCACTAAAAATTGCACCATCTAATTGATACAAAACAAAATTCAGTGTGTTCTCCTTGATCTTCACCTATGTGAACAAGATGCTGAGCTACTAAAAACTATAACCTCAGAGATTTCAATTATCTATTTTACTTTAAATATTTTCTCAGTTTATTTGAAGACTATATATGCATAGATAAAAGGCAAGGCCAAAAGGTCTAAGTATACACCCAGCAGACCAGTTCATTCTAGACAATATTTTTCAGCCTTAATTACTCTGGCCTCAGAGGAACCCATATAAAGGCATCTTTTTTATACTTAAATATAAATATATATCAAAGATCAGATTACAAATATTTTTCTCACAGTTATTAGATAATCTCCTTTATTGATTACAGAGTGTTACCTGTGTGGTTAAATATCTTTCCTTGCAATATCAGAATTGCATTATGGCCCTAAATATTCTGATTTTCATGTAGTCATGATAACTTTAATGAAATAGCTTTAATGGTTCAACACTGATATTATGAATTTTAGTTCACTTTATGTTAAAATTTGGTACATTGACTTCTTGGACTATTGTTTCATGTACATAATATGGCAAAAATAATAGGTTATACTTATAGATCATCTTGGAACCTTTAGTTCTGATCTGCCCTCTCACTAGAAACCATTCAGCAGAAAAGAATTAAAAAGTTTCCTTAATTCATAGATCTTTGAACTTCTGGAAACTATTGCTGACTTCTGCCTCAAAGTTACATCATTAATAAACACAATACAGCTGATGCTGCAACTGAATTTTTGACCACAAAGTACTCAAATGCTTTTTTAAAATGCAGGAAAATTTACCTTAATATCAAAGGCTCCTGGCTGACCCACTTTGTTGTAAAGCTCTAGTTGGTTCTTGACAGGCGTTACCCACAATATTACCTGATTTAGTTGTTTATCAAGTTCAACAAAATCCTTTAGCAGAATCTCTATTTCTTTTTGTTTTTCTGGAAGATCTTTGGACACCTGAAAAATACCAAAAGCCACTGTTTTAGTGAAAAAAACAACAAAAAAAACTACAAAACATTTTAATGTTACACATATATATATTCATAAAAAAATGTTAAAATACAATTTTAATATACTTGAAGAAGGGAAAGAGAGAGTAGATACAACAATCAAATTATTATGGCAAGTATCTTGCAATTCAGTTGAAACATTCTGACCTAAAAAAACTCAGCAAGAAACCAAAACACACATACAGAAACCTAAAATAAAAAAATAATAATAATAAAAAAATCAAACCTTACCATCAGCCTTTTCAGTATTTTTAGTTTAAAAAAAAAAAAAAGAAAAAAAAAAGAAAAAAAAGATTTCTTGGTATACTAAATTGTTTTACACTTCAATTTTTTAATCAAGAAAAAGATTGAAAACATTAAATTGATCACTTGAATTGTAGTTAACCTTTCTTGACATCTTGAATATAGATATTTATAAGCATGTGTTTTCTTATAAGGTGTTTAGAATTGCCAATTGGATCCATATATGCATAAACAGATGCACACAGTGAAGAAAAATAATGAAGAAATGTATCATCAATTTAGGTCAGGCAACTTGGATTTCTGATTTGCATTCAAAGCAGTCAGATTTTAAACTAAACACATTATTCTATGCCAACAATATTAGAAATTAAGAATCAGTGAACGGTACAGTTCAAATTCAGCTCTAAAGCACTTGGAGAAAATGTAGGAACAGGCTGGCAATAAATCAGCCAACACAAAGCTCCATGCTGTCCTTCCCAGACTGTTTTCTATAGCTAGAGAGGTGAGGTGTCACAGTGCTACACAATGGGCAACATTGCAAACATACACTAGGGGAGAAACCATCTGTACTTTACAAAAAAAGAAAAGAAAAAAAAATAAGAAATAGAAAAAAACAGCAGTAAATGTAGGGCTTGGGCAGACACAGAACAATAGCCATTCATCTGAAAAATTAGCCAAGAAATATTGTTAATTTGCCATATCATGAAATGTAAGGTTTCCCAGTGTTCATTTTTTTAAGCATATTTTTTACCAAAGTGACCCTCTTAAAAGTGGCAAAACATGAGATTTCTTAGACACACAAGATAAAATACATTCCTGCAAAGTTCAGCAGCATTAATGGTAGCCTTATTATCATATTGCCTGGTACAGAAGTATGAGTGCCCTGTACTTCTAATCCCTGATGAGGAAATTTTTCAGAAGACAATAAATCCAAACTCAGAGTCATGTAAGCAATGAGTGATACTAAAACTGAACCACCAACTGCGGTGAGAATGTAAGGAACACAACTGTTTCATGACATGTACATTTCTTTAGAAAATTGCTGTGAGAATACTGATTTGTAGATACTGAAATAACCCCTCTACATAATCTCTGCATGCAGTTTTTTTAGTCTGTATGTAAGGGATATTTGTTCAAATTCAAGAAGCTGATTTGCCATATATTACATTGCCTCCATTGTTTGATATAGCCACCCCATAACATCCTATTTAATAAAGACTGATCCATGAAGAAAACTACTTTTATTATCTGCCTAATATTTTCAAATATAATTTAAAAATCTGCTTTTGCAGAATGGCCTCAGCAAAGAAAGAAAACAATTAAAAATGCATTCATTTCCCTTATGTGTTAACTCAAAATTTATGCAGACCTTGGCCTAATTTCATACAAGATTGGTTTCATCTTTCTTAAAACTTTTGAATGTTAATCTCTAATGTTTACTAGCTTTAATATTAATGTAAATAAGTTCCACAGAAATACAACTGAAAGAAAATAGGTAGTCATAGGCAGATAAAAATCCAAGCTGACTTCTGAAGAACTGAAATTTAAATTAATCTGCTTCCAATCAATATTAATCAAGTATTTTGGATGTAACATGGGAGAGAAAAAGAAAAATTTGTACAGGTTTGGGGGTGAGGGAGAGAGGGGAAAGTAATTAATTATATACTAAGACATATTCCATCCAGAACCGCAGAAGATGACAGGCTGTACTTCAACAATTGCTTTCAAGACATTTATTTATCTCACCTATGATAAGAGGTAAACTGTAATTTAAGTAAATGTAGCCTCTTCTTAAAGATTGTCTCCTGTTCTAAAATAATAGCACAAATATAGGATTATAATATTTTTAATATAAAAATAAAGAAATCTATGTAAATATGAATCAGGTAATTATATATGGTAATGTCATCTAATTTTACGACAAAGATAGAAAAGAACAACATTAAATAAATAAAGAACTTTCACCAACTCGGGTTAGGGCTACAGATAAGGATTTAACAAGGCTATTCCTTGTAAAATCCATGTGTCACATGCCATTGTGTGGGAACCAGAGCCTTAGATTCCGGCTATCAGGGATTTCATTTGCGAGCTCATTGTGGGTTGTTTGGGTTTTTTGTAAGCTCTGGCATAAAGCCGTCAAGCTGGCTAATCAAATGAGAGCCTAGTGAGTTTAAGGTAATTACAAATCTGCCTATCAAGCCAAGGTACTGTTGCAGACTGTCTCTGGGGGGGACAGTTTGTTTCCTGAGCTAATTCTGCAGCTCACCAGAAGCATAAATTGGAAAACCTCCATGGAGTAATGGACATGGACATGATGACTGTCTGTGCAGATTTATGCCCTTTCTGTGGTGAAGGGGCACACGTGGAGATGGGGCCCTCCAGAATCTTCCCCACTGTTTTACTCACAGTACTTCCAGCTTGTGCTTCATAGCTCCAGGAGCTGCACATCCGAGGTGGGATTCCAATACTGTTGGGAGCTACAACAGTCCCACAGCTGTTGTTTCTGGGCTCTCTAAATTAATTCCTACAAGTTCTTGGATGCCTCCAGGGATGAATGAGCAGAAGCTAGTATCCCACTTCAATACTCTTTTATATTTTTGCTTTGGGCCCCAAAGCAAAATAGCCCAAAAGGATTTGTTGTCTTGGGGTAACTATCCACTGTTTACTTACTTTCATTCCCTTTGGCATCTTATGTCTTTCCCTCCTAGTTAAGAAAGACTTCTAATTTTTGTCAGAGAGTGGCTGAAGTTCTTTTCTAAGAGTGACAATAGGAACAGTGGCCATAAGGCAGCACCTGCAGCAGAGTGAAAGCAGGGCAAACATGAAATGCTTTCTCCAGGGTCTGCCTAGGACTGACACAGGCCTGATGAAGCAAGGAAGACAGGGTGCAAATAAAATGGAATTGAATAAAAGATAACTTCAGCTGGAACATCTTTCTAAAAGTCTGGGTTGTCCCTTTCAGTACAAATTATACATTTTCAACTCTGCTTTATTTCACAACAGATCAACATTGACAATAGGCCTTGGTTTGCAACCAAAGACAAAAAAATTTGCAAGTGGAAACATCAAAAGTATGGATTATACTTTCAAAGACAACAAATCTGAGTTCAGCATCAAAGGACTATATAATTTCAATGTTTTGTGTCAAAACATTAATCCAACCATGTGATACATCTAAAGTTTTGTACTTTAGTTCAAGTGCTAATTAAGTAAGATTAATTGCAAGGTTAGTGACAGAATAATGGAAAAGATTTAAGCTCTAAATCGTGAAACAGCAGAAGAGTTTAGTTTTACCAAATGATACTGGTCTTCACAATATTAAATTTCATTCTAACCTGAAACTATCAGACTATTTTCCACACAATAAATTTTACTTAGTCTAAATTTTGCTCTTTTCATTAAAACACACACGCATACGCTCACACAAATCCACAAAAAACTGCCAGCACAAAAAAGGTAACATCTCTCCAAACATGAGAATATCTGAAATGTGAATAATTGCATACTTTTGAAACCTAGGTCTTCATCTAAGTGTTTCAATTCCTTCTTATTAATTCCAAAATTGCTTGCATTGCTTGCTTCTGTTCCATCTGAACCTGATGTCTTGCATGATTTTCCCCATAAGTAGCCCAAACAACACAGTACTATGCTGATTCTATCCCTACCCCTATCTGATTACTTTGGTGCAAAACCTTACCTATGCCCATCTTGGCAGTTTAGATCTCCTTGATCCTTTCCCTTGCTCCAATTTTCCACTATTTCTCACTTGAGCTTTAGATAGTTATTCTTTCAGTCTGCACACAGTTGTGTGCATGCACTATGGGATGAATTAGAGCTCTGCAGATGGAAAGGAATATCAGTTCTTAATGATAACAGGTATAAAGGGAGGAAGGATTTTTATAAAACATGTCACCTGATGTAAAATAATATTCTGTTTGCCCATTCTGTTTAATTCTTATGAATATCCAGAAAGCAGATTCAATTAAAGCAGTAACAATTAAAATAATGGTTGTGGAGTTACAGCTCAATCTTTTAACTGAAGAACAATGCTCAAAATGAAAAAGTTGAAACTAATTAGGTAGAGACAGTAAGTAAGAAATATCAAATATTGGGGAATAGTTTTGAAGAAGTCAGAAATGTTATTGCAAATGAATTAATTTGATGAGTTATATTAATACTAAGGCATCATTATAAATAAAAGTAAGGAGAGCCACTGAAATGACTTGTACATATTATATTTTGAGTGACTGACACCTAATTTCAAATGTCACTTCTCTCTCACAAATCAGCATTTTTCCCTGTTTACCTGAAATTACCAAAGAGAAAGAAATGCAGTTATTACCCAACTGTTTTAGAATATAGATGAGGGCATGCATCTCTCCAACATGTAATTTTTCAAAAAAAGAATATGAAGAATTTTCTTAGTGGTAAGTGGAGAGCAAAGAAATCCCAAATTCCAGCATTTTAACAGCAGTGAAAATATGTCAGTTTCTTTCCTGCAATGCTAAAGTACTCCTTCTTCTTGCTCTCCTGCTATGTTGAGGAATCTGAATTTAGCTATCCTGATATGCATAACAAGATAAGCTGCAATAAACATGAGTTGTGGGATATCTGTGAAAACTTTCAAAATTGTTATTTTTTTATGCCCCTCCTTGGGAAGATCACTTTGATATACAGAACACTTCATAAAAATGGCTTCAATAGGATAACAGATAGTGTCAGATTTTAAAAAAAGATCAGAATTGCTTGCATAGAGAAAAATGAAGTATTCTGCATGAAGAATTGTGAAAGCTTTATTTATGAATTGCTTTGCTTACTATGTGTAAATCAAGCTGCTTTTTCTTTACCATTCCATTCCTGAAAAAAATGCAAATTTATTAGGAGGAGACAGTGACTGGCTACACTGCAATCAGCCCAGAGCACAACTGGACTAAAAGCAGGTTTGATGTCATCCAAGGGAGGACTTGGAAAATAAAGAAATAACTAAATTCATAACAACTATTAAATACAAAATTCAATCCAGAGTCTTGATAAATCATAACTGACACTTCTATAGCACTTGCAAGATGATTACATGAAACAGAAATTCAAACAGCCACAGTTCAGAAAGTTTGCTCTGCTCAAAATCACCATCCCTAGAGCATATAGTAAAAAACAATTTAAAATGAAGAGGGAAAGTTTAGTTTATATGCAACATTTCTTCATGAAAAACAATCAGTGTACGAAAGAGTTTCATACAAGTTCAGTTTAGGATGCCATTTAGTTAATTAACTGAGCCATTTACATTAGCAAACTCAATATTGACTTTAAAACAAAATCTATGTAATTCCTTTAAACTCATGAATATTTATGAGCCATAGTGTCTCTGGCAAAGTCAGAGTAAAGACTGTATTATTAGAGGTAGATTAAAGCAGTCTACTAAAAATATGTATGAAAGATTTTATTTGCTAAATATAGAAGAATTTTATTTGCTTTTCATATATCACTTCATGTTTCTTTACAAGTCTCCCAGGACTTGACCTTGGGAGGTGTTTATTTGGTCTTGTTTTTTCAAAAACTTCTCAATGGAATATTTGTAATACTTTCTTATTTTAATCAAAAAATATTTTTCCCCATCAATGCAGAAAACTAAAGCAGTCAAAAAAAAACCCAAATAAAAAATAAAAAATCAATGCCCCAAACAATTTTCTGCTTCATCTAGCTGTCTAGATTTTTAAAAAGCAAACAAACATATTCCCCACCCCAAAGACTTGCTTTGTTTTTCTTCCATGGTAATATGATCATGTATGTCACAGTCTTCTGAATATCTGCATTTTTATGTGCAATACTTGTAACCAATTGTCATTCATTCTGCTTTCCACTCTCAGCAATTGTCCTTTGTCAAGGACATTTTTGAGCACAAGTTCCTCCACCTTAAATCTCTGCTAAATAATCTAATCCAGGAATTTATTTTCTTTATCTTTTTTTTCTCAGTTCTTGAAATTCAAAAGTAACCACAAAGGCTCTAGACTGTACTTCTTTCAGTAATTTTTACTAAAGGATATTCTGACAAGAAAATTATTTTTAAATACATGTAAAATGCCTTAAATGTTCTTTGCCTGGTTTACAGCAGAAAGTACCATATATATCCCTCAGGCTACACAGAGTTCTGTCAGGGATTGCAGTGGTTAAGGGCTTACACTTATCCACAAAGAAAGCCAAACCCAGGAGCTGTGCTGAGAATCAGCTCTGCATGCGTTTGGGGTGGGAGGATGAGAGTTTTTGGATGTGTTACAAGATTCTATCTTCCCTTACACAAACTGGCTCAGTTGTAATACTCCCCACGCCAAGAAGGCCACGTACACAGGATATTCATGTGAAGGGAGGTGTCATAAACTATCACAGACCCCCAAAGTGTCCCCCATATTCATTCCTAAGGCCTTGCACCAGAGGACAGTGTGTGAGGCACAGATCCAGTCTGTGTGAAGACTGTGTCAAATGGGGAGGTACCTGAGCGACCCCACCAGGCCTGAATATTAATCCATTGAACTCTGCTTTGTGGGACCCTCACCACAGGGCAGACCAGGAGAAAAGGATCAACAGGACACCATCAGGATTCACGAGGAAGTTGTGACTGCAGTCGCACACAATCCCCTCAGTCTCCTCCAGGCTGAACAAACCCAGAGCCCTCAGCCCCTCCTCACACAGCTTCCCCTCCAGACCCTTCACCATCCTCATGGCTTCCTTTGGGTGTTCTTTAAAGCTTAATGTGTTTTTTATACCCTGGTACCCCAGACTGCCCCCAGCACTGGAGGTGAGGCTGCCCCAGCCCAGAGCAGAGCAGGACAATCCCTCCCTTGCCCTTCTGGCCATGCTGGGCCTGGTGCCCCCAGGACACGCTTGGCCCTCCTGGCTGCCAGGGCCCTGCTGGCTCAGATTCAATTCCCACCCACCAGGACCCCCAGGGCCTTTCCCTGCTGCTGCTTCCAGCCTTTCATTCCCCAGTCTGTCCGTTCATCCCGGGTCGAGGAAAAGTTTTAACTTTATTTTAGAATATTGCATTTGTGAGAACTTTAATTACATAGGCGTGTTGCTATACAGATAGGTCTATATAATTAAAGTATAATCTTTATCTTGTAAACAGCATAGAGTAAAACATTGATTTTAGGCCCCTATGGTCTTCCTTAATAGAGATGGATGAAAAACCTGACAGACAATGGCAGCGTCTGTCTTGGAACTGAAGTTTTAGAAAGCCCAAACCATTGCCATTGATTGGTGTGCAGTAGTATCTAAGCATTGTTCATTACAAGTGAAATCTCTCTCAGATGCACAGAACAGTGTTGTAAAAAAATGTGTAGGAATTTGCCTGAAGTTAGTTATTTGATATCTAGTAATTTAGCCGCATCAATATTACCTCAAAGTAGCTGTCAGCACATATGTATTGAAAATTAGTACTTCTTGCATTCAAAGTATTTGGCATAACTTCTTAAATATATGATTAATAAATTCTGGATTTGTATGGCACACAATAATAATAAGGAATTTTAAGCTGGTCGGTAAGACAGTATGATATATATTGCATATGTGTACACAGAAATGTATTTAATCATGCTTTTATGGCCTCAATGGATAATACAGACTTTTCACCCCTGCATGACTTGACTGTATTTCATAAATATTTTTCTTTGTTTAGCTTTTAAAATTTTAATTAATACTAGCTGCTAACAATACACAAGTTAAAAAAACAGAAAAAAACCAAAACAAACAAAATGAATTAAGTCTATATATACTTATTTCTTAGAGCTTGTGACATTCCCAGGTTTGTCCAATGAACATTTACATCAAATTTCTTTTTGTATACGTGAGGCCATTTTTGAATATGGCTGATGATAATATGAATGTGGTCTACATTTAATTAGCCATCTATGACAGACTGTCACACATAATTTAGCATAACAAAAGACTTTATTACATTTAATGGAATCAGGTCACTCATTAAATGAAAGTAAATTCAAGAAAATGCCAACCTTCTGATCCCCAAAATGCCAGTTATACTATTCTTATTTCAAATTGAAAGAACAGAAATCAAACTGTAGCATTCATTTTCCAATATATTTTCTCCTCCATACCACAAATAACAACAGTAGCAATTGCAGTAGTTCCAACTGTGAGCCCGAATTAAGTTGCATTGACATGCTGGAAATTTTATGTCATTGCAGGTAATCTATGAATAATTTCTACTCAAGGCAAGTTACAATGCATGAACTATAACCTTGTTATGACTTTGTGTTTCTACACTTTTGGGCCCATCTGTTTTTCTCTACACTTGATCAACCAAGCTAAGACAACCTACGCCTGTTCTGGTGGTACAGAAAATGTTCACAAATTATAGCCATGTCACTCCACTCTAATTTTTATCTTGTCCACACAGCACAACAAATTGATTTGCTGTGGCAATAAACAGTGAAATAGTCTCTTCGGTGTCTAGTAATTAGAACTAATACTAGTAGACAAATTAAAAGGCAGAAAAACAAAATGTCTCCATCAGGCACTTATAATAACCTTCATAATACATACAGTAGATGTTGCGAAGACTAAGGTGGATAAATGAGGAGAATGCTGATTTTGGCATCCAGCTTACTTTCAGATAATTTAGCTCATCGCTCTTGGCTGACACCAGACCAAGAATAATATTAAAGAGTAATAAACTCCTTCCAGCAAACCTCTGATTCCATGGTTCACTGGTCTCAGACCTAATCTATCAATCCATTTACTGCACAGTAAAAGGTAAGAAACCCATTACAGAACTGTTACATGCCATGGCAGGTGGTATATGACAAGAACTGAATTCATCACAAACTCCAGAGCCGAGTACCCTTTTGTATTCTTTGAAGCACTAGGTGGTTACCTTACTTGGACATCACAGCAGAAGATACTTTAAGCTTTGAAAGTAAATGAAAAATTCTTGATGTGAAAGCATAAAAATGGTCATAAAACACTTCATTTTTCATAATATTAAGACTTCACAAAGATAGTGCTATTTTCATTTTTACAAGAAATACGGGCTTTGAAGAGGGTACAATAGGTAAAACCAGGGTAGAATTTAAAAGTTATGCCTTTCAAATGTGGGCCTTAATCTTCATTCTCTGCTTAAATTACACTGTATTAGGTAACAGGCTATTAGAATCACTATTTGACAAGTTGTATAAAGAAATGTGGTCTTAAAATTATTACTATCCAAATGAAGAAAAGCTCTTCATGTATCTACTCTCAAGGTCATCAGAACGTGATATAAACACCCAAAAGCAAAGACAATTCTGAAGTAAAAGCTAAAAAGATACTTTTATGTGACTGCAATTCCCTTCATACTAAATTTCTTTTCTAGGTTATTTCTATTGCTGTAGGGCAACAGTTTCTGTGACTGTAAAGAAGGTTTGAACATGACTTATTTCAAATATGTCACCTTGAAGGTTAAGACTCACAGGTGTTGTCCCCTGTTCCCCTGCTTGGCAGATCAAGGCAAAACAAAAATTTGTGATAACTTTAGGAGATATTTGGCTACATTCTCAGCTGGTGCAAATTTTCCCAGATTCTCCAAAGTAAGCAGAATTACTCTAGTGTACACCAGATAAGGACCTAGCTAACATTATTTAGGTAACTGTCATGTATGTTTCATATCTTGAAAATAATATCATCCTGCAAAATGGGATAATCATAAATGGTAGATTGTTACTTGTTCATTTCTAGCAGAGATGCCAGAAAACAAAACATACAGTTTGAAACAAAGGATTAAAGTATAGGATACACTTTAAGAGGAGGTGGAGAGACAGAAAAGCCCCAGAGAAATCTCTGTGTGATGAAGTTTGTCTACTGTGCTTTGAGGAACAAAAAAAAATATATCCTCATCAAAACCCCTGACTACAGAATCATCCTCAGGTGACCTAAGAAGTTTGCCTCATATGAAAATGCCCATCCTGTGAGCTTTGGCTCAGAGTAAATATCTGTGGGGTTTTTCCAGTGCTTACATATCTACAGTTGAATGAAGAAAACATTAAGTTCCTCTGTCAGGCTAACAGAGTTTCTTTCCATGAGTTCTAGTTTTAATTCAGATCCTTGATTTTCAGGGCAGAAAGTGAAACAAATTATTGAAGTTTCCTACACAAATCATGAGCAAGAGCAAAAAAAAAAAAAAAAATTTTTTTCCCTTCAGTATCATTGTGAAAATCTTACCAAACTGCAAAATGAGCTTCTAATATTTTGATTTGTTTTGTTTTCTACATCTGTTAAGATCACAGAGAAAACAGAAAATCTGTAAAAAATCTTCAAAGAAGATGCATGGATTTGAGTACTGTAATTTTCAAATTCAATTTCTGTTCATTAAAAAAATAAAAAAACAAAACAGACAAAAAGCCCGCAACAAAACCAAACCACTGCATTTTTCAGATTCTTTAAATTCAGAGACCAAGGGAGAATAAGAACTCAGTTTTATACATCTCCATGGGTAGATAACAGAAATAAAAATTATGTGGTTAAGTAATGATCTCAAATGGAAGATTACTTTTCTTGGTTTAGTCTCTTTTAGTAGTAAATGAAATTTTTCAAGTAAGAAATTCCAAGAATAATTATCTTGCCAGAGACATTAGATCTAGGAGATATAAAATTATAAAAATTCTGTAAATGTAATGATTCATATTTCACCCAAATCTAAGCACTTCCAACAGCAGCCATGGTTTCTCTGACTGTGACAAGAGACCTGAAACATTTTTGCATCAGCCAGCAGAAAATGAAAATTCCAAGTTTTTAAGTATATGACTAATCAGTAAAATGCTACATTTTCTTACAATAAAACTTTCTTTCTGAAAACAAATCCTATCTTTTTAAAATCGCAGCTAAGTTATTAACACAGTTCCTGAATTCAGCTATGTACATGTATCCAGTAGATATTACTATTTTGATCTTGAAGTGTTCTGAATTCTTCTGTATACATTGATTTCAGAAGCCCATTTGTAGAGAAAAAAATACTTCTGTCCAATCACTGAAATAATGATTTATGTGTCCAACCTGGAGTATGTGAATGCGATCAATATTTATTATCCATTTTTATCTGAGTCATTAGCTAATATTCTGAACTTTTCCAGACTGCTCCTGTTAGGAAGAAACTACTAAGAGTACCACATCAAGTTCTTTTTTATTTCTCAGGTATGTGCTTGAGATTCAACAGTGTTTATGGAAATGGTAACAAAAAACCCAGGATGCAATATTCTTGACCAGAAAGTCTACATTGCCTTTTCAGTAAAGTACCCTGAAGATTATTTTCTCACATTTTTTGTCCCCAGAGCTAAACACAATGAATTATTCCTTTTTTGCCCCAGTATCCTGATAACTTTAACAAACAGATACCACATGTTAATGTCCCTGACCCTGACTTTGCAATCTGTCTCAATAGAAATCCTTCAACTGATTCTACCTTGATCGTTTCCAAGCAGGCTAATCCATACCTTGGGTAGTACTCTGGACAATGTTTTCTCTCATTTCTATCATGAAAACTCCCAGATTATCTACCTCTCTTTACCAGATTTCCTACACATTTTCACGAGTTTTCAACACAAAAATACGTTATTTCAGCAATAAAACAGAACAGAGTCCTCCCTTCTTTCTATCAGCATGGAGATCCCAGAAAGCAAAATATGTGGTATTTTGCTACACAAAAACCAGAAGTGAATGCTCAAGGTTGGAAGAAGTGTGGTGGAAGGTGAAACAGTTGTTGCAATGTTCACCTTGGAATTGAGAACGGGAGAGATTTGGGAAGTGTTTCCATAAAGAAAATCCAACATTTGCCTCTCACGCACCTGAGTCACAAAGCCTGGAATATTTGCTGTTTCCAGCAAAAGCATCAAGCTACAAAAATGATGCTGTGCATTCCATCCTTAAGTAGAAGAACTGTAATTTAGGGAGTGTATTTGAATGCAACATCATCATTCCAGTCACTAATAGTCTTAGTTTGCTATCACTGTTTCTCACAGCAGTGTATTGTACCCATTTTTCTTCCTCAGATTCATTATGCACACAAATGTCTCTTCATACAGAGAAAAATTATACATACCAGAAAAAAATATCTAATGCAAATATTCACGGCAGATTAAAATTTTATATCACAGTTATATCAGTAATATGTCTAACCTTTAACAAACGATGGTTAGCCTCCTTCAGTGTACTCTCAAGCTTATGTTTTTTGTCTGGGTTCAGTGATGCACTTCCAAGTGCTATTCCTCCTGTTTCATTTAATCGTTTCAGTATTCCCTTGTGGGGCGGCAGATCTCCAACTCTTAACTGGAACAGACAAAGACAGCAGTTAAGATGAACTGTGGTAGGATTTTCAGCTCTCTTATCTTGACCCTTATTGATTTGTGAATCAGCCAAAGGAATAAACTCAATTCAAGACAAAATAACTGTTGCTTTCTGAATGTAGAAGGCTAAATAAAAACCCAAAAGAGACTGTATTGGTCAATCAAGCCAAAAGAGAGTTCTATGTGACAAAATACAGGGTTTCTCAGGATATTAATCACTATTACATTATCAATTTCAGACCTGGACACTCAATACTTTATGTATATAAATTTTAAAATTCTTATAATAAGGTATACAGAAAGCATTTTGGAGAAGTATTTTAATATGCTCCAGGCTCTGAACAGTCACTCAGATGGTATGTGGGGAAAAGCCCTCCACTCCAGTTCAACCACTTAATTAAGAATATTCATGTAGGTTCACTATAAAAAAAAAACAAAAAAAAAAAACAAAAAAAAAAAAAAAAAAAAACAAAAAAAAAAGCCAGAAGAAAATGCAAGACAGCATCAAAATATACCACTTCTCAACCACATACGTTTTTACTGAATACTTATGTTGTCAAAGTAACTTAATATATCAAGAAAGGTAAATGTTGCTTCAAGGGTTTTGTTGTTCTGGAGTTTTTCCTTGTTTGTTCTTGATTATTAACAAACACAGGTAAGTAGGAAATGAGCCATGCTGCAAGGTGATACATTGTTATTGTTTGCTCCATTAGGATGTATTCTCTTTTGTGCAGTCCCAATAGAAGGTGGACTGTAAAAACAAGATTCAAATAAGACATGCTAACATTTTTAATTTTGGATTATATATCCCTTAGGAATTCTATATAAGAAATATTTGTGTATGCGAAGAGTGGAGCCTTTCTGGTTCTAAACAACCTATTTAGTCTTTAAAGCCTTATTCATTTTGCCAACTTTAAAATGCATCTAATACCCCTTAAAAGTATTTCTTTCCCTTGGATCTGATATCCTCAACAACAGAGCCTCACAAATTCCCTGACCAATTCAATTTCATCTTCTGCTAAACAGAAGGACAAACTCACCACATGGTTGAATCTGCATTCCCTGAAATGATATTTATCCTATTTTTATTTAAAAAGAAACTTGAAGATAGATTTTTACAAAATAATCCTTTAGGTTGGTTGTTTGTTTTTGTTGTTTTTTTTTTTTTTTTTTTTTTTTTTGGGGGCAGGGTTGTGTTTTTTTTGTTTGTTTGTTTGTTTTTGGTTTTTTTTAATATTGTTGTGAGAAGGATGGAACAAACAGACAAATTTTCTTCATATTATTTAATGCTCTATTCATCACTAGCTGAATTTGTTCAACTTGGATTTACAAAAAGAATCACTAGGTCCTTATCCTTAAGGGAGGAAAGAAAAACCTTTAGGCATATATTTTATAAGTAATATGCATTTTCCAATTACTGTTTAATTTATTCTACAAGTAATTAAAAATAGTCATTCTACTGAACACATTTCAAAAAACTAAACACAGAAACTTCTGTTGAATATATTTATCACCACTATCAAACTCTAACATATTCATTAAAATATTCCAGCCCTTAAAAACAAATATTTAATATTCTGATGGGGTTTTTTAAAGTATTCTAAAAAATAAGTCACCTAGATCTTTAGTCTAGAAAATGTTGCAGCGATATTTTAATGAGTTGACATTTATAATTATGCATGCAGTTCTGGATCCTCTTGTGAAATACTGAATACCATTTAATAAGTGAGAAGCGATAAAATGTTAACAAGATACCTATAGAGAAATGCTATACAGTCATGTTCTGAATTAAGAAATGACGATGAAAAAGATAGAAATTAACTTCTCAGTTTCAGGATATTTTTCTACCAGTAGATTTTCCATTAGTCTTCTGGTTTTAGTATGATCAATATATATTCTTACCTGGATTTTGAAATTTCCAGCTTTAATTTGTTTGTGTTATTTCAATGCTGTATTTGATGTCAGAAACCATTTTGGAAAATAGCTTTTAATTTTCTTCAATGTAGAATTGATAAAGACAGGATTAAGAAGAGAGCTTACAATACCTTTACTTTGCTCAGGCAGTCTCTCAACTGGTCTTCATTCCCTTGTTCAAGGGGAATACAAATAACGCTGTCTGCTTCCTCTAACCATAAAATCAACTTGTTCAAATCCTCCTGAAATTCTGATAAAGTATTCTTTTCTTCCTCTATCCTGCAATAAAAAGTAAAATTAATGTTTGCATAAATGTATTTTTATATTGAAGTGCTTATCCATACTGAAGGATGACAGATAGCTAATTCTTAGAATTTATACTAATTATTTGTATAAGTGGGCCACAGATTTCTTTATATCAAAAATATCAGACAAACACCAACATCTTTTTTAACATGGCATTAAATGTATTTTAAAATAAAAAATCAAGGCATAATTTACACCACCACTAAATTCAACTTCAAAATTACATATAGCAAGTAGCAAACAAACACACCAGAAATAAAGCAGCTAATTATTCAAACTAAATTCTGTTTGAAGTAACAGCAGGGAAGCCCAGTGTTGACAACTAGAGAATTCTAGCATCAAGTGTTACCAAACTGAACCTGTAAAAACTGACATGGACTCACTTGGACATATTAAACAAGAAGATATTTCAGTAACTGTGTCATATAGTTTGGTGTTAAGATTCACAAAAATTAGGAAAGGTTCAGTTGAGAAGTAGGGATAAGATGGGTTTCACAACACCTAACTTTAGATATCTACTCTTCATTTGTCTCCATCTACAACTGATCAGCTCATTTTCACTATGGCTATATAAATATACTGAAATGTGAATGTCTGTGCAAAATCTTCTGAAGTTATCAAGAGATGCAGGCAAAAAATTTCAAGTGCAGCAGGGAAGAGCATTGATAGAATGTGAATGCTTGGCATTAACATTTGGGGTGGGCCCTTCTAAAAGAGAAAAATTATGTTTTATAAAAAATACTTGTAATTTATCTACCAAACTTATTCACACACTGAGAATTACCTCTATGGAAAGATGAAAGATTAAATGCTTATCACAATTAAACAATGAAAATCAGATCCTCCAAGGTGGGATAGAATTTTAATTATGCCAATTTCTTCCCATACATAACTGGCTCGTGTAGTACTGGGACATTTGCACTCCCACAAAGGCCTGAATATTCATCCTTTCTGATGAGGGATAACTGGCCCAACTACACTGGTAGGACAGGCAGCTGTCCTGTTTTAGAAAGTGTCACAAACAATCAAAACCACACAAACTGCCCCCAGACTCATTTCTGGAGCCTTGCACCAGAGGACTTTGCATGATCCGTAGTGCTTAACTGTCGCCTCTCCAGGGGAGGTACCTGGGCATTCCCACCTGAACATGAATATATTGAACTTTATCTTATGCAGGTTTCCCTCATCCCCAAGACTGAGATCACTGCTTTGACCAATGGGCATTGAAATCACAACAATCAAATCTTGTCACCTTGATCCACTGATGGGCATTTCTTCTTCATTATCTACTCTTATCCTTTCTTTTCTTTATTTTCCTTATACATTTTCTTAAGTGATATTTTTACACTTTTATATTGTTTCATTTCTATAGATAACAACCAAAATGGCTACACACCTCCTTCCAACTGCAATCAAATAGTTCTAAAATAAACCTGCCATGTACACACAGATAACTGGTCATTGTCATTTCACTCTAATCTGCCCAATGGGACCTACTACTATCAAAATCTCAGTTCCCTGCCTTCAGGAAGGTGTTGTAACAATATCCAACCTAAACCTCCCTTGGCCCAACCCGACCTCATTCTCCATTGTCCTATCCTTTGTCTCTGGGGGGGAAGAGACCAACCCACCACAACCTTATTTCAGGGAGTTATAGGGAGTGATAAGGTCTCATTTACTAAAGAGAAAATATAATTTTAACACATAAAAGTCTTATTCATAACTACACTTAAAGCATGAAAATTCTGGTTTTAATTTATATGAACTGAAATGTTTGGCAAATTTGTGCTGCTTTGAACAATATAGTTCTAGGTCAAGTTCCTGGTTTAGATCTAGAATGAATTCTAAATCAGCAGATTTGTTTTTGTTCTCAAAACAGTATATCTTAATATTTACTAGAGATATGAGCCAAACACTGTTCTTTTTTTTTTTTTTGTTATTATTGTTGTTGTAAGCACAGAAACAAGTTACTCTGCACTATCTGCCTACAGATTAAACATAATCCACTGGTGCCAAATTGCTCTTCAGAGGAAAAAAGTCAAAGATTATATTTATTGTGTAAACAATAAAATACTACAAATCTATTTATACTTATATATAAACCATAGATATATACACACAAATACACATATTTATACAAACAAAAACACATGAAAAAATGAATGCCATAAGTAACAAAAGAATTAACAACCCTACTTTCTTGATTTTTTCTTGGATTTTCTATTGGAATCATGCATTAATATTTTCATGAAATGCCATTTGCCCAGGGTTTCTGGAAATGCAACTGATATCAAAAAAAAAAAAAAAAAAAAAAGCTGATGCTTCTAGATATAGGAGTATTCCTTGTGCTAATATATGTATATATTACAATTCTGGATGTCTTAAGGAGTACTGTTATGCAGATAGAATTCTTTCCAATACACACAGATTTACCATTTGATTGCACAAGTCAGGCAAAAAAGAGCCAATGTCATAGCATCACACTTACTACACTGTTCTTCACTGAGAAGTGTTCATGTTCATGACTTGAGGTTCATATGCTCTTCTCAAGCCAAAATAGGTCATCTAAAACCAGCTAACCAAAACACTTGTTTCTGTGAAAATGAGTCAGATGTTAATCTATGCTGAGTAGCACTGCAACTACAAAAATGAAAAACTAACTTCTTGTAATCCTGAAAGAAGAAGCACAACTCCAAATCTTTCTGAGGCAGTATCCCTCCTTGCTTCAGTTATGGAAATCAGGCATCCAGTGCTATACCATAAACCACATAATAAAACCTCAACCTGACCAGGTACTCCAGAACCCAATCTCTCAGCAACAGGTTCCATTTTTCTGGTTTCCTCTCCCTTCTACTCATTTGTGAAGTACATAGCTCAGAGGAGGCATTATGCGATGGTACCCTGAGGATAAACCTGAGAAAGATCCAAGTTTAAATACGTTAATTCTGGCACAGAAAAGGCATAGCATTCAACTCAATACACCCAAGAGCAAAATTATTGAGCAGCATAGTATTTAGAATGAGAAATCAAAAAGATTTCTCCTAGAAGAGAGAACAATTGGCAAGATTCCTTTTTCATCTTAACTATACTGTCAGTTTTATCACCCTTATGAATTGAGCTGCAGCTCTTAAAACATTAAAAGTTTTCCTAGTAATTTTCCTACTTTGATGACTGATTTAAATGCTGATCAGTAGGATAAGGATGTTTTTAACATCAGATTTTCCAGGAATTCTTTCAGAGATGTTTTATACATGTATGTGTATATATATATATACACACACATATTTCATATGGCTCTGTGTGTGTGTTTCTGTGTGTGTGCCTGCACAGAAGAGTTTCAGAGTTCAGAAAAAAAAAAAAAATTCCATAGAACTACTTCTTTATTCTAATCAGGAACAACATGCAGTAAAGGAATTTAAAGGTTCATTGCAATTAACAGGACATGCAGATGCACCTTTTAATTTACTTTACCATCTCTTCTTGACCTGCTAGAATGTTACTTCTATTATAAATAATACCCTGCAAGACAACTGTTATGCAAGACACTAAAACAAAGTGCTCAGTGTTAGCTGAACTTGTAAATTGAATTAAAAGTTTTAACTCAATGACTGATTACACCTTTTGAACAAACTGATTTCTATCAACATAATTACCTTTTGAACAATAGATACATGTAATTTCTAGGTGTTTAAATTCATGTGGCAATTAAAAATTAACAGTTAGTTGTTACTTAGGGAGTATGGGCTTTCAAATCCAAGCCTAAACCAGGAATAAGGAACATGAGCCACCAGACAACTCAGATATGGAGAGAGCAAGAGAAAGCAGTGGGAGTACAGCTTGGTGAAGAAGCAGGTGACTGAGGAATAAGACATAATTCCAGCAGCTGGCCCTGTGGAGCCAAGCAGATCTATCTTCTGCACAGGTCTTCAAGCTGTTATATACTACTGCCTTATCCTTAAAAACCAACCTAAGTTCCCAAAAAAGCTTTTAAGCTCCTTCTCTGTTGGAAAAAGGTTCATTTCATTAACCCTGAAATATAACCATTTTGACTGATGGAAAATTCTCAAACTATAGCAGAGAAACACAGAATTTCATATGCAACATTTGGTCTTCTACACAACTGCTATTCTTAGGCACATAACTTTGTGTTTTCCACAGTAAAACAGCAGATTTCTGTTTGTATTTATAAATTCATAGTGTCCCTTCATCAACTACTCTGAATGCACATCTTTTTATAGGAATCTCACACACATTATACTTTCAGAAGCAAATGCATCAATATTCAGCTTTTAATACTAAGTAGTAAAGTGTTATTTTTCCTAACTGCATTTTCAATATATGATAATTCATAGATTAGGGATTACATTTCCTACCATTATTAAACTGAATCAATAACAAATTCTTATAGTAGTCCACAAAAGACCATGGAAAGATTTTTTTTTCTCAAACCATCATTAATTATATTTGTTAGCTACTACATAAACATTCATAGCCTATATCAGTAAACTTGTATTTTCATGTGCAGTGTTGAGAAAGCACATGAAATACAGATTGCAGCTCAAGTTTTTTCTCCATGGTCAACAATGAGATAGCAACACCATAGCAACCCGTAAATAATTAGTGAAACACATCAGATGTTTAGAATTTGTAACTGCACACAAGTGGTATTGAATTTATTTGGGAAGTGTCAGCTATAGAAACAAAATATACAACCACAGGAGTAGGACAGATCTGCACTTGTGACTCATATTGCCATCTGTAAGTCTAATAATATTTTGATGCCTTTTCACTTTTTAACATTCAGCTGTAGATTCTGTATTTATTGTATTTCTAAGATTAGGAATCAGTGTGTTTAGTAGCTTCTACTGAGAATATAAAAGACCACCAAAATAGTAACAAAAATTTAGAGACAATATTTACCAAAGAAAAGCATTTTTCATTCTTTCTCTAAAGAATGCATAAATACATTTCATTATGATAAGAAACTTTAAATAAGTGAAATTAAAATAGCACGTAAACTTTAGAAAATTTATTTAGATGTAAATACTAAACAGTAAGAAGTTTAGTTAAACTATTTGCAAACACAATACAAATTTATGCCAGTAATTCTTTTCTAGTGATTCTAATTATGTGCTGGAAAGGAAAAATATATTTATTGACATAACTGTCATAAAATCTCTTCATCCTAAACCAGTTTTTAAATTGCAACTTGAAGCTAATCACAGCCTTCAGTATGCTAAGTCTTCAAGCAAAGGAAAACAATAGTTTGCAGCTACTGTGTTATGGAAGAAAAAGAATACCTTAGTAAAGATATTCTATGAAAATATTAAGAAGTTTATTTATAACAATTAATTTTTATTTAGAATAGAAAGCTTGTATTTTTGTATTCAGGAAAGTACTTGGAAGTATTCTGGTAAACAGCCTTTGTTCTGTCATTCTTTCCATAATTACTTCAAATTCGCTTGGGTAGAGATCTGAACAGGCAGTCTGCAGGTTCAAACTCATTAAAAGTGTAAATGTATTTGCAGCTAAAATAATGAAAAATTCTCTGCCGTTCAACTGAACCCAATTTTAACAAATGTCAGATTGTGATGAATAAAAAACCCCGAACCGATTACTTCTGAAACACTGAAGGAATCTATTTCCTGAGCATCTGTTTTCAAAAACTACACAAGAAAGTTTTAGCAAAAGTGAAAAATAAAAAGACCAACCAGCACTACTGTTACAAGTCTCTCAAGACCCTCATTTATGAGCCATCTCTTTCTCAAGCTCCTATGTGAGATGTTGTTTCTCCTCCTATGTACATTCCCTTGGCTATCCCTGCCTGGCCCACACGTTGCAGAAAGAGCAGCACCAAGCTGCAGCCACAGCCCTGGGACTTGCTGCACTCTGTGGCCCTAAGGGCAACCCACCATATCCCTAAATCATCCAAAACTCAGATGTCCCATATCTCAGAGCAGACACAGCGGCCTGATGTGTCTCAGGGAATAAAAAGGCAGACCAAACTTCTGTTGGTGAAATTTAGAAGATTCAGTATTCAAAATGATTGCTGGAGTATGAAGAGGGACACACAGACACTTTGTATTTCCCCTTTTGTCTGGGCTTAGCAGCACCTATTTAGAGAGCCTTTGTGACTTCCTGTCAAAGAAGACTTCTCCAAAGCCTCTGTTTCAGAGTAATGCTGTACTAGAGAACAAATTCCAACTTTTTTAAAACATGTCTTTTGTAAAATGTTAACAAAAACTCAATTAAATTCCCAATTTGCTAACTACCAGCGTATCAGACTCTCAATCAAGTTCCACTTTATTCAACTGCCTGGTCTATTTCAAAGTTTTCAGTAAGATAAAATGACTAGATGTGCTAAAATTACATTATCATCTAATTCTTAGCTGGATGGATTAGACTGTAAGATACAGAAATTTTAAACACTGAATTCAAACTTCTACAGCTTTGAAACTCTCAGATAAAGGCAAGTAGAAGATAACATCCTACGCAAACATAACTCAAGCTTAACCTCTTGATCCTCAGTACCAAAGAAAGGAGATTCAAAGTCAATTTTAAGTCTGTGCTTTGCCTGGGATCATCATTTGACCTTTTAAAACTGAAAACCAGATCCTTTTTACTGAAGAGCAGTACAGGTTCCTCAAATTGTTTTGAGATTTAGTTTGTTTTCTTGTCTGTTTTTAATTAAGTTGACCTTTTGCGGTCCAAATACTTCTTATTCATTAAAACTGCCAGTCTATCACTGAGATTAATATTAGCATTTAGTGATCCTATGATCAGTTTCAATAATTTCTAGAATATCATGATTTTGATCTGGTTTACAGTTCTTATTATTCAAGTAGTTTAATATTTATTCCAAATTATTTATGAAAACTGAACATAGTGAAACTCTTCAACTGTATCCTAAATCTTCCCTTTTCAGGTCAACTTGAAACCATGGGGTTCATGGTGGTTACAGGAAATATTTTGAATTTACAGGGTCTTTAACAATGCAGTGATAGTATTATAAATAAATAGCAGACCATTTAACCATACAACCTCAGGAAAACTGACAAAGCAATTTTGGAGAATTTATGCTCCCCTCCCCAAAATATAATCGGTGCACCAGAACATGAAAAATGCCCAAGTGTTTAAGAAAAGCCCAACAGGGAGCCATCATCATTGGGAACAGGAGATGGTGGTTAAGGGGAACACTGAAGACTGGCCATTTTCTTTACTCCATTCACCTCATACTTTCCCAGGATTCACAGACATTAGGTTAAGAATTCTGTAGGTCTGAGTCATGATATTTTCCTCTGTACCCTTCTGTGGCCAGCACATCTCAAGTCATTCAGAAGCCATAATGTAAATCTTAAATCCATTTTACCATTTCTTACATTTCCAACAAGTAACCTTCCTTTCTAGTACTGAGGTATTAGGTCGTTAGCATTTTGTTCCACTTTCAGTTTACCCATCTGTTCAACTTTGTAGACCTCAGTCATATCCTTCCTGAGATTTCTTTCCAGATTGAAGATCCCCACCTTCTTAGTGTCTTCTCACAGTGCAGCCACTTCAATCCTTGGCTCATTTTATCTGTCTCCCCCCATGAATACTTTTTGTGTGTCCTTTATATCCTTTGACATGCACCAAGATCTGCACACACTAACCAACAGAGTACGCCACAAAATACATCCCCAAAACAACATTTTTTTGTTGTTGTTTTTAATACCTTTACTGATGAAGTCTAAAATATTATGGCTTTTTCTTTTGCTGCCATCCCATCTTGTGCTTGTAAACATTGTCAGCAATAAGGTCAGGATTGCTTTCTGGAGTTGAAACAAGCTCAGCATCATTTAAGTATGGGATAGTTTATTTTTCTGAAATATTCCTTGTCTCACATTTGCCTCTGATCAAGATCATCTGCCACCTGTTGCCCATCTGCTCAGCTTTGGAGTTCCCACTATCAACTCAGCCTTTGACTACCTGAGGCATAATGTCATTGGCTTTCTTGGAAATGTCACCATACACCTCATGTCTCCAACAAATTTCTTGCACTCATGCACCTTCTAAAAATATCTGTATCACTTTCTGTTACTCATGTAATTGCTTCCCACCTTCCCTCAGCCCCTACTGATCTTTGAATTCAGCTTCAAAAATATGTCTAAAATGGACTGTCAATGCCCCACATAAAAGTTCAATGCTTCATGCAAAACTGTGCAGGAATATCAAAATCAGTTCCTTTCATTTGGGTAAGCAAATAGCAATAACAAAGCTCCCAATATATAAAGTTTCCTTGGCAAATAATGCTTAGCAGCATTATGCTCAAATCTGAAATCACTAACAGATTTCATTTCTGGAATCCATTCAATTGCTAATTTCTTGCCACTTTATCTTGAGATCTGCTGAGCAAAAAAAAATTAATAGGAAACAAAATTTCAGTTGATCACTACTCTGAGCTACTGAGAACTAACTTTAAAGTAGAGCATAATGTATTAACTACAAAGAATAAAACTTGAAACTTTTTAGAAGTTTAGAGTTGGTTTTCTGATTTGCAGAAGGTTCTAAATGTTGATATCTATTTTATTTTTCTTTGAAATTATTATATGAAAATTATTATACTTGTCTGCTCTTCCTTCAGTATCACCCTCATTCAGTACAGTTTTAAAATGTACTTCTATTTTCTCACTCTCAAAATTGACTTTGAAAAATCTTAGAATCTCCTCCATAATAATAACAACATTCTTTTGACTATGAAAATTTAATTTTTAGGAAACATAGACAGAAATAAAAGGCCTATTACAACTTATGTGAATCAAAGTATAAGCATTCTGATTTTGCAGGTGTTTTTTTTATAATCTATAAAAACTATTCTGAAAAGGAGAAATCAAAATGTGTCAATTGACCCATATTCATTGTAATTTATATTCTACTGATACACTTAAATTTGACTAACACATGCATTGGGTAATATCATGACTGTATTAGCTCTTTGAACTGTAAGTAGAGGTCACTTCCTTCAACTGTTGTTTGACTCATGCTTTGATCTTAAGGATAAATTAAAGCACTTTGGATGATACGGGTTTCAAGTTGTAAAAAGAGAGAATCTGACTGTACCTAAAACCAAATCAGGACAAATAATGTTAAACTAAAAGATGTCAAAGCATAAGAGTTATGCAAATCCCATGACACCATGGCTATATAAAGACTGTGCAGCTGATAAGCCTGTTGTCTTTTCATGCCCAAGTTCATCAATAATTGAGATCTACTTAGAACACATCACTTTTTCCTGTCAACTAGGTTTCTTTCCTTTGAAAGTCCACTCTAGAAGAGTAAAAGGATGAAGAAAATGAAACAAAACAAAACACCAAATGTGTGGCGGCAGAAGCTATGGTAGGCTGTGTTTCCAAGACCCGGAAGCACAAAGCATTCCCTGGCTCTGACAGCCAAGAAGACTGGGAGGTGAATAGAAGCATCCTGATGCACATAAGTCTCACTAAAGCACACCAGGAACATTTATATCAGTTTAACACAACACTATCCGTATTCTTCCTGGTGATTACGTGCTATTATTCACACAAAGTTCACTAACTGCGGTCTCTGCAATCATTTTCCTCTAAATTACACAAGCTGTCATTCCAGAGGAAAACAAACCAATCAGTCAACATACTAAACAGAACAAAAGGATGAATCCATGTGCAAGTGTTTATTTAAGAACCTTCATCTAGGGAACATAACTGGATTATTCCCACTTACGAAATCCTAGGCTTCCTTAAAATGTAGACTATGCCAAGGAGGCTCTATATAATGTTCTAGCACTGCATTGAGCCAAAAGAAAATTCTGTTAGACATTTCTATTGATAAATGAAGGGATGAACAATAACAATCTTAACCAGAACAGGGACATATTTTATATCCTCAGACAAAGCTCAACCACCAATCTCTTTCTTCTGTGTTGCCAAAGCAGATTACAGGGCTGTTAAAATGCAGTGTTATTGTTTTGTAAGTGTTTGCACCTACATAACAAGTTAATGCTTTGAAACACAGATGGGTTTCCGATGTACAAAAGAACAGCTTTTTACGTGACAAATAAAGGCCAAGGACTCCCTTGTGTAACAAATAACAATACCATCAACACCTGGAAATACAGCAAAAAGAATTATTGAAAACATCCCTGAAGCTTCTGACAGCTGTAGATTACTTGTTGTATCTCCTTCTTTTAACACAATCATTTAGGCTGGAAAAGACCTTCAGGATCATTGAGTCCAACCCTTAACCCAGCACTCCTACCCCTAAACTATGTCCCTAAGTGACACATCTATATGTCTTTTAAATAGCACTGGGAAACCTTATAGCACTTTTCAGTACCTGAAGGGGAACTACAATAAAGGGACTTTTCCCAAGGGCATATTCTATAGGACAAGGGAGAATTGCCTTAAGATAAAAAAGAGTGTTTAGATTAGATATTAAGAAGAAATTATTTTCTTCTGAATTGTGAGGCACTGATACAGGCTGTCCAGAGATATTGTGGAGTTCAAATCACTGGAAGTTTTCAAAGCCAGGCTGGATGAGGCTCTGAGAAACCTGATCAAGTAGAAGGTTCACTGTGTATGCCAGCGGGGTTGGATGTCAATGAAACTTTAAAGTTCCCATCCAACTTCAACCACTCTATGATTCTATGGTGACTCAGCCACTTCCTTGGGCAGCCTCTTCCAACGACTTCCAGGTGAAATTTAATAATGATGAGAGTCAGTAGTAACCCTTCAGGACGCCCCCTAATGAAGCTAGTAGACATTTTCAGCTTTTTTTGCCCCCATGACTCTGAACAGAAAAATGATACTGACACATCAGAAGTAAAAAAAAAAAAAAAAACAGTTGCACACTGCCAGTTATTCCAGTACTTCCCCAGCACTCATTAATGCATCTCTATAAGGAATATGCTGGGACTAAACAAAAACATGCATGAAGAAAGCTCTACCTGCATTTTCTACTATATTTTAAAGTAGAACAGCATATCCACTTAGGCCTAACAACTAATAAAAGCTATCTTAACAGCAGGTTTTTTTTGTTGTTTTTTTTTTTTACATTGGAAATTCTCTTTTAAAGGTACAAAACTATTTTTGTATTATATCTAACTCAAACACTCTAGCTTTCTGAGCTGAGAAAAACATTCTCAATGAGAAAAATTGATCTAAAAATGATCATAAATAATATTAAATTGATAAATTCATTTTTTTAACCCAACCTATGAAATGTAAATGTTAATGGCATTGATTTTGATAGATGAACTAGATTAAGATTACCTGTATAAATCAACCAAAGTATTATTAGTATTACAGAGATGTGCTTTAATGAAACACAATCAAACAGAAAGATTATAAACCAGTTGTAAATTCTGTACTGTTCTACTTTAAAATTGAGCAGTTATGTATGCTTGTTTGGTTTTTTCAAACATTAGGAGTTAAAATATAAAAATATGGAGTCTGGAAGGAGTAGTAGTCACTGACCAGAATAGGTAGAAAAGAATTAAACATATTATAATGTATGAACAATTTATAGGATGTAAAATTTAATTACTGACAATTCCTTTCATACTTGGAAACTCTAGACATTGAGAGCACCTTTGAAATTTCAAGCCAGCATTAAATCTAAAATAACTAAAAATAATTTCACAATATTTTTACCCTCTTTTAACCTACCTCTTTTTTTTCTCTACCAACTGTCTGCAGATCTCCTTCCACCGGTTATTCAAACTTTCCAGTTGTTCCTTCAGCACCCTGGCATCTGCCGTTGATGACTGCTCAATAATCTCTTCACCAGTTGCATTCAATGATTTGACAACAGCTTGCTGCTGCCCAATGCCATCCTGAAGCTCCTGCAAAATATCCAACACATTCATGTCTTCATAAGGAAGTTAAGCATGAAAAAAACACTTCATCACATACTGGCCAGATGGAAAAGGGTGAAAATTTTTGCTGTCCTCTGACATCCAAATGAAAAATCCAAGATGGGTAGAAATAAGGACATCTCATCATTTTGTAACAAGAACCTTTCAGTACAGCTCTGCAGCCTTTTATCCTCTCCTGTATTGCTGTCTACTAGAGAGCATTACAGTAATATTCTGCATATCAATTAATAAGCAAAAGCTTGTGAACAAATGTACACACACAGAGGTATATATCACATTTAGAGCCTACAAAGCATTGTAAGATTTCAGTAACAAAATGTGTGAAGTTCCTATTAGCTATAAACTCAAATAAGCAATGATAGAAAAGCAGAGACTGGTTTTTTATTCCATTAAAGAACACCTTTTTCTCTTTTTTTTTTTTTTTTGTTTTTTTTTTTTTTTTTTTGCTTTGATTGATTGCTTGATTTTTTTGTTGTTGCAGTTTATTTTTAGGTTTGGTTTGGAGTTTGTTTTTTTTTGGTTGGTTCAGTTCTTTTTTTTTTTTTAAGCAGGACTTGTGGGGAGCTACATTTCTAAGAAAAAATCTTGCAGTTTTTCTACTTACACACAGAATTAAAACCTACCAAAAGATAAGCAATATGGGCCATGCTCAAGTTTTAATAAATGAATTGGGATAAATTTTTCTATATCTTTTATGATAAAATAAAATATTTTTTTTCCTGCACTATTCCTGTAACTACTTTTTCTCATGTTTAAAAACAACAGAATTCTGAATCTGTAGCTTGGATTGTAACACTGTATACCTGTTGAAGCAAATTCATATTTATAAATAATCAATCTTTTCATATTTTTAGTCATCAGCAGAGCATGAGTATTTTTCCCTTGAATTCCTCAAAATCGCAAGCAAAAAAGAGTAAAATAATTTTCAACACTTTACTGCTAAAATAAATAGGAACTGAAATAACATCAACAATCTACACTGTGGTATTCATACTCATGACAGATTTTCACAACCTCAGGAAGTGTGTCTGAATCCTATTGCCATACAAAGGCTTTTGAGTAAAATGCTGAATCTAGTTTTTCTGGAGGAAAACAAATACTTCAGTATATCACACTCCAGAACAAAATCATATGTCTGCTTTCTCTTTCTAAATGCATAGCATAAATTGCAGAGCAAGTCAGCAAACCTGTATACCAACATTAAATAAAATTTGTCCATGAAACAGTTAAAACTGGCAGGATACAACTTTCCAGGAGTGTGAAAGATGAACATGACTACTCCTTTTGCTTTTTTTAATATATATGTTTGTCATGAGATTATGATTGAAGTTCACAAACTGAACCATTCTAGAAGTTTACTTGTTCTAACATGATCAAACTCAGTTGTCAGCTACTAATTCATTAAGGTGCATTGAGTCAGTTGAATGCTCTGTCTCAGCTTTTGCACAAGTTTTAAAGGGACAGCTTGAACACCCCACGAGCAGAGCCTGGGGCACAGGGGTCCATGTCAGCAGGTCACTGTGGTGTTTACCCACAGCCCTGGACAAGGAGTTGTAGCTGAAGTAGAGGTTTGCACTATTCAGATTTAGCTTACTTTTACTACACTTTCTGTTTGGTTTGCTTACAGTTTCTTTTAGGTTGTCACAGGACACAAACAGCCCCCACCCCCAAATTATTTCTTTCTTAGATTCCTCTCACTAAAAACTGTTCTGCTGATTGTTGGTTTTTTTGTTTGTTTTTTTTTTTCCCCAAAACTATTTTGAAGCCCCAGATTTTCACAATAAGAAGTAGCTGTGATGAGCATAACGTGGCAGTAATGTGCATCCTGTTTGATTATGTTTTGATAGGATGAGAAATGTTTTTCTGCAGGATCCTTGCAAGCTACATGACAGTCCAGTCATGTTGCCTCAAGCACCCTGCTGCCCCACACACTGTCCCAGCACACTTTGCTTTGCCTGTGGAATCTGTAAGGTTTTTAAGATCCCTTTTTAGCAGAAACTGCAAGATTTTCTAAGACCCAGAATAGACACATAAAAGCCTCTTACTTTGAGGTATGAGATTTTATTTTCTTTTTGTGATACTCATTAATACAATAATACCTGGCCCAGCTTTTGACTATTATTGCCAGGTACATGATTTCACTATTAAAAATAAATAGCAGCAATGGCTAGGTTATTTGTCTAAATGCAAATATTGTCTACTCTTGCAAGTCTGAATTGGTCTTTCCACTATACACCTCTCTTTTGGTATGGCCCAGCTTAAAATGAGTACCTAGTTTTAGCACATATTCATTGTATTTCACATCGATTTTAGCACTAGATCCTTTACATTGTGTAATGTAAAGGGAGCATTACAGGGGTAAATCAAAGTAATGTATAGTTTGAGAAAAAATATATTAGAGTAAGTGGCTTATTTCCAGCCAGGCACTTGAGATCTTTGTGCTACTGCATGCATCTGTGTGAAGTTAAGATCCATACCACTTACTGAAAAAATAACTCAGAACAAAGCTTCTACTTATATGCAGAGGCCCATTCATTTGGAATAGGAGATCAAAGCAAGGAGAACAAAGAAGGGAAATTCTACTTCTGAAACTCTGGAGGTTTTAGAAGCAAAATTTGTAGAAATTACTTGTTATCTACTTATACTTAGCATCCACTTTTCTAAATTACAGAAGCAACAGCCAGTCAGTAAAGCACTATGAAAAAGCACTGTGAAAAGCTAAGTAAAAGCTCATTCAAATACTCTGAGCCTTTTTCCTGTGCTCACAGCATCTTAAATTAGGTTTTCTCCCTCTCCCAGCATACACAAACGAGCAACTAGTACATGATTTCCACACTTATTTCAATTGACACAGAGTTAAACAAAGGAATTTTCTCATTTATCCAGTAACATATTATGTAATAGGCCTTACTTACAAAGTAAAAGAGAAAAGAGCTCAATGGCAGGGGTGGTCTTAGAACTTAAGGTCCCTAATGCTGGAATGGGAACCTTGCACAGGATGTGTAGGAAGAAGTGTGAACTTCCACTAGAACATGAGAGAAGCCTTCTAACCATCTGCATTTCAATCACCATAAAGAACTCAATCTGAGATGATTTTTTCCCAAGTACTGTAAGCATTTAACACTTTTCATATAATTAAACAGAAACACATGTGCTGATGAAGTTTGCCTGGATTCCACAGCCCATGAAAAAGATTTTTGTTGGTAATGGATACTGCACAAAGCACAGCCTCCCATGAAGGCATTAACATATTTTTAAAAGTATTTTTTTATGAAGAAGACAAAAAGTTTTTACCTGTTTTACTCAAAGCCACATTTTCAGGTGTTCATCCCAGAGTTATTACCACAAAAGAGCTTTTCACAACTTATATTAGTATTTAAAGCTTGCCAGCAGCTGTAGTTTCCTACTAACATCCCCCTCCACTCTTGCCACCCACCTGCCTGAGGGTAAAGTGCTGGGAGCATGCCCAACCTTGCCTCCCGTGGCCTTATGGTTTATGGTTCTCCAAAAGGAATATTGACTGTGAATATTTCAGGCATCCTGACTCGAACTTCCAGCTTTTCATATAGAAAAGACAAAACGAAAGGGCACATTGCCCTTTGGATTCCCAGCTTACTCAGAAGCCACTGGAGATACTTACACTTGCAGTTATATGATTTCTAATCATTTTATGAACAGAGTGAGCCAACAAATTTAATTTAAAATATTTTTTATGTGTCTCTGGAAATATTCAAGGTCAGGTTGGACAGGGCTCTGAGTGACCTGCTCTAGTGGAAGATGTCTTTGCTCATTGCAGGGACATTGAACTAGATGACCCTTAAAGGTCCCTTCCAACCCAAACTGTTCTATGATTCTATATGCCCACACACAGAATTAATCACAATTTTGAGTAAGATACATTTTTGCATTATTTGTTTTAAACATGGTGCATTTTTAGCTACTGAGAGAAGCAGAAGCTATTACAAATATCAGTCACTTTAATTTTTCTCTCTTGTGATTCCCAAGCATGAGAAGGAAATGGTCAACCATTAAATTAAGGTTTAAATAATCTCTAAAAAAATTGCAGAATGAGTATATTAAAGGACTTTTACCTCTCATACAGAGGGTTTTACACTTTGATAATGATTTCAACTACTTAAGGATAACATAAAACTGCCAAAGCGTTCTTATGATGCATCTTTAAGTAATTTTCTTTTTATTTTCCAAGATTTAAATAAAAATGAAGAATTTTACATGCTTTCTCAGAAAATTTCCAAGTGGAACAAAAAAAAAAAAAAAAAAAAAAAAAAAGAGGAAGAAAAGTGGGATTAGCACAGGGCAAAATATTCACCAAAGTCAAAAAAGCTATCTCTGCAATAGCAGGGGACTCACCCACAATCAGCCTGAAAACCCTGGCCTAGTTCACTACTGGTATTAATTTTAATTTTCATTTGCACTTTGTAGAAACAACTGCCTAATGACAACCAAGAACTGCTGCCTTATGACATATATTGAATCCAACATAAGGAAAAAAGAAGTGAGGAAGAAAAGGAAAAAAAAATGGAAAGATAACCTCTCAAAGGTTAACTTGACACTTGCAACATTACTTCTAATGTCCCCAAGTGCATGAAGAAAACTGTTTCATTTGTACCTCCAAACACTTACAGGTTTCTGCATCAATATTATCATATTGCAATCAAGCTTGTAAAGCTGTTCTTATAGTAATTATTAAGCAAACCACAGCTGCTTGTGGCTAACTAGTTGAAGTAGTTCACCATTATGCTTTAAGAAATACTTTTCAACTATATTGTGGGATACTTTCCTAAGAAAATGAAAGGTCTGGGAGACCCTACAGACCTACAGACATTCCCAGCTTGGCAAGAGCTTTCAGTTTATATCCTAAATATGAGATAGGAATCTCCCAAAAAGGAGAGAGAACAAGAATATAATGAATCATGGCATGGAATCATGGAAGTGACCTTAAAGATGGACTAGTTCCAACCCCTTGCCATGGGGAGTGACACTGCCCGAGACCAGATTGCTCAAAGCCCCATCCAACCTGGCCTTGAAATCTTCCAGGGGTAGAGAATCCACAGCTTCTCTGGGCAACTTGTTCCAGTGCCTCACCACCCTCACAGTATAAAATTTCTTTCTAATATCCAATTTCAACCTGCTCTCAGTTTGAAGCCATCCCCACATCTCCTGTCACTATATACTGTTGGAAAAAATCCCTCTCTTGTAAGTTCCCTTAAGGTACTGACAGGCCACAGTAAGGTCATTCTGGAGTCTTCTCTTCTCAAGGCTGAACAATTCCAATTCCCTCAGCCTTTCTAAGGGAATACCTAACAGTAAAATACATCTGTCTTCCCTCTCATCTAATTCCCTTTCCATGCTGCTTTTCCTTTTATTATTTTCATTTAAATTTTCAAGGGATTCTATTATGGGTTGTCATTTTATTTCTTCCTCTATTTTTTTTTAACCTTCTGCCTATCAGTCCTGTGGATTGCCATCCCACAGCCAAAGATTGTGGATTTAGATTAACTAAAAAATGCTTTACAGGGGATCTTAGAGCTAATCCTATTCACAAGCTTGCTGCAGATCACTGCAGAGAAATACTTTATGTTTTGCAAGTTGCCATCCTTACACTTTTGGGCCTCTACCCATGTAAGTTTGCTTTCAAAGTTACACAACTTTCTTTTCTTTTAATATTCTTTTCACAAGACATTTATTTTTAAGAAACTGGAAAATTCAAGGAGCCAAAGGAACTTTCTCCTAGATGTGGACAAGCAGTATATGCTTTGAAGTCAGGTTTTTGACAGCACCCACAATGATGCTCAGATTAATGACATCTAAGAGTTACACTGCACATATTCCTATAAAACTGTGCACAAGAACTGTGGAGACACTTTCATGTATCAAAGTCCAGTAAAGAACTGTTTAGGATATCTAGAGGTGCCTTTACTTCATGTGGGACAGGCTGATGCTTTGTGAATCATCTTGCAGCACACGCATTTCAAAAGCAGCAAAGTATCCCTATTGATTCAGGATATTTTACCTAAATAATAAAATGAATGTGAACAATATGCTCACCAAAATGGTTTCTTACTGATATTTGATTCCCTTCTTGAAGCCCTGACTGTGCCTTCTTTTTTGTTTAGACTGTTGCCCATAGCCTTAACTTGCCATGAATAAATAAAGCTAACAAAACTCTCACATTTTGTTAAATCCCATCCTATAACATACAGTTTTATCAACTGCATAAGAAATATGTAAATATAAAAAAGGCCTTAGTTTAAGACAATTTAATGGGCAGAGACTCTGAAGTAATTTACTTGCCCTTAGTTTTTACCCTCTATTGCATAAACAGTATATTAATATAAAAAGTTATGGTAATTTGGGGTTTTAGGACTTTGTAACTTAAGCATCAGCAGTTTTTTAGTCTTTTTTAATGGATGCTTGTTAACTGCTCAAGATCTATATTGTGATTGCATCCTAGACATTTGCTTAATCAACCATCACCAATATTATGAAGAGTTAATTACAGTTTATGCTGGCTTTCTTCAAGAAACTAGATTTAAACTTCTTTGTAGACAAAGAGAAGTAACTTATATAATTGATTAAAGAATCTACCAAGTAATTTCAAATACATTACATCATCTCATTTCTAATTGCCACTTTTTATCCTGATGCCTTTCACAATGCTCATGACAACTGACTAAGCAATATGAAAAAAAAAGATAAATTCTTTTTGCTAATATAAATTAAAACACACACACAAAGAAAAAAAATCGAGTGGATAACGAATTTTAAATAAATCCTTTTAAAGTTTGATTTCTTTTCCCATGTATTGCAAATTAAAGATTCATCAGAAGACTTACCCTTGTACATAAAAATGTACCTGAATGGCACAAATTTGCTTTATTTGTTATTTCTCAGTTACCTTGACCATATGTCTCTTTCTGCAACCTCATTTCCACTTGTCATTGGCAGAAATAGCATTTTACAGATAAATTTAATCAGAAACTATTCTATTAGCAATCTTGGGAATACTTTGCTCTTTTCATTGTGGTAGACAAATGTACTTAACAATAATTTATTGTTATGGAAAAGCCCTGCAGCAACATGAAGAAATACCACAAACTAGCTAACTTCTGTCAGAAAAATTGATGATCACAAAATGTTTTAAGAGAAAAATAATATATTGCCTCTCTTTCATGCAGTATAAGGTACAGATCCAAAAAGCACTTAAAGGTACTATGCTCAACTTTACAAAACTGTAGTCTTAAATTCAACGTTTATGTTCTAATCTTCAGTCATTTACATAAATTTCTCCTCTGCTTTAAATTACATAAAACCATAAGGTTGACATAAGACTGTCTACTCAGATGCAACAATATAAATCAGAGAACTGTGAAAACATCTGGTGGAAAACTATCCCCAAAACAATTTGCTAGCATTTGGTTACCAGAATGAATTTACCCATTAAGAGTATGTACCTCTGTTCAATATTCTATTAGAAATAAGGAAGAAATTAATTTTCTAGGCAGTTAAACCCCAGTGATTTAATCTGGAGACACATTACTAGCACTTTGTTAGGATTAAAACAATCAACAAAGGGTATATGATGTTTCCGAACTCTTTTGCAACGAACAGCTATAAAATCTTTGTTGCTTGATGTGCATTATGTTGGCTATTATGTTATTATTATTATGAGTTATGGAAATTCAGGACAGCTGATGGAGACAGAAAAGGTGAAAAACAATGAAAAAAGTCAGTGTTTCCATAGTGAATACAATAATTTTAAGCAAAGCATTTTCTTCTTAGCAGAAATTATAGGAATTATAATGGGTTGAATATTACTATCAATTCTGTTCAAGAACAGCATTTGAAAGACGTGACAGTAGGCTCTGGGCAGATTCTCCCTACAAAGCAGATCTGGGTTTCTGTTGCCAGTATTTCTGGTTTTGTGTATCAGCTGTACATGAGAAACCAAAGGAAAATTGCTGTGGACCTGTTTCCCAAATATACAATAAATGCTGTAAAATTAAAAGGAGATTTGATTCCCACTTTGAAAAAAAAAAAAATAAATAGAATTATTTGTGGCTTAATCCACATTTTATACAAAAAGCTTATAAAGCATATAAAAATTTTGCTTGATTTGGTATGCAAATTGCTTTTGTTGGAGAGCCTTTGGAAACTACTATTCCATCCTGCTCTCTGTATTACTTCTTTTTCTCTGTATTTTGATGCCTTTTAGTTAGGAAGACGAGAGGGTATTTCCCCAGGTGTATTTTATGTTATCCATGACTGATAGTATAGACAAGTTGGATACAATGCTACTTCACAATTACATATTTTAACAAAATAAATGGAGATATACAACTTCTTATACTCCACCGAAAGCTTCTGCATCAGCATGAGTCTAAGATTTATTTGAAAGTTTTAATCTCTTCCAGACTTTATCCCTTGACCATGCCTCTTGTCTCTCGAAAAGGAGAAATCTGTCCTTTAGAAGACAAGTCATAAAGGTGGAAATTTCATTATTTTACCTACACAAATTCTTTAGTCTATGCTGCTGGCCTTTAAAAAGCAATAATCTACTATGTTTCAATGGCTTAGTAACTTCACACCTCAGGTTGCCACAGTAATTCCAGATTCTTGCCACTGCTATCTGTGCTGCTATCAAATATAATTCCAAACTCATCTCCAGCTCATCTCCAAGATGGACTTGCTGCTGCTGCCAAGGCTGTGCCATCATTGGGAAAACCTCTGGGATAATAGGAAGGGGAATGAAATCCTGTGTAATTGAAGTGAGAGAGGAGTGAGAATATGTGAGAGAAGCAGCCCTGCAGATACCAAGGTCAGTGCAGAAGGAGGAGCAGGAGGTGCTGCAGATGCCAGAGCTGAGATTCCAGTGCAGTGCTTGGTGCAGTCCAAGGCAGCTGTGCCCCTGCAGCCCATGGATGATCTCACTCCAGAGCTGGGGAATGCCCAAAAAAAGGCTGTGGCCTGGTGGGAAGTCTGTGCTGGAGCAGGGTCCTGGCAGGATCAGTGGCCCCATGGAGAGAGGAGCCCATGCTGGAGCAGATTGGCTGGCAGCACCTGTGTCTCCATGCTGGAGCAACCTGTTCCCAAACTGCACACTGTGGGAATGGCCCCATCCTGGGGCAGGGAAAGAGTGTGAGAAGTCCTCCCTCTGAGGAGGAAGGAGCAGCAGAGACAACATGAGATGCACTAATCAGAGCTCCAATTCCCCATCCACTTTTATCTCTGGAGGTGGAGGTTTAGAGAGCTCAGGAGTACAGAAAAGCCTAGGAAGAAGGGAGGGGTGAAGGGAAGGTGTTTTAAGAGTTGGGTTTGCTTCTCATTTAATTGGTGATGAATACAATTATTTCCTCAAGCTGAGTCTGTTTTGCCCATGATGACAACTGGGGAGTAATCTCTCCCTGTACTTATTTTGACCCATGAGCCTTTCACCGTATTTTCTTCCCCCCATCCACCTGAGGAGGGGAGTGACAGAGTAGCTTTGGTGGCCAACTAGTATCCAGCCAGGGCCAACTCACCACAAAAACAATCTGTGGCTTAAAAGCATTTAAAAAAAGTTATATACTACTGTTTCAGGTGAGAGCTGACCTTGGCAATTTAATAATCTTAAAAACTACTTAGATAAACAGTCTTCAAATGCAGATACTTTGCAATCATACTAAATCCTTGTGGTTTTATAAAGATATTCAGAGATTAATATTAATCAGAAAACAAAACAAAACAAAAAAAAAAAAAAAAAAAAAAAAAAACCACCACAACCAAAAACAGAACATCACTTTCCCATTTTTTTTCCAGTGAGATGTAATTATAAAATGAGCCATGTCCCTTTAAATTCATATTTCTTGTCTCTTTTTAATGTGACACAAAATTGTGGTGAAATCCATTTCAGTATTGAACTGTGAAATGCATGACCAGAGGTCTATTTTCTGTTTCTAGCCCAAATTACACAGTTGCTTCTTGTTAGTATATTAATTCAATTTAATTTTAAGACTGATTCAGAAATACTGCAGGGAGAAAAAGAGATTTTTTTTTTTCCTGCAAAAACTCTGCTGCTACTGCATGCTAACTGTAATGCTTCGGGTTAAATACATAACATTCAACCCTGAGTCCAAAAATATACACACTGATTTTGCAGCACGTGCCACTGAATGCTACTGTAATAGTAGCATTAATAATTTAATTAATAAATATTAATAAATAATAAATATTTAATAAATAAATTAAATAGTAGCACAATAAATTAATTTCAATACTGATGTAGCAGCAAAATGTGAAGACAATACTCAACCAAACAACTTTTTAATTTATCTCTACACAGAATAGAATATGGCCTAATTTGATACCACGTTTATTTGCAGTTTCTGATATTTGCAATATTTTGATATCTTACCTGCTCTAAAAAGCTATAACGGAGCAAACAGTGTCAACAATAAGAACAATAGTGTCCTCTGTCTTCAATTCTTTCCATCTATCACAAAGCAAACTACTCAAAAAACAGGTCCCAGTATAATAAAAATAAAAACATGGCCTAGTTTCTTCAAACATAACCTAGTCTTTAGTTTTCAAGGGCACCAGTAATACTGATGGATTTATCCTAATATCACAACATTTTTAGCCAAATAAATGATTTTAATCCAGTTCAAGGTGAATGCAGTTCTTAATTATTTCTACCATATTTAAACCAATTAATTTTGCTTCTTTTAAATAAAAAACCAGATTGTTACAACACCTTTATGATTTCTCAGATTTTCCTGATTCTTACAGAACTATCCAGACCCTTGCATAACACAAGTTATTTCATATACCTTCTGTGCATCAAAAACTAGAAAACTTCAGTATGCTTTCCTATGGAATCTCTAACTGTAAAGTACCCTCTCTATTCATTAGGTCTGCAGCACATATGCACCTCAGCATCCTGTTTTCTTTTCAAACATTATTTTTAAGCTGTACATATTACCTCTTTCTTTTGAAATTTATAAATTCTAATTTGTCAGTGCTTCCAGGTATGGAAAAACCCCAACCCATTACATTAAAGTAGCAGATTGGAAATACTGAACAAGCTATACATATTGACTCTCTAGTACTGGTCATTTCTAGCCTCCCTTTAAGCTACTGAAGATATCTCCCCCTTCAAGTATTTGAATAATATATAAATATATTTGTATAAAAATATATTTGTATAACCCTCTCTGTTGGAATTTTTATCCATATCTTTTACACTTTATTTGAAGGCAAATTAAAATTATACATATTTTTTCAACCAGAAAATCCTCATTTGTTCTTCTTCATTAATATTTAAAAAAATATATTTTTGACAGATACAAGAAACATTTTTGGATACATTTTATTCTGTGAAAACTAAACAATTAGTCACATACCAGATAAAAATAGAAAAACCTACTACTAATATCATTATGCTGGTTTGTAAGAAAATAATGGCAAAAAGATTTGGTCTAGTAGTCAGTGTACACTGACGGCTGCAACTGTAGAAAGTTATAAAGGAATAAATGTATCCTAAGAAATATGAAACCTAAAAAAGTGGCTTCCCAATTGTGGAAAATTACTGTGGCAGGCAAGAGGATGAATCAATCTAGGCTTGCAATTGCTTCTGTACAGAAGTTTTAAGTGCAAAACAAGTAAAACATTATTAGGTACCACGGACAGCTCCACTTAACAATTTACCTGTTATACACCATTGCATTATGGCCTCACAATACAGCAATAGAAACAAACATGGGTATTGGTTCAATGAGATAAGGGACACAAAGCTAAAATATTGCCCGAGATTTCAGTTAGGTTAAAATCAGAACAAAATAAACCAAGCCAGTAGAAACACTCAATTTTCAAGAAGAAAGGAAGAAATCTGATTATAGCAACAAAGTTATTTCCCTCCCCAGTGCTGGAAGGATCATACAGCACAAGGTCAACTGCCCTGAACTTAAGACAGACCCAAAAATCCCTAACAAATCATTTACCAGAGAATTCTGACAGCCAGAATTAACTGTCTACCTGCTGCTTCTCCTTCCTATATCTCCATTAAGGCAGCATTTGTCTCAAGCCTCTGAGCAAGACTAACTGTGGGAGAAAGTCAGTGGCAAGGGACAGACTAAAAACCAACCATTTGTAAGCAGCTATCACATCATCTTCATTCTGCCTCTGTTTAGACCTTGCTGGATCTTCCCTTGCCTTTCATATCTCCATCAACTCTAGATTTCTAAGAGCTGCAGCTTTAGCTGCTTTAGTGCTGAGAAGAGGGTTTCTATCCCAACTGAGTCATAATAATTTAAGTAGACTGACTTTACTCCCTGCAACAACCACTGGGGTGTTTCTTGATCCCTGATACACTTTATTTTCTTCAGTATCTTAGCCTATGAATCCATCTTGTTCCTTCTTCAGAGCTTAATTATAGCACTGGGGTCTGATCTTTTATTAATTCAAATGCTTTCCTAAGCATGCCAGTGTTGCTACTCAAGGGATATCTGATTTACATATTCCCATAATTTCATTTCTGATTACTAAATTCATCAGCTTGCTTCAAAGTAGTTCATAATATAAACATAGTAAGACTTTCAGGAACTGATGTTCATTGCATATTTAACATTTTTCTCAGAACAGCATCACAGTTTCAAAATACAAATCAATATGTTTATTAGAAAGTTTTCTTTCAGTGAAAAACATGCATCCCTACATCCTCATCTTTTAGGAGAAGAGAAACAGACTGTTTTAAAACATCAAGAGTTAGAAATAAAAATAAACTTTATAGGTACTAGGCGCTCTTTGCTAGACAACAATTGACTTGAGTTTGACTCTTCTCACATCTTCATCTACAGGTTATATTGAAATTGAAACAACTGTATTAAATCTGAGAGAAATATGTGTTGAACACAGAGGAATTCCAGGCTAAGGATGGGGACCCAGGAAGCAATTAAAGATGTGGACAGAGGAAACAAGCAATTCAGGAAATGTTACTTCTCTTTCTAAAGATGTGTCACTATTTCAAAGAATTGTTACAAACAAACAAAAAAACCACAAAAGCCCAAACTTTGGTTTTTTTTTCCTTTACTGAAATATTTAATAGGGGTTGTGGGTGGCTTACTAGACATCTGACCCAGAGAAATTTAGGAAGCAAAAGTTTGAAGTTGCACAGTTTTTAACATGTTCAGCTTCCCTGAGTGATAGACAATGAGGGGACTTGGTATTACTCTGAACTAGATTCCAGCAAAGTGGCTTTGGGGAAAACCCCTTGTACTTCTATGAAGTAACATTGCACATGGAAAAGTCATACTTAGGTAAAAATCACAATCCTTTTTGCTTTCTATGGATAATGTATGATGTCTGCAAACTTCCAAGTTTCTAAGAGTAGAGTGGTGATTGTCCTGCTCTGCACTGGGGTAGCCTCCCCTCATCCTGGGGGTAGTTTTGGGCACCACAACATATAAAAGACAAAAACTATTAGAGAGCATCCAAAGGAGGGCAGTGAGGATGGTGAAGAGACTGGAGGTGAAGCTGTGTGAGGAGGGGCTGGGGGCACTGGGTTTGTTCAGCCTGGAGAATAGGAGAATGAGGGGACACCTCACTGCAGTCACAACTTCCTGATGAGGAGAAGAGGAGGGACAGGCACTGATCTCTGCTCTCTGTGACCAGTGACAGGACCTGAGGGAATGGCCTGAAGTTGTGCCAGGAGAGATGTAGACTGGATATTAGAAAAAAGTTATTCAACCAGAGGACACTGAACTGGCTCCCCAGGGCTGTGGTCACAGCACCAGCCCAACAGAGCTCAAGAAACATTCAGAAAACCTTCCAAAGCACATGATGTGATTCTTGGGGTTGTCCTGTTGAAGGGTGGAACTTGATAATCCTTGTGGATTTCAACTAAGGGTGTTCTATGATTTTATAACCTTAGTATTTAATTGTAGACAATATGTAATTAGGCACAGTTTCCCATGTTTAGAGAAGACAACGCAGAATTAACCCACTGTCATTCACAGCTCACTATTATGACATTCAATCACTATCTATATGATCATATGAGAATCAGAACTATACACCAACACTATATTAATGCTAAGTTATATTAACTCTGCTATCTTAATAAAGCATGACTACAGTTTGTAAAAGTGTTATAATAATAGAAAGACAACTTGATCACTGCATTCTAATTTTTTTTTACAAGATGCTACACCTAGGAAAACCAATATGTTTTACAAACCCAGTAGTTTTATTTAGGGAATTTTGTGGAGTTCCCTTGTTTTTATTCACAAATCTCTGCATTTATATTTGACATTTAATTTCTATCCTGGGACATAGTTTTAATCAGCATTAAATTTTGTTTTAAATATACACCTACTTTTCAAATAATTCATTTTTAAATTATAGTATCATCTCAGTTAACTTAAATTATTATATTTAATAATAAAGTGACAAAAGAATGGTACATCCTAAGAAAAAACTGGCATAGGTTAAAAACCTTCAATGCAACCCCTAAAAAGACTCCAAGTGAAAAGTAAATTTTGCTGAAAAAAAAGGAGTCTTCTAGTGCACATCAATCTCTCCTAAAATATGTTTAAAAATGAGTCCACATATATAATTGATTTTGTCTGCTTATTTTGTATCTATGCTAAAAATATTACAATAAGAATAAACAGATGCAAATGTCACCAGAATTAATACTATATTAGATATCTAGTCAATATTTAAACAGAACTAATAAAGTTATTTTCTGTGTTGCAGCATCCCTCACAGCATGAGAAATGGTTACCATGTAGAAAAATTAACTGTGGTTCAAAATAAATATATTGATTTTTTTGCTGAATTGAAAATATTGATGGAGTTTTTCAGTCAGTCACTAAAATTCCATTTAAGAAGTTAGATAAAGCAAGATATCACTAAAAATTTAATAAATTTGTAGGAAATAGGAGAAATAATATAAATCAGGTGTTTTTTTCAGCCTTCAGACCTGTTTTTGTCCCTTAAAAATGCTAATAGCTCTAACTGTACTTAGTGTATTTTACAAATATTTTGGTCAGAATGAAGTGTTCACAGTTTTCTTCAAAATTCTGACCATACTATTTCTTTGACTGCACATGATTTTGTTTCATGGCAATTTTAACATTCAAAAAAGTATTTTTCTTCAATTCACTGTGATACTGCACACCTAACACACTTTATAGATTGCATAGATTATGCAGAATTCTGGCCATGAAATTCTAACATTAATATAAAAGAAGAAAATATTTGTTTGGCTATAAAACCCCCTTCACTATTCTGTTTTTCTTCAGAATCACTAGAGGCCACAGGACTGGGTATGCATGTCTCAGAGGATCCATCCCAATAAACAACTTTTCTGGGCATGGAGACAAAAATCAAATATGGGATTCAGTTTGAATCACAGACTGAAAAGGGACACTGAAATCCCCTAAGCTCCATTTACACAGGAAAACAAGCTGAAAAGTCTCTCCAAGTCCTCCCAGTCCAGCAGTGCCAAAAAACACAGGGAATGCAGGGCTTACAGCAGAACAGTGACCCTTGCTCTGTGCTCAGGGAAGTCAGAGGCACTTTATGCACAAGGCTTAAATTATTGGAGCCACCAGAGAAAAGTGGTTTATCCAAGGTTCACAGCCACTTCTTTGTGGCTTCTCTGCTCTCCACTTTCCAAGAGAGGCAAGGAACACTTTTTTTTTTTTTTCTCCAGTAATCACCTACTTTGAGTCTGCCTGGAGTTAGAGTCTCAAAATAAAACATTGTTATGAAGATAACATCTCAAAATGCTTACGCTATCATAATTATTAAAGCTGTGATTCTCATATACATATCCTTAAGCAGAATTAAAGTGTTTTCCTAAAACTAATTGCTATATCAGAATAGAGCAAATAATATCAAAGAGATGTAAATACTATTTCTTTGCATAAAGACAGATAGCAAGCCAGGATAAATAACAGTCCACAAAAGTATTCATGAATTTGTACAAATTAATGAATTTATTAAAATGCATCCTCCCAGATAGATGACCAGTCAAAAAAAGGAAACAAAGAGTATAATTAAAAGCAAACTAAATGTGTTGTAATTGCAGAAAACCTACACCATGATTTTCTTTGTTGTTGTTGTATGTGCTAAAACACTTGAGAATAGCCTAAGCACATATTTGTTTCTGTGAAAGCCAGTGTTGAAGCATCTCAGGTGTTTCACTTTGCATGATAGATATACTCTAAGTCTTGATTACTTCCCAATTAAGGACACTTGTGATTGTCAAACTCCACTTTCCTTATAAATTTCTTATCAACAAAATATCAGCCCTCAGATAGGAAGAAAGCTGCAGTGAGGTCTGCCAAGAAAAGAAACAGCTACATGCATTAAAGGTGAAAGGAGTCTGAGCTCACTGAGGTTCTGCACAGTTCCTTTTATGGAAACTGGACTTTCACAAGACACAATATAAGGCAAAGTATGATTTAGTCACACCTTTCATATGAATGAAATCCCCTTTTTTCCTTATTCTAGGCTCCATGTTTTTCTGAAGAGTATAGAATTAATTAGGTTTATAGGAAGTAAAAGTATGACAAAACCCAAAAATTGTTGGTGTCTGTTTTCGGGTTTTGTTCGTTTATGGGAATTTTTTGTTTTCTCGGAGGTTTGTTTGGGTTTTTTTGTTTAAAAATCCTAGTTCCTGATACTAGTCAAAAACAATGCATTAGTCCTTAGAAAATCTGCAAAGACTGAAGTTACATAATTCATTCTTTCAGTGGTGAATCTATTCTAGATATCTATTTGTACTGGTAAAAAACCACACAGGACTGATGGCAGGAGGATACTTCCCAGAAGTGTTGTCAGTGATAACATGCGTAACACAATGAGATTTTAAATGAGAACACAGCTTTTGTAAATAATGTACACTTTTCAAGACACCCTAGAGACACTAGACAACACAATCCCTTCAGACAGATCGTGTTTAAAATACAATTTTCTCCCAGTGTTCCTGAATTCCATTAGAAACTTAAGTCAGACAAAAGAAAGAGGTTTCAAGGGAAGTATTTTGAACCCTAAGAGGAGGACATAAGAAACAGATCTATAAATATAAACCAGAAAGCTATCCCAAAACAAGAACAGTGCTGCTGATTTCTCTTATTTGAAAGGATGACAAATCACTTATACAATTTTTTAAGAGAAAAAGAGAACTTTTCCTCACAGAAATGCACATTCTGTTGTAATTTCTCCACTTACAAGCCCCAGAAAGGAGGGTGAAAAAAGATTCTGCTCAACCTACTCCTTGAATCACTGTAAATTGTAGTGCAATTCAAAGTCTAACAAAAATGGATGAGCTGTTTTTCCTGTTTATATAAGTGTCAGATTTTGAAGCATTTGGATAATTCTGAATCAGTAAGAGCTTATTTGCTAGTGGAAGAAGATGAGTTATCTTTACTTTAGCTGTAAATGGAAAAACATATATTAAATTATAAAATTGTACCCCTATCTCTTCAGTCTTCAAATATTATCCTCTCTTTCACACCTCATTTCCACTGTCATACCTTTATTTTGACTGTCAGGCAGCATAGAAGGATCTTGCCAGGGGAAGCGAGAACAATATACTCAAAAGTCATACAAGAATTCTACTATGATCATACCCTTTCCACTTACTTTCTTGATCCTTATCTTTGTCAAGATTTGAGATGTCTCTTTTTGTCAGGACTGCAGCTAAACTAAAGATAGCATGTAAATAAATCAGGCTTTAAAGACAAACCATTCTTTCAGCTGATCTCAGAGAAAATTCTAGAAATAGAAGGGAACAAAAAAATTGGGACACAGGCGAAAAGCAAGCATCATTCACACTCATGACTCATTGTGTTAACGTGTATGCTGTCCTGTTTGGTTCTCTGGGAAAGATGGGCAGAGTATTTGTGCTGCTCTCTCATTTGCATTACTAGTCTCTACCAAATGTGTCAATGTGTTGGAAAGAATAGTATATAGTTCTGGAGTTTAAACTACATTTTGCAGAAATTAATCAGTGGTAATCTAGAAACACATGCACTGTCTTTAAAACAGAACAAAAAACTCTAAACACAACAGGCAACAATTGCCTTCAAGTCACTGCTATGTTATTTCTTCACTGAAGACCTAGGAAAAGGTTTATCGATGTTTGTTCACACATATTTAAGAGAACAGAATAGCAAATTTAGGACTTTTTCCTTTGCTTGTTTTTACTTTCTCTGACCTATTTTCAAAAGGTCTTTTCCAAGACTAACTACATTTTCAAATTTTCCTTCTACTAAAAAACAACTTAAAAGTACATTTATATGTTTAATAAAAGTTCTACTCATGCTACTGTACTGCATGCAGTACATAAGGTAGTTTATACTGATGTAACGACATTTATGTCATAACTGTGTGTTTGTATTTGGATATAGAAGAATGGTAAAATATTACCATTATTCATATCTTTTCCCTGAAGTTTTAAAATGTACATTTCTCTGAAATCAAAGAATCTCAGAATTGCCTTCTGGAACTGAGATAATTAAAACTGTAAGAGTCTGTATTACTGGCATCTTTCTAGTTGAAATTTGCTATGAAAATGTCCCTTTTCCCACTACTCAACTGTTTTGATACATATTGTTAGCCACATTTCTTAAGAAAAAACAAGGTACGTAATTTTTAAGTTTTTCTTTTTTACCCTGGAGACCCTTTTTATGGTTCTGTGGAATGCCTGATTTTTTTTCTATATGACTAGGATGTCTCTGAGGCATTCCCACTCATTTTCCTAGTCCTCACTAGATAGCCAGCATAAAGCCATTTTCTGAAAAGCAGCTTAGATGTTAAGTATAAAAAATAATTTCAATGAACAGCATTGGTTCAGCACCAGTTTTCCTAAAAGTGTGGCATCTTAATAGGCACTTATAAATCTGCTTACAGGTGTTTAAAGAGAGACAATGCTTTAAGAAAAGTAATCTTCTACTCCTTAATTGCACTAACATTTTCAGTGCAGGAAACAACCCCAAAGACTACCACTATGACAGAAATATTTCAAAAATAAGAACTAAGATTTGGGGTGTAGTGCATTACCCCAGTATTCTGTCCCACAATTTTTCAGATTGACCAGAAGGCCTGTACTAATTATCTTCTTTTTTCTCTTTTCTTATCCCAACACAAAATTTCTCCTCCCACATACCTTTAATTATACAAGAAATATATATCACAACCTTAATATTGAGATTGAAGAGAGGAGGAATTGAATCAAAATAAATATGCTTCTGTCAAATCAACTTCTATCAAACATCCACTAATTTCTTTTGTCTTTGCACTTCCTATTTACTGCTGAAACAACATCCATGCAAAAACAGAGTCCCTTCACAGACTAGGGGTAGTCAGGAAAACCTGCAGTGGCCTGAGCAGGCAGTGTGACACTTAACATGCTTAACATGAAAAAATAAATTAAATATTGGTTTGAAATTCCCAAGAGCTAGAGGTGACAGAGTTAAAACACATGAGAATAGCAGGGAGCAGGGGAGAAATAATAATAATAATAATAATAATAATAATAATAATAACTATTATGTTTTGAAACATGGCTGTTTCAGAAGGTATCTGATTTTAAAAAATTAAAAGGTGATCCACCACTTACTAGACATGGCTGGGAGGACTTCTTTACACTAAGTAACTGCAAGTAATATTAAACAAAGTCTTGGTTAAAACCTCTCCAGATGACTCTATCAAGCAGCTGTAAAATCAGTCACAGCACAGTGAAGACACAGGCAACCCAGCTTCAAGTGGACTTTTTCACATTAAGACACAATAAGAATTTGTTATGTTTTTAGACAGAAAAGAATGAAAGAAAAGTTAAAATGTTTTCCCATATCTGTGCTAGCTCTGCCTTCTAAGGTGAGCCCACCTGGAAAATTTTCAGCCCAGTTTTTATTTTGATATGCTTATGCAGGAGAGATACAGCATCATCTTTCCTCATTAAAAATAAAATGTTTACATGAGGTTTTGGAGTAAAAATTCACCCAATTAATCATAATTTCAAAAAACCTTGACAGTACTGCAAAACTTATACATTGTGAAGTCTCACATCTAATGGGCAAATGAGGTTTCAATAAGAACAGAAGCATTGGGGTTTTGTTGTAAAGGGAGCTGTAGCTGAAAGGCTACATGATTAATGTAGTATCATAGACTTTACATAAAAACAAGATATATTACTGTTTGAGGATCAAGCTAACTTTAAAGAGAGGCTTCTTAAGGAAATTTGACTGTCAAGATAAAATATGATAATTGTTTTAAATTTCAATTTGTCTGTAATATGGTTTTGGGAAGAGATACTACATAATTCTGATGCTTCCAAATTAAATTCTTTGTCATATTCAGGCTTTACCACATAAACATTCACCAGTTCCTACAAAAAGAACATCCCAAATCTTTAATCATCGCAAAAAACACAGTACCTTGACTTTGTATCTTAAAGTTAAATTGAGTGACATTATAAAAATTAAATTACTTCTTCCTCATTTCCATAATATCCTTTAAAACGCCTTGCCTAGGCTGGAGTATATGTTCAATTTCTTTATCTTTCTTGATGACCCCTCATGCCTGCAAGTCAGCTCATTTTTCTCTGGTGGAGACTGCACCCTACCAGTGCACGCTCTAAAATTTCCATTAAAATCTAGGGCATCATCACTCATTCTTATCTGCAGCAGGCTGTGAGAGCAGCAACTGCAGGAGAACTCCTCTCAAAGGACAATATAGTTATACACATCACCATCCAGAAGGGAAGAGAATTCTACCTGCATAATACCTTATCACATCCGTAGACTGGGAATCTTAAAATCAGCAGCAGTGGTGTAGAATGTTATAAATTCTCATGTAACAGCAAGTCTTACTTAAACAGCAATTTACCAGTAGGCAGTTAGCTTCTCAGAGAACATTTTTGTTATGTTCACGTCACAATGAAACAATCTGTCTCATCAACTATTGAATATTTGCTGGATAAAGCATTATTATTCTAAATTAGCATATAACAAGTACCTGAGGGTATTTAAACTTGTCTATGTGTTTAACCATCTGGTTTCTAAGTCCCTCTTCTTCAAGCAGATTCTTAAACAGTTCTCATATCCAAAGTACATGAACACATTTTCAAAGTGTTTTGATAGCCATGCTCATTCCTCTTTCTTTACCTTTTCTAGTTTGCAGGGAGAACTCATATATATAATTTTTATGCCTGTATGAGCACACATTCTGTAATACTGCACATGAAGCACAATCTTGCCATGCTATTTTACCAGATCAGAGATCTCACATAACTCTCATCTTCACCCCTCATTCTACAGCATGATGACCTTTCTTGTATCCTGAGCCCAAACCATTACATGCCTTTAAATCAGAGATCAATAATATGATTTTGCATTCCATGGATATCCTACGTGTTCTTGGCAGGTGGGCTGCAGTACTCTGTGTAGCACTGCCTGAACTATCCTGTTGGCTGGCACCTCTGGGGCTCAGCAGAAAACATTGCCACTGTCCAGGCAAAAGAAAAATACAGATGATTGAACTACAGTCAGGTCAGGATCAGACAGTGGTGCATCAAAATGCACTTGAGAGGGTTTGCCACTAGCAACTACTGCTACAAAAGAGGTCAGCATCTATGGAAACATGACTAGATTGCTGGCTAGACTGATCTGCCCTGGTCATTGGGGTATTTTTAAGTGTTTGTTGCCACAACCTTTTCCTCATTCTGTCCAGTAGACACCAACATATTAATTTTTCTGGTGTACCACACAAGCAGCTTGAACTTTTTTTGTACTCATATGCTTTTGTGCCAGGATGTCACAAACACATCAATGTTCTTGTTGCTGTATGTCACAAAGTATATTCCAGCTAGGTGCCCGTTTCTTGCAGTGGATGACTGAATAACCCATTAATGAGTCCTTATTTAAATAATTCAGCAGAGAAAGTTTATTTTATTTTAATTTTTTGGTCTCCTTTGGTTAGAAATACCTACAATAGCATTTAGCAAAGGAAGTAATAAGTCATGGTCAGCTCTGTTAGGTACTCAAAAAGACATGCATAGAAGAGGTGATGTTTGTCCTTCATGTACTAATTTCAAAATACAGCTAATACTGATTCGAGTTGATGTCTGTCCTGAATCTAGACATACTATGTTTGTAAGTGGCCAGACAATCTTAACAGCAGGCTTGTGTTAATTTGGACATTTCACAATGGATTATAGGCTGGACATAAGCAAGGCAGCATTATTAGTGATGAATAAATGATGAATTGCAAACCAAGCTTACATTGACTTGCATAAAAAATAGATCAGAGAACAAGATCTTTTTGCACGAAAAAGGCTAACAGGACTTTTAAAGTGAAGAAATGTCATTGAGCTTAGAATCTTCAGTGATTCTAGGACAATGTGTTAACTTTCTGAAACAGGTAAGGAAAGAATTAAGTTCTGTAATGACTGAAACACAGCACAGACAGAATCCAGGCAAAATGAACCCTGTTTTACAAGGATTGTGCCTGCATCATGGCTTTCTCTTTTGGGCAACAGGAGCAAGCTGATGGTGATGCTCTCACAAATTTTTATCAGTCTTCCCACACCATTCCCTACTGGTACCACAATATAGATGCCTTATGAAGCATGTATGAGTCAACCATTATCCATATGGCAACGAGATAATAATTGACTTAATATTTAAGCATATAGGTTACAGGTGAAGTAAACAAACTTACAAAATAAAATGCACAACAGTAAGTTTACTTGGTTTCAACTGCAATCAACAGAACAATCTCACAAATATCAAGCTTTTTCTTGGAGCTGATTTTCAAAAGTTATCATTGAGAAGGATGAAAAGTACAGTGATTTTTCTATTGAGGGACTAACCCTATTAGTGTAATTTCAGCCCCATTCCCTGATCTTTCTACATGGGAGGAGGATGACATGTACTCAAAGGAAAATTATTCGGGTTTAAAAAGCCTAGAAATAAATACTTGGTTGCAGAAATTTAGGAAATACATATAATGTCATGTAACCAAAAGTGGCATAAAGAAAAAAATCATCTTTAAATGGCATCCAGAAGATATTTGTCATCTGATTTATTCTGATATTGTAGGCTGATACAGTACTAGTTTTAGTCAGTATAATTACACCCAAAAACAACAGATCTACTGCATAAAAATGTCCTGTCCCAAAATAGTTTCATATGTTTTATCCTAAATTTTAGTATGCCTTATTTAGCCATAATTCTATATCTGAATCTTACAGCTGGAAGATCAAGTAACATAAACAAAACATATATTGTTAGAAAGACAATACAAGTTATTAACAAAGTGCTATATCCATCCATCTTTTTCAGAACTATGATAAACTTCCAGCTGATTATCTTGGAAATGCTGTGAATGCAGGAGAGGTCAGTACTATTTTGAAGCTATGGATGAACACAAAAGTAAGAAGAAAGTAAGAGAATGAGCACAATTGCTGTTGCTGAGAAAAATGAAGCCTTTATGATAGTTAGATTTAAACAGCCAGGAGCATTAACAAGCCTAAATGAAATGGGATTTTAATGTTAAAAATCAAATAGAGTCTCTAAATTCCCACCTATTATCAATACAATTATTCACACTACTATTAATAACTGTTCTTGTTTCACTGTGTGTCTCCTCTCTGGAATATGTGTGTAGCTTATTTTAATTGCTTGGGACTTTAAATATGTTTTCCAGTATCTGCTGAGAAGCAACCACCATTTTCATTATATGCAGTTTAATATTATATAAATACCAAAATATTATCATTATTTAGCTAGTTAGAGAGGTGTATATTTTGAAATAGCACAAGTTACATTGCCTATATTAAACTTTGTAGATTTAAAACATCATGGGACAGCAGAAATCTTGAACAGGGGACAGAAGTGGCTGAATTTGATTTAAAATCTCAGGCAGAGTTTTGTACTTTGCACAGATTTAAATATTTGTTAGATTGGAGACTTAACACTCTTTCACAACCATAGACCAATCATGATATTGCTACTACCTATTCCAGTTATTATCTAGAATTAATTGGATTGGAATAATTTCAACAATTTCACATGGTACTTCTAATCCTTGGTGAAATCTAAATGTTAATTAATTAAAAAGAAATTAAGTAGTCCTCTCAAATTTTCAAACTTCTACAAAGTACTATGTGAACTGTTGTTGCAATTCACTTTAAGCAACTAATATTCCATTCTTGTCCCATCTATGTAACTAAACCATTTTTAAGACCCCTCGGTGATGAATCAAGAATAGTCTACAAAAATACATGCTAGGACATGACTATGTTTTTTAATTAGGCCCAGAAGAAAGAGGCTTTTTTTTTCTCAAAAGGCTGTGCACCTTAAACCATCTTACAAACTACTCTTTAAACACAAAATATTGTGCCTGGGACAGCAGCAAAGGGAGTCCCCCAGTGACAAGTCTGGCTGGCAGGTGGCACAGGACAGCAGCTGTCCCACCAGGCACCCAGAGGGATGTGCCCTGCTTAGCACATCCGAGATCCACCCAGGCTTAGGAGCCATGCAGAGACCACAAGCAAATCTTTGCAAAACTTCTCCTCCTCTATGGCTCTTCCCTGATGCTCAGTGAGAGGAAGCAGTGTTTGGGAGCTCAGACAGACAAACAAAAACCATATTTTGAAGCATCTCAGCCAAAATGGTTTGACACTAGGTAAGCAAAACCTTGGGGCATTGAAGTCCACGGCAGTGCTGGTGTTGTCTTCATTCATTTCTCAATAGCACCATAAACATCTATCCATCAGAAGAATGTATTTTCCCTTCCTTTGTAACAATCAGATACAGAATGTTATGGGTTAATTTACAAATAATAAGAACCTTAGAAAAGATTTCAAAAGTTTCAAGTGTATTCTGTATGAGCTTCTGCTTCACTTAACCACTACCAATTCTTTGTGTCCATATCAGATATTGCCCTGATTCAGGAAGAAATTTGACATGTCCAAAGTAGTTTTAAACACCAGATTTGAACTTCATTCTCAAATAACTATCACAGCACTTTTAGCAAAAATGAACACACAATACAAATTTTGTATCTTCTCACTTTGAGACTATCATACAAAGACTATTTGGAAGTAGATTTTAAAGCTGATTTAATTTAATCTAAAGGCCAGAGTGACTACAGTGAAAGTCAGAAATAACTATAACATGTTTGAGAATAAAATTAGGTGATTGAACAACAGTTTTCCTTACTTTTTCCTCTATAATTAATAGTTTTTAGATGAGCTCTAAAGATTTTTTCACTATACTTCATTGAAAGCAAAGATGAAAAAACTTTAACTTTGTAAACAGAGACTTTTGCAGACACTGAAGTGCATGAAGAATACAATCCCTCAATTTAACCTCTTACAGAATTCTCATACTTAAGGTATTTCTTAGAAAGAAAGATTTACACCGCTGATTTAAACAAAAATAAACCACCACACTGTCTTTCAAAACTGCTAGGGTTTTGGACAAAGAAAAAATAATTAGGGTGTCTCAACATTACACTAACGTCAAAACTTGAGTAATATACTTTATTAGTAAAGAATAGCATCTGGAAAAGCTAAGTTTGTATTAAAGATTTGGGAATGGTTGGATGATTAAAGTACTAGCAAATATTGAAAAAATATTTCTTTCTTCATTATTCATTATTGATTGAGTTTATTTCCTTTAGTTCCTTCTTTTTAGTCCCCTGCTAGAACTCATTTAAGAGGGAAATGTTTTGATACTTTTTGGAAGAAATGGAGACGGTGGAAAAGAATAAACTAGCCCTCAGGGAAGGAGAATGGAGAAAGTAAGCTTCATTCAGCTGCTTTAATGTCTGCATTAACAGACAATAAAAAGACCTTTAAAAAATGCAGTGAATTTAGATCTTAGTGGATGGAATTACAATGAACTTAATGGTTCTCTCACCTGAAAACACTTGAGCCAATCTTTCTCCTTAAATGAGAACCCATCCCTGCTTTTCTTATCATTGTTTCCACAAACACATGGGTTCAGACTAAAATATATCTTCCCAAAGTAATCACTATGACATACAACAGTGTATATCTATGTGTCTGTGTCAATTTTAATAGTTTATTCCCTTTTTATTTTTCACATGATCTTGTCTATGAGTATTCAGGTGTTCAGTATCTTAAATCCCCATTTCAATTATGATTCTAAGGCATTATACACAATTTGGTCTGTTTTTTAAAAAGCCAGTACAACAGAATCCTGGATGCTTGCAGAATGGAGGCATATGCAGGTGGTGCTACAGCAGACAGTGTCTGTAGCAAGGTCTTGAAACACTTTAATACCTGCACCCTGAGCTGTGTCAGACAGAGCAGTTCCAGCAGTGCAGGGAGGTGATCTCCTCTCTGGTCAGTCCTGGTGACACATATATGGGATGTTGGCTATTTGTCTTAAACCTTCTGCACTTCCTTTCTCTCTATTAGGCATCCTCTTAATATTGCTAATAAGTGTAGGCTAAAAGCACTTAGGAGTAACACTATGCTATTTGTTATTAAGAAATTTCTTACTGGGTGAAAAGAACTGTTTCGCTTCCTATGGCTCAAATTAATGGTCCTTTCTTTATCATGTGTTTTGAGGTCATCTGTGACCTTATTAAGTTTTTCTTTTCTTGTCCAAATATATATTGACTAAAAGCAGTGAAATTCACCAATTAAGGCAAATTTACCCTTTTGTAAAATGTAGGATGATAAAACAGCAGGAAAATTCATGCCCTAAATTGTTACTGCACAAAAGAATTAAACTCAAGGTCAATTATCAAGTGCAGGCACCCAACACAGTTCAAAATCAGTGAAAAAGGAGCAAAGCAAACTGCAAGCAACCAGACCTATCAGATAAAGACCTATTAGTTTCACTGGACACTCTGTCAGGCTGTTGCTGAGAGTTTACATTGGTGATCTGACTTTAGAAATAAATGGCTCCATTTCAGTGGTTGCCCTGAATCCTCGATTCAGGACATCCATTAGATGAAGTTTCAGAAAACAAGTCTACTGAAATGAAAGTGAGTATTCCTGGATTCAGAGCTGGAGGACATCCAGTTATGTTCCTTCCATGGCAGAAGGGGATAATAGCACAGGATAACACATCCTTACTGACAGGAAGAACTGACAGCACAATTTTCCAACAACAGTAGAAAACAAGAAACTTTTCTTGTTCAGCTTAGATCACATAAAACATTCCACTTCCTTTCTGCCTCCCTTCTCAACAGAAAATAACAAACAAACCAGGGTTAAACCTTGCTAAGGCAAAATTTTCAGCAGGGGAAAGCAAACACAGTGATTCTCCATGGGCCACATGAACAATCTCAATTCCTTCCCACCACAGAAGGCAAACAGGGAACAAGCAAACCCAAAACCCTACCTCAGCCATGGTATCTAACACTGACAAGCCATAAATTTCACATTCCACAGAAAAACAGGTTTTTCTCACAGCAAGAAGCTATGGGACCAGGGGTCCACTGAGGCAATTCAGGAGGAAATACTGATTATTTCAGTATTCTTTGGGAAACAATGCTGCAAGAGCATGAAGCAGTTTCTGTGGTGAAATCTCACATGTACCTCCCCCAAAAATTATGACATCAAGCAGTTGATGTGGATGAATCAGTAGCATTTGAAAAGGAATTTTGTGCATATCCACCCTTCTGCCACAATACCAGGGAGTCCTCACGCTTGCTCTTGTAAAATGATTTGTTTTCTTATACCACTAGAAACTACTTGAGAATTCTCCTAGAGTCATAAATTTATAAATCCTTTCAAGAAGTGTGAATCAAGCTCAATTGCTTATTCTCATGTTGTGATAAACAATATCTTTAAAAAATAATACAATAGTTTAAGCTCTTTCTAAAAACATTTTATATCAGCACACAGCTTAACTATTACAAACTAGCAGAGTAGAAAATGTTTTTCAAGAAAAACTAAGTGCAGACTTGGTAGTAAAATAGACAAAACCAGAATGTAATTTAATACATGAACTTTTACTTTTTGAATTAGCTAAAAAATATAGACATTAAAATTAATGAATTCCCATTTTAGCTGTCCAAGAGGACCGTGGCTGAAGCCTTTATGGTGCCCAAGAAAGGTGTGATCATGAGACTTTATCAATGAAGGAAATGGATGATATTTAATTATTTAATCAGATTAATGCTTTTGGAAGAGAATGTGAAATTGAGCTTTAAGGGTTTACAGTGATCTCAGGTTGAGAGTTACAGCCACTACAACTCTGTTGCATAAAAACAGTGCTGACAAGAGAATGGCAAGATGAAGAAACACAACATACTCGAATCACAAAAGCAAGGCCAAGGAGAAGCACTTACTTGTTTCAGCAGACCATTTCTTAATTAATTATCATTCTAAAAACCGCCACACCCTATTAGTCTAAATCAAAGTATACTTCAAAAGCTGTAGCTAGAGACAGTTTTTAATAACCAGGGAAAAAAATATCTTGTGACAAATTAACTATGTAACTGGAATCTGGAAAACATAAGTTGTCAAAACAAGCAGTTATGATAAAAGTCTGAATTTATGGAAAGACTGTAATAGTGCCCATTTTATCAAGAGCTAAAACACCCTTTTGACTTGTAACCTGGCTGAACTAATTTTTTTTTTTTTTTTTTTTTTAAGGAAACCTATTTCCTTTGACCTCTTAGTTTAAACTTGCTATAAAAACAACAGGGATAACTACCAGGCTAAGCTACCTTTATCCATCCATAAGACATGGATATCTTCATCCTCCCATAAGGCAAAATTGCTCTTTATATCTACAACATTTGCCAAACAAAAAGATACCTTAAGCATAATCTGTAATGGGGAAAAAACCCAGGAGAATAGTGAATTTACATATTTTAATTTATGACATACTTAATTTTGAATTTTAATGCAACAGAAGGTAAATAAGTAAAGCATTAATTATTGTCCAATATTTTCCATCACTCTGAAACAAAATGGTGTTAAATTCACATGGTCTTGTATTTTACTTTTTATGAAATTTTATTACTCAAAGATAAGACTATTTTCAGAAGCAGCTGTGCTACTCAGCTTGCTAAATAATTGAGTTTAGCTCTGCTGCTTCTTAGCCTGTAGCACATGTGCTTTGTAGACAGAGAGATCCAAGGACAGGGACAAAATGCGGAAGCTTTTAACTATGAAGCACAAAATATGAGAACGAATGTAAGGAAGAATAGTACATATGTCAAGATCCAGCAAACAGTTGTGTCAAACAGCATGTGAAAAACTGGCTTGGATAGAAGAGGAAAAAGACATCGCCTGAAGCAGCAGCACCACAGTTTGTACCTAATTGTTCTCCTTCATTTCATGGGCAACCTCATTGATAACTGTCAAATCAGGAATTCATCTCACTTAGAAACCATAAACTTAGAGCAACTCAGAGCAATTCAAAACATTTCAGAAATTGTTTTGAAAACTCAGTAACATTATGGTAGCAAATTTTCGGTTTTATTGACATATCCTCCTACTTAAAACACTTTAAAGTACCTGGAGTCAACATTTGAAATAGCTCACCCCTGGCTTTCTTCAGTGGAATTGTGCATCTTCCAAGACCAATTAATTCCTGAGACAACGTATTTCCTATTAATTATATCAGCATCAGTCAAGCTTCTTTTATTCTGAACTCAGCAGTGACTAAACGTGTTTAGAGAGCAAAATGAAGGCTTTACAAATATATTAGGCAAATGTCAGCCCATTAACCTGTGAGTTAGACACCATGGATTTGATAACTGCAGTTTAAGAAGACCAGTAGCCTTTTCTGAGGATTTTCGAGAACAGCCATCTGTTGTTAACATCTTTAAATGAATGTCAACCAGATATCACACCAGATATTATTTTTATATAGGATATATGCAGGATTTAAGGCAATGTGAAATTGCATTATTGGTCAGAACCAGATGCTGAATTTCCAATTAGAAACTTGAAAGAGATACAAATATTTAAATAAGACCTTTTCCCTTTCTATAAGAATGCAACTTTTACTCTATATTTTTTTATGCTAAACTGCTAAGTACTTTTAGTTTTATAACCATCTAATTTTATAACTAACAAAGGTATACTAGAGTATAATCTGCCTGCTGTTGGCATATGCTTATATGTGTAGTTGCAAGGTATATAATTTGAGACCTAATTATTTGTAGGAATTTTTGAACAAATTAGAGGAAATAATCTAAGATTAAACAAACAAAACCCAAAGCCAAAAAAATACTTTTGATGAGAGAGACTAGTTTAAAGAATCAGGGCCATGAATAAAACCTACACTTTTGGGGAACATACCTACATATCTTAGAAGAGGTCTTCATTTAGTATCCCAATGTGCAAGGTATTAAGGCTTTCTCCCCCAAAAGTTTGATTTTGTGATTCTTGAAAAAAGAGCTCTTTGGTCAAAAAACTAAGATTCTATTCAGCTCAATGGTCTTTAGGTAGGTGGATTTGCCTGCTCATTAGAAGTTCCCTGCAGATGTTTGACCCTACTTTCAATATATTCTGGAACTTGTATTTTCTGTAGTGTAGCTAAAACAAACATTGAAAAAAACTGAAAAAAACATATTTTACAAATTAAATAAATAAAGATAGATAGATAGATAGATAGATAGATAGATAGATAGATAATAAATATATGTAAAATTACTACTCTACATATACAGTAAAAAATATTGATTAATCTTAGGCATCTGTGTCCCTCCATCTCAAATACACAGAAAGACAAAATTTGCTGAGTTGGAAGGCATCTACCAAGAACATTAAGTCGAAGTCCCAGCCCTGAGCAGGATACCCCAAGAATCATATGATGTGCCCAAGAGCATTGTCCAAACCCTTCCTGAGATCTGTCAGTACTCTGATTATTTCCCAAGGGATCCTATTCTAGTGCCCAAACACCATTTGGCTGAAGAATATTTCCTGATATCCAACCTAAATCTCCCCTCACTCAGCCTCGTGCTATTGCTTTGAATCCCATCAAGGACACGCTTGGCCCTCCTGGCTGCCAGGGCACTGCTGGCTCAGATTCAATTCCACCCACCAGGACCCCAGGGGCCTTTCCACAGCATTGCTCTCCATCCTCTCGTTCCCCAGCCTATACTCACAACCATGGTTGTATATAGGTAAGGTAGAAACCTTCTGGAAAGTTTCCTAATGTTGTGCAGGCAAAAGACAATCTAGTTAAGCTCTTCTCTACAGAATGGAATTGCAACACTGTAGGAAAAAAAATAGCTTCAGAAAGTGATTTAGCTAAATCAATGCAAGTTCCTCTGTGGATAATGATGGCTTATGTTTACTTTTTCTAAATTGTTATAAGACACTGTTCTCCAAACTAAGATTGTCTACACAAGAGGTCTGATCAAATTTATCTAAGTTCATTCAATTTTCCTGCATACACAGGTATAATGGACTCCATTGTCACTGGTAATATAATGAGGGAAGAGCAACACTAAAGAAAAAGGACGTGCACTACAAACCAGCAATTAAATGTCAATATCATTCTCCTTGCTGGCAATAACCATGTTTTCATATCTAGACAACTATGGGCACATTTAAATTAAAGGTCATGTTAAAATGCTCCTAAATGAGAAGACTTTGTAATCAGAAGAAATATTGCTGTTACCTGGATATCTTGGGGAGGGAAATGCCCCAGTGATAGGAAGTAAGTTTGAGTGTGTAAAATGTCAAGGGATGGATTGCATAGAAACAGTAAGTAAGACTTCTGCTGCCCTGGCATGGCTTGATTTTTTTCTGCTGCGCATACTTAGGAGTATAACGTACAGAAAATAGAGATTCTGAGAGAAAGAAATCTTAACAGAGGTTCTTTTAGGTGCATTAATCCCCAGGAAAGTAAAATTATGATTAAGGCAAGCCTGTTAATATTTTGTATTTCTAGACAGAATTGAAACTACAACCACTAAATAAATGACATTTGTTAAGCAACAGAATTATAACCTGCTGGAAGCCAGAAAAGTTATAATGTGAGAATAAGTTTTCTGCAGTTTAATTTTACTTGTAATTTTAGTTTTCTGTATTAAATCAAAGATTTGGTAATATCTGAACACATGTTTGATCAATTAATTATAGAGAATTGGGCTAATCTTCTTTTGAATTCCTTTTATGCTCATCTTCTATTCAACAATTGTCTCAAGTAGTTTAAATAAATTATTTACTAAGACTTTTTAGAATTACCCACTTTTACCAGGTTTTAATTTTCTGCAATATCTGTCTAGTATATCAGTAAAATAGTAGTTTTCATCTTGTAGTTTTTCTTAAATCACATTTTTCTCTAGGAGATTATTCGATGTGTGAGGAAATCCACTAAAAGAATGTCAGTCTCTAAAAGAGTGGTTACTTTCAAACTAGTTATTTAATAAATTATTCTACTTTTAATAGAGTTTTAGGGGGTTTTGTCAGTATCATGCAGAATTCGAAGTGGAACAAGATTATGCTTACAGAAAAGAATGTCAGCCTAGCAACAAAGCACTGGCCACATCGCAATAGCCAGTCTACTCCAAGTTTGCTTTTATAGAATCATTAAGGCTGGAAAACACCTCCAAGACCATAGAGTCCAATCTTTGACCAAACACCACCTTCTCAGCTAAACCATAGCACAAAATGCCATGTCAAATCAATTCTTGAACACTTCTAGGGATGGCAACTCCATCACCTCCCCGGGCAGCCCTTTTCAATGTCTGAACACACTTCCAGTGGAGAAATTAGATCTTTGACTCAGTCCATGGTCCTCTCTAAATGCTGTTAGTGAGGTGTAGAAAGTGGCAGATGCTGACAAAAAAGTGGAAGGCAGGTCAAAAAGAAGCACGAAAACAAAAAGGATGCTGGAAAAGCACCCGATTTCTCTTCCAAATATTTTTTATTCTTTTACCAAGGACAACAAAAGTAACAATTTCTTCCCAGCAAGCTGTTAGCTAATTGGTATTTGTTGGCACAGTTGATAACTCTTTCAGAAATCAAAGCAAAGAGTTCAGTTTCGGTATCTGAAAAGATGAAGCATTTGTATTGTAGTTAAATGGAGGTGAGGCAGAATTTTTCAGGTAGTTTGGATTACAATACATATTTGTGAGCTACGTCTGAGGAGTGGAACAAAAGCCACTTGAATGTGCCCCCACTGGAGACACAGCATTCAGTCTTTTTCCTTGGCAGCTACATCTTCATCATGCACTTATTTATGTGCAAGGGCAGCAGCAGGACAGATCTTGGTATATTCTTATAAAAAACCTAAGATGAACTTTATTACAGATTTCCAAGACAGCATTTTTGAAACAACATTATTCTTTCTTTTGAGATGACATGCTTTCTGGCACCTAGTGCTCAAAAATGTTGCTCTTTGTTGCAGCATACATATTTAAACTTTTTAAAAAAAAATCTTTCAGCAAATGCAGTGAAGCATACCCTTCATATTATAGAGTTTCTGAAGTTTTGTTGCTAATATTTATTTCAGAAAGATACAGCTCAGAGCTACCAAAGTGGAATGTAAAATAAAACTATTCCAGAAACAGATCATTCAGATATCTAAGTACCTTGCCTGCTTTTGTGTTTTTTCCTACACACAGCACTCCTAGCACACTTCCCCTTGGTCACAGGTCCTTCCATGCTCAATCAATTTTCTGGTTTCTGCACTTATAAGATAAAAAAGAAAGGCCATGGGAAGACATTATTATGTCCTTTTGTTGATAACACAGTTCAGTTCCCCACTGCCATCTCCGGAATGAGGTTCCTGTAGGAGAGGAGGAGGGCTGGCAGAGCGTCTCTGCACCCTCCCCACTCTTTCATGTTCCCAGACAGCTACATTGCTAGAGGGCACCCTGAAACTGAGCTTGGAAGGGAAATTCAAGCACACTAAACTTCAGTACAGTGAAGGTTCAATTCTTCACAATCTCTTAGCACTGGAAGGAGACCATATACTTATACCACATTTTTACGTGAATGAATTCTTTTACTCATCAATTAGTATCTCAGAAGTAGAAGTGCAAAGGCTTTTTATTTAAAGAAAATTATACAGAAAGAGAGTCTGGCAATTCTGTCTGAATTTGGTCTATGTTATATAGTATATTTAACTTTAATGGCATGCCAACGTCTTTATTATTAGATTTTATCACTAGGAATTATGTTAAATTAGATGAAGAGCAGTTGTAGATAAAGAAGTCATCCCTTAAAACCTGGTGTTTAGCTACAAACACTAAGAATGAGAAAAAAAACAAAAACCAAAACCTTAGAAGTTACTCTTCCTCAGCTGTAGTATATGACTGTGCAACAGCAAAAATAAAGTTCACTATTTCACCAGTAAATATTATCCCCATGAAAGATAAGCTCAAAGGACTAGGTTAGTAATCCTGCCTCTGACATTTAACAGTTCTGTTGTATCAAACAAATATGGTTTCAGTTTCCTTGTGAAACAGCAATGCTAATACATGTCTACTTTCCCCACTGGTATTGTGAGGATAAATGTATTGTCATAAAGGTCTTTGAAAAGGAAAAGATGTAAGCATTTTTATTGATGTTCTACTTCCCAATCCACTAGAGTATATTAAAAATAATTTCACTATTGTCAAGTGCAACCTCTACCAATACATATTTCTCAATTTACCAGTCCTTCTTCCTACAAATTGAAAAGAGAAAACAGCTCAGCAAGTATATTCTCTAGTCAACACTGCTAGTACACAGAGGATAAAATCTGTTGCTGAACATGACCAAAATAATTTTTGCTAAATACAGCTGGTCCAGTTTGCCTTGTGGTTACACTCTAGCAAAAATACCCGAATGACTTGGAGATCTGATTATCAATCAAATTGGTTATGGCTGAATATGAAAAACAAAGGCATGATTGGCAACAGACAACATGGCTTTACTAGGGGCAAATCATGCCTATCAAATTTAGTGACCTTCTGTGATGAGGCTACAGCTTTGGTAGGTAGGGACAGAGCAACTGACATCATCTACCCTGACATGTAAAGCATTTGACACTCCTCCATGAATATTTCTGTCTGTAAGTTGGAGATGGATGGATTTGATGAATGCACCACTCAGTTCCTGGAAGGCCAGACTCCAAGTCTTGTGGTCAATGGCTCATTGCCCACATAGAGACCAGTGATGAGTGGTGCTCCTCAGAAGTTGGTACTGTAGCCAATACTGTTCAACATCTGTGTCAGCAACACAAACAGAGGGATCAAGTGCACCCTAAGCATCTTCACTGGCAACATTGAGCTGTGTGGGACAGTCAGCATGCTGGAGGGAAAGAATATCATCCAGAGAGGCCTGGACAGGTTTGGGAGGTGGGCCAATGCAAACCTTATCAAGTTCAACGCAACAAAGTGCAAGGACATTTATCTGGGTCACAGAAACCCCAGAACAACCTATAGATTGGGCAGAGAAGTGATTGAGAGAGGAGAAAAACTTGGGGGTGATGGTTGACAAAAAATTCAACATAAGAGAGCAAAGCGTGCTCACAGCCCAGAAAGCCAAATGTGCCCTGGGCTGCATCCAGAGGAGTGTGGCCAGCAGGCTGAAGTGGTTCTTCCCCTCTGCTCTGCTCTTATGAGATCCCACCTCGAGTCCTGTGTCCAGTTCTGGTGTCCCCAACATGAGCTGTTGGAACAAGTCCAGAGGGCAGTCACAAAGTTGGTAAGAGGACTGGAGCACCCCACTTTAAAGACAGGCTGAGCAAGGTGGGGCTGTTCAGGCTGGAGAAGAGAAAGTTGGAAAGTTGGAAACCTCACACCAGTAACTGAAGGGGACCTTCAGGGAAGCTGGAGAGTGACCTTTTATCAGGAACTATAGTGATGGGATAAGGAGTAGTGGATACCACAGAAAAAGGGGGAATTTAGGCAGACATTAGTGGGGGACAAAGGGGGAATTAAAGTAGACATTAAGAAATTATTTACTATGGAGTAGTTAGGCACTGGAACAGGTTTTCCAGAGAAGTTGTGAGTGCCCTAGCCCTGGAAATGTTCAAAGCAAGGTTGGATGAAGCCTTGAACAATCTGGTCTAGTGAAAAGTGTCCCAGCCCAATGCAATGGGGTTGGAATGAAATTATTTTCACTGCAACACTTAACATTCTATGATTCTGTATTAATAGCCAGATGGAAAAAGTAGTATTAATAAACAATAGCTTAAAAAAAAAATCTTTCTAATGTGTTGATCTCTTTCCTTATTCTACAGAGGAGGGAACCAATTCAGTGGCAGAAAGAAAAATCATCCAGGACTGAAAACATTTTTCAACTTAACCTGGTCAGGAATTACATAGGCCAGATTCAGGGTCAATGATGGTGTATCTGTACTTGAGATTATAAAGAGCTTAGTAGCTTCATAACAGTACAAACCATCCAATACACAGCTAGAGAAGAGTAAGGAAGAAGAGACTAGGGAAGAGAACCCTAAACCTAGTCTAATGTCAGGTAATCCTTTGCTTATCTTCTAGAGGGCAGATATTTTAAATATTTCATAAAGACTCCCTCTCAGTGAATCTCAGGTTGATTTTGCACAGGCTGGAGGATACCTTTTAGGTCTTCTGTGAAATGATTGTGCAAGTTTTCCCTGCAGTATCCAGTGAACACAATGGATTATTACCAAAAACATTTTTGGTTTCCCTTACAAAAAGTGTCCTCATTTTCCTGTACACGTTTCTCTAGCATATAATAAACAAACAGAGGAACATGAAAGAAATTAATGCCTGCAGTGCAAGGCTTGAAATGCAAAAAATAGTTGCTTGGCAACCAGCACGAGAAATAAGAGGTTATGTCTGTACAAACAGCCAAATGAATGGCACAAGTACCATTTCTGACTGCTGTGAAAAGGATGAGTAGGAGACAGGATATATGAGGGGGGGATTGTTTTAATAAAATTTGACTCTGTAGTTTCCCCACAATCATTCATGTGTATGAATAACACAATAAAGGTGTATTTCAAATTGTTTTCCTTATATGTCCTTACAGCTTTGTCTTTAATCAACAAGTGAAGTTTTATTCTTAGAAAGCTATGGTTTTTCATAACATTTAAAAACATCTAAAGAAGTGTAAGTGAATGCAGATTTTCATGTATACTTTCCTTCCTAATGAATTGGATATTTGAAATTATTTTTTCAAGGAACATGTAAGAGCATTCTGGCAGCCTTGAACAATTAATTAATCGAATGTAACTCTAAATATATTCATCTATAAGCACTTTTCAGTAAAAATATACATGCATTGTTCATACACCCAAATGATACCAGACTGATCACTTGGAACAATGGAGGGGAAAATAAACAGGCCCTCTCTTTGTCATATTTTTTTTCAGTAACTTTGTTTCTATATACAAACTATCAAAGAGAAGTACCACCTCTGGCCCAGAAATCCTTGTAGTGCAAATTGTTAGAGGTGAGAAAGATAATCCAAAGGAATTATAATTTCATGCCTACTTTACTGTTATACTTCTATTTTAGCATCTATCATTATCCACTGTTGGATGTTAAGACTTGTCTGACCTGTGGTCTGGTCTACATGATCATTCTAATGTTCAAATTGGAAATTTTAGAAATGTGAAAGATAGTAAACTGAGCTTCATCCAACATGAACATGCTCTTCATCACAAACAAGATGATATGAGCATCTTACAAGATAACTTGATATGCCTGTTTTATTGCATCTTATATTATATCTCTGGATCCATTTGCCCAACAGGACTTGCAACTCCATCATGTTCTACAGAACACCATGGGTTAGTACTGACACGTGGGTGCTCGTTAAAGTTATCAGCATTAAACTGCATTGCTTCACTTCCTTTCAGTGCACTAAAAATCACTACAACCACCAAACTCTTTTTCATTGTCAATAGATGTAGCTATTCATTACCTTATTTTAATTCTATAAGAAATTGCAAATGGAAAAAAATGAGCCTAAAGCTGGTTGAAGCAGTTGCCTTAGGCTACTAAAATCCTTTATTTGTTGTTGATTATACCAGGATGTGTCCAACTGATACGGCATTATCAAATTTGGGCAGACATGGAGGAATGTAAGAATCACTGGAAGGGCAATTATTTCAATTCCTAGTGAAGAGTAAATAAAGAAACAACAAAACAAAAAAACCCCACCAATCAGTCCAAACCCAACAAAAAATCCCAACCAAAACCAAGACACAGTGCTACGTGTGGATTCAGTAGCTTTTCATTTGTGATCCTCAATGGTTTCAAACTACTGATGCAGAATAGAAAGATCAAAGAATGTATTTTTACCCTATGCAATCAATATTACTCTAATGCAAACTTCAGTAGGTTACAATTTCCTTTTGAAGACTGAGACATCTAACTTGTAAATTTCATGAGAATGTGTAGGATCAAGGAAGCAGAATTAACTCTCATATATTCTTCCATTTTTTTCCTCCTGCCCTTGCAGAATTCTGAAGAGTTATTTCTCTCATCAAACACTAAAATAATATTCTACAACTGGCTATTAATCTAACTTTCATAGTTCTGCATTTGTATTAACTAATAAATATTATTCCAGGTTTAATACTCAGGACCTACTTCAACCTGTCTAATACCCTCAGTATTACTCTTGATACAGTGACCACCATATTCAAATTGCTCATTCATGCTATATCAAATACAATGTTAAAAGATTCAATTGAATATCAAGCCCTGTTTTTCAACAGATCAATATAATGACATGAAACTTCAACTTTTTTAAATTAAAAATGGATCATAATTACTGAGGTAGTCTCAGTGTCTACAAATCCCCCCAAAAAAACTTCTCATTTTGTGCATCACAAAATGTTACAGCTTGAGAAGGCAAAACATTTGAAGAATGGGGGATGGATAGATTTCCACCCCATTTGTTTTGCAATCCATGCAAATGCAAGGTAAACTTTTAGACATCATTCTTCCTAAACCACACTTCACTATACAATGAGCAAGTATTTCAGCTTCATTCAATTGCTCCCACTGTGCTCAAACACATGGTGTCCTCAGAGCTACCACAGGCAACCTGTCAAAGAGGGCTAACGAGACTGAAATTTAAACAAGGGGTAGGCACACACCTCAAAAGTCACTTCCCAAAGAGAACAATGACCAAAGGGCATCAACCTGTTTTGAACTAGACAGAAAGATCTTTTCCTTTAGTTGGACCTCAAATTCTGTTTAGCTCAGCACAACTACAGATATATGCAAATCAAGCTTATAGATCAGATCTTATCCTTGGGAATGAGGTCTGGCACTAGGTTTTCTCTGTTTTTAAATTCTTGGGAAATCTTTTCCAGAAAAAAGATTGAACAGAAAAAATATTAATATTTTCAGAGGTCTTATTATTTATACCACCTACAATAAAAGAAAATAAAACCTTATTAGGATTTTTTTAAATTAAAACTCAACTAGGCCAAATTATAATCTTATTTACATTTATTTAACATTAAATGCAAGAGCTTAGTTAGCTAGAAGCTTATTTTATATTTATGAGGTATCAGAATCAGCCTTAGCAACAAAGAAACAACAGTAGAACATTAGAGATGTGTCAGCAACAGGTTAGGCTGTCGATGTTACTCTGCAAGAAATTTCTGTCCTGAAAATGGGAACCTTGGGTGGTGGTTCCAGAGGAGCTGGACAACACAGGTGTGATGGAATAGACTCTGGACACTTCTTACTTTGCTGAAATTTTCCAAACAATCTTCCTGGTAAATGCAATATGCTGCTGAGACACTTGAACATCTCAGCCAAAATTCCAGTTCTGAGCACTGCAGAGGATCAAATCCCAGAAGTCCACATGCAATAATAGGCTTAATCATAAACACCATTTAGTTTCTAAGATTTAAGGCACTTGTCCTGATGGAATTTTAACCCAAGGCATTTTACTTATGTTTTCAGTCAAAAAGTAATATAGCATTTCAAAGAAAATAAAATCTGAATATAAAATGACAAAACATATTTTGTATCTAAACTTCCTATAATAGCATCAACTTAAAAATACACCTGCCAGTTACTATACATGCATGAATTATTCTTTTTGTATAAACAGCTTCCTAATAAGGTCAGTAATCAAATTACAAGAAAGTTATCAGGAAACCACTTAGCTTAAATGAAGCAACCACCACACAATAATGGTGTGTACATCAAGTGTTCAGGTGTTCAGAGCAGGTGACCTTGCCTCCCCAAACCCAAATTCTGGAAAGAAAAATAGATGGACTAGAACATGATGGACTCAGTCCAGCCACACAGCAAGCATACCAGGAATATGGTATAGATATTCTTGCTTACAAGAATTGCATGCAGCATTCCAAGAATGGAAATTATCTCATCCGAGTTCAGACCTAGCACACTACTGGTTTTAACTCTTATATTTCTACAGCTTATATTTTTGCCTTTTTTTTTTTTTTTTAATTTTTTTAAAATTTTTTTTAAATACATCAAAATACAATTAAAAGCTTTTTTCAGAATGAAATAGAAAGAATATTTGTCAGAAACTGCAGTTAAAAACAGAAAAGGAAAATACTGATCCAAGAAAAACAAGGAGTGGAGCTTCACAGCTTCATTCCAGTTGTTATGGGATTGCTATGAACAGCTAATTAAAATGACATTGTTCTAGTGGCTAACACTACAGCAAGATAATACATTGTTACACACAACTTCTGCAATCCAGGCATAATGGCCAGTTTAAAACTATTTGATGTACAGTTAAAACATTTTAAAATATACCTATGTTTAACTGGAGAAGCCAACTAAATTTCCAAAAGGTAAAGAAAGAGTAGAAATTCAGCTGCCATTATCCCAAACACATTATTTTGTCTAAAGAGGACTATTTGAAGCTCATTTGAAAACCTTATTCTATTCTTGGAAAGTACCAGCCTAACAACCTATTCTGTGAGACTTCTTCCTACCCCCAAATATAATAGCTGATTTAAAAAAAAAAAAAAAAAAAAAAAAAAAAAAAAAAAAAAAGCTAAAGGGAACAGATAAAATGAGGATTAAGCTTAAGATGGTGGTTATGGTAATATTAGATCTGCATTTTCTTAAATCCTTCCTCTAGGAAATTGCTAAAATAGGAGTAAGTCACAGTACTACCTATGAAAAATATTAACTTTTGCATCCTAGAACAGTGGTTAAGAAAATTTAGTAGGTCTCTTTCCAGTGACCATGGATAAGACCCATAATCAACATGCAGTCCTTTGAACACAAGAACTAACTTTAAAATTCCACTTTGAAAATGCACAATTTGCAGTTCTAGCATGAATGCTTAATAATGCTTTAAAAACAGAATTCCTATATTTATGAAAAAAATTCATGAAGCATAGGTAACCTAGGACAAACATAGTATAGTATGACAATGTTAGGGTTAGGACTTTTCAAAACTTTCATTATCAAAAGCTTGTAAAATGTATTTCCTGTGAGTATTATAATGCACCCCTATGAACCATTGAATCTGATGACAATTATTCACAATGTTTTTAGTCCCACTCTTTTTGCAAAAGCTTTTCAGCTGCTTCCCATTAAAATATAACTTTTTGAAAACAAGTTTATAAACTATCACTAATAGGGTAATACAGGATAAAGAAAAGCTTGAAGATGGCAGAACATTTCTGCAGTTTTTCTGGAGGCTGAAATTTTGTGAAGTAAATGATCTATTGGCTGTTCCTGTCTACTTCATTTGAAAATGAACTCCAGAGAATCTAATTGGAAAAGAGCTTTAGTCTAAACACTGCTTTGATTGTAAACACTTCAATTAAACATTTCAATCAATGAGATTAAGTGTGGTACTGAAGTTTTTCACTACTGATTTTCATTTTACTTTTGTCTAAAACACAACACACATTTGCTTCCCAAAATCAAGAAGATTTTATCACAGATCAGCTAAATCTGTGGAACTTCAAAGTGGAAATTACACCGTACATATATTGCTTCTTTTAATTCTAAAAGCCTGATCTGTCCTTTAAAAAACTGAATTCCTACCATGCATTTTATGAGAATTGAGTGCTTCCCTCCTCATCCTCCAGCAACTCTGCCCTGTAGTGTGCAACTGTGCTTGACTGTGCACAGAGGGGATGGGAAGCCCCATCCAGAGCTGGGACTGGGGCTGATGGTTTTCCTGGAGAACCCCAATCCGACCCATGGCACCCAGAAGCACCCAGCTGGGCTGTGCCACTGGGGACAGCAGAAGCACCTTCAGCTTTCTTTGTGCTGCACTCCAGAACAGGGAGATGGAGAGGGGTGCAAGAGCTCCAACAAGAGCTGTGAGGAGTTTTGTGGTGATGCTGAGCAGCACCAAGGGTGCACGGTACTCCTCACCTTCCCCAGGGTGAAGCATCGTGTGTCAACACCCTTTCCCTTGGCAAAAGGAATCCAACTGAGCAGTTGTTACAAGAGCAGAACAGTTAGCTGCTTCTTTCTGGCTACTAACACAGGCTACTGGTTCACTGAAATGAAAAACTTGTGAAAGCTCACCCCATTCCTAACAGACAAAATGCAACCATTTGAAGCAGCACATTTTGATTTGTTTATCCTCTCCATCCCCCAACCCCAAATACTACTGTGTTTTCTCAGTGGTAGGCAATTGGTGCTGAATCATGAGACATTCTACCTAATCCTGATGTACAGACTAAGAGCAGTAGATGTTTTGCCATCTGTGAGGCAAAGCACAGCTACTTGAGTGTTTTCATTAACTTGGACTTAAATATATTTAGCAGAAGTAACTATTCTATTTTAGAAAAGTAATAAACCCCAAGAACCGACTTTCCTCCCCTTTGTACACAAATTATTGATGCAATTCTGAGGTAAGAGGTTTTCTCAATAATTGCATCCACCCCAAATACTAAAAAATTTAAACAACTGAATGAAAAAGATAAGTGTCTGTACCTATGCAACCACTAAAACTTTTTTACTTTGTTTTAAATAAGCTTTCAGAATTGAATGCAAACCTACATAGATTCATAAATATCTTTTATTTTTAAATCACATTTTCATTTAAGCAACTTGAATATTTTAAAAGCAGCCTCTGGCTCTGGACATAAATAAAAGAATGCAGCAATATCCTTTAAAAGATGGCCGGCAGTACAATCAATTACGTTTGTGCTTGTCTTTTGTGGCAGACTGCCTTCTAAAGAGGAAAAAAACAATTTCACATATAGGAAAACAAAGAGGTAAGTTTAACTTTTTTTTTTTTTTTTCTGTTTTTTGTAGGAAAGATATTGATGATAAAAATTACAGTTTAGTATATTTCCTAGTATATTTACTCTTGTGCTTATAAGCCATAGAATCAACTGTCAGCTTCCTGGTACAATTCAGTGCATGGTGACTTTTGCTATCAGATACTGGACTACAGATGCTCAAGGAAAAGAAAATCCAAACCAGATTCTCATTGACTATCCAAACACATACACTTTACTGCACAATAATTAGACTTAGAAAAGAAATACTAATTTTAAAGACAGAATATCCAGGTAACAGTTTAAGTAGTTTACAAAAGGAGAATTAGGATTTTAAATTCTTTGAAAGTAAGATCTATAAAGGCAGCAAAATATTCCATATTTTCCATATATTATTTATATGTTAGATATGTTCCTTATATATTTGTTTTTATACCTGTGTATGAATGTAAGGCATGTATATTTATGAGTACCAATATATGAATACATACTCAGCCTAGGTAAATGTGCTTTATTGTTGAAAGACATTGAAGTGTTTTGACTGAGTTTAGCAATTATACTGAAATCAAAATGTTTTATATGCAATTACACTACAGGGAGATATGTTAAAATTAAAATTTAAAAATACTAATATTTATATTAATAAAACATTCTTATTTAATATTAATTAAAATATTTTAAATATAGGTATATCAGTATTTTACAGATGTTAGACTTCCCTTTTGTGAAGCGTGCATAATAAAGAATTGGTATTTTAAAAAATACCAAAACCAAAAATTTGTACCATATCTTTTGAAATGCTGTTCCAAAATTGTTCTGCAGAATATGCTATAGATTATTGTTTTAAGCACTTAAATGCATAAATAGTCCTCTAATTCTGCAGGACTGTAGACAAATTCTAATTCATATTTGAATTTCCTAAATTAGAAGTGGAATAACAATAACATCACTTTCTCAGCCTCAGAGGTTTTCTGTGGATTTCTAATATTCATTTGCCCTATTGATAGAACTAGGATGACACATGAATCATTGATGAGTGAGTGGCAGGAAGCTTAAACTAGTTCAGAAAGAAATAAACAACACTCCTTTTTCTACTGACTTACTGAGAAAAAGGCCTCCATGAAATGAAGATACAGGTTCATGAAAAACCATTTAGTTTTATAAATTAATCATTATATCATTCAGAAAACAAAACATGCTGAAGAGGTAATTATAAATTTGTCACCATTTTAGCAAACTGATTATCCTTACACATGTACAGAATAAAGCAAGCTGCTTAAAAGTCTTCTGGAGAAGTTTTGATTTCTATCACATGGCCAATGCCTTATTTCAGTATTTTATATGTATTTCATTCTATTAATGTAAAACTTTAGCTATTTGGTACTGTAATACTTGAAGTAATTTTAGATTTCAACTTAGGAATGACACATAATCAACAATACAGTAGATTTTCAGGACATTTCACTAATTCTCATGTATCCCTAGCATGACTTGGACGGGTCAGCAGGAGGAACAAAACTTGTTTTTTTATTAATATAAAAGTTGTGAAACTAGGTCCTGTAATGTTATTTGAGCTATGAATGTCACGTGCCTACACACCTGTAGGAGACAGGGCAGGACTGTGTCTTCATACTTGCTTGGTTACCAAAGAAATACAACCCCATCAAAAGGCCACATTTAAGCCTATAAATTCTGCACCTCTCCAGAGTTCATTAGCTAGGGCTCAGCAACACATTTCATCATGGAACTATAACATCACCATAAAGCCATAAGTTCTAATGTTCAAATATTTACAGAGCTTGTATCTGAACTACTGCATGCCATTCACAGTGCTTAAGAGCTATGCATGAAATAAAATATTCCTCAGAAGCTTGGGGAAAGAAATCAAGCATTCTTTCCTCATATTTTTTCACTGCATGCAACATCAAATCATTTTGGTTATGCATGACCTCTGAACAACTTGTGAGGAAAATAATTAAATCCCTAAATTCTTCTCTAAAAGAAACCTTCAAACTCTGTGCCAGTAAAGATCACAATGTTCTGGATGCATGCAACTGTGAGGCAAAAATTCCTGTAACTTGAATGAAGGCAAAAAAGACTGGACCCTCCACACAAAAAATTGATTGTCTACTCTATTGGATAGGACTTATAATGAATGAATATGTTTATTCAATAGTTTTAACTTTTATATTATAAAAATATTGTTGTTATATTTAGTCATGTTAAAATCTGTGTTCTTTTACCTTTCACTGTGTTAAATGAGTAAAATATTACTAAGTATTTTTTCCACAGAAATATTTAGTCTTTTTCTCTACAGGATATTTTGTCTTGCAAGCATCACTTTGATAAAGAGTGGTATAACTAAGTAAAAGTATTTATAAGAAATTGAAAGTCAATTTTGAGGTAAATTGAAAGAATTTCATTTCCTCACACTTGATTAAATATATTTGATGTGGCTAAGGTAATTCCTCCATCTGAATATTAAGCATATTAAAATTATGTGAAAAGCCAGTGCAAGGTCTTCAGCAGTTGAAATTTGTGCTGGTGTTACAAGAAGAACTGTAAAATACCTAGCTGTGCATAAGCACCAGCCATTTAGAAGCATTAATTGAGTTTAAGCTATCAAAAAATTCATGAGATTAGGTTTAGCGACAAATTTGCAGCCAAAATATGCACATACTTTCATTCTACATTTACAAAGGAATTCTGAAGGCTCATGACTGCAATTTTAAATGAAAAATGCTCTCTCAGATTATAGGAGTGTCTCTTCATTGCAAGATTGGCAATACAACACTTCTCCCCTCCCCCTTTTTTAAATGGTTCCCAAATTGGCCATTAACACAATACTTCAAAGAGGATTCTACAGTATTTAAGTCCAAAGAGTTTAGACTATGTTTAGAAAACTCATGAGTGATCTTCCCCTTTGAATGACCCTTTAATCAAATATGTCTCCATCATCCTTATTTTTAAATCACAAAAAGTCATGTTCTCTGACCATGATAAAAGGTAAAGATCCTAGCACCTTAATTTTATACTCTTTGCTAAAATAAGAAATCATTTACAGCCATGACAAATAAATATGGACAAGAAAATCTGTCTACAGAGACTCTTCATAGAGTAAGTGCACCATTTGGTGAATCTTAGTGTGATCTTCAAACACTTTAGACTACATTGTAGCTAACCAGAAATTTCCAGACAGTGGAGATTAAGACAGCAAAAGGCATGAAAGTGAGAAATACATCAGCTAAAGGGTCATTTGTTTACAATTTATCCAAGCTGTATGCTCTTGCAAGCTCAGTTCTACCAATAGTTACATAAGCAAAATGACTAAAAGAGAGTCCTATGGGCTAAATACTCTGCTTTTCAGGAAACAGCATGAAGGAGAGAAGGCCCAGGAGAGAAAAGTAATGAGATTGCAGAGGCCTGCAGGATACCAGCCCTATCAAAACTAGAGGAAATGCCAGGGCATACCATGCTTGTCTATGAGCTATTTCACAGCCTAGAACATATATTAAACATACTTATTGAAAGGAGGTTGTAGGGAGAAGAAGTGGATCTCTTCTGCCATGCCCCAAGTGAAAGGACAAGCCAAAACTGCCTTTATTACAAAAGAAGAAACAATAAAGTAGCTGTAAGGGTGGTTATGAATTGGAGTAAGTTGCCCAGGGAAGTGGTGGTACCACCATCTCTGAAAGAGCTCAAGAGATAACTGCATGAGGCATTTGGGGATCTGATTTAGAGGTGATTTTATGGTGGTTCTGGACTGATGGTTGGACTCGATGACCTTGAAGGTCTCTTCCAACCTTGATGATTCTGTGGTACTTTCAACCCTATTCCATGTCTACTCAAAAGTGCCTGTCACTTACCTTATACCTCAAAGAACATTTTCTAGCTTTGCACTACAGAAATCCACAAGTTTAGCACTGTTTTAAGTTTTCAATATCAGAAATAAGTTCAATTCTTGTGATCTAGATCAATGACCTTCATGATTTTGAACTTTAGGCACTGTGATACCAAGTGCTTCCTTGCAGTATCAGAGGATACTCTGAAAACAAGCTTTCTTTTGCCTGTTCTAAGCATTTTATGCCACTGTAATTCCATACCGTGCAGTGTATGTTCCCAAACTGCATGCAGCTCTCTCTCTTACTTCACAAACATTATCCTTTTCTTTTTCTTTCTCCACACCCACACACCACAAATGTGTTAAGATAAGAGCGATTTCTGGCCATATTTCAAAAGGAAGAGTGTTAAAAGCAAAAAGTAAAATTTTCATAAAGGAAAAGTCTCCTTCCTCAAACTTTTTAGTGTATTTAGTTGATGAAAAGAGGTAGCATTTCTTCAGAGGTATAGAAATCCCCCACTCCAATTCCCACCCACATCCACTCAGTATCCAACATGTTAGGCTGCATTAGCCCTAAGAAACATCTTCCAACAGATGTTTTGCTTTTGTATTAAATTTACACATTCTTAGGAGTTATTCCCTTGAGTCTGCCTACTGTAATTTTCATCACAGCTTTAGTTGGCGTTTGTTTTTCAAGTATTAAAAGGTACTGAAAGATATTCCCAAACCACACAACTGAAGAAACTGCCAGAGGTCAGTTTTTACTTTTCTTACAAGTCCAGCAAATAGAGAACACAGCACACACTTTTAATAACTCTGTTTTTTCAAATGCGAATCAACAACAGGGACCTGTCAATATAATTTTCAAATTAAGTGTGACATTTTTAGTATCTAAGTGCCAGAAGACAGAGGGAAAAAAAGCAACATATGAGTTCATTTTTCAGCTAATTAATACTTTCTTTTTGGAAGTTACTTTAGCAATTTTGGTGAAATCAGAAGATTACCTTAATATTAATACACTCATTTTATCAAAAGGATCTTTTTAAATGCAAAAAGATAATTCTCTCTATTTTAGTTCAGACATTCATAATAAATGGAATAAAATAAATATGACACTTCTATCTTTAATAAGAACATATAATGAAAACATAAAAAAGAAATACCTGACAAATCCCTGAAACCTAGTGTTAATCTGTTCATTCTTTACTTTTAAACATAAAAAAATAAAAAAAAAACAAAAAAAACAAAAAACTTGTGTATCCACAAGAAGGTACCTTCAGTCAATGTTTCCAGTAAGCAAAACTAGCAAAACTAGCAAAAAATATAGAAGAGTTTGCAAAATTGGGTGATGATGTCATCAAGTCTATAGTGCTCTAGGTGACTTCAAATAATCACATTCTGATTTAATTTATTTTTTAATAATGCATCATTGTAATATTTTGCTGTTTCTGTTTATTACACTACTCTTTCTTGTTATAAAGATTTTAAAAATAACCCACCAAAGTTTTAAACAGAATGCCTATTCAGAATAGCAAAAGTCAAGACCCAAATAGGGTAGTATGGAAGTAGAAATTTAAGAAAAAGAGTTAAATATTAATATGCCATGTTTTATAAACTGTGCTACTTTCTTAACTGTTTATGAATAGAACATTAAGGCAAATTCTAGCCTGTACTTTTAAGCATAAATTTGGGGTTTATGTCAAAGTTTGGAAATATAAGCAATATATGCACTTATATTTTTCTGAATGACAGTTTCCAGAGTACCCAGCCTACAGTAAATGACTTCTGAAACATTTTTTAATATGCTTTGGTAAGGGATGTTGAAAAAATTATTTTAAGACTTATGCTCTAATGCTATTAGCTACAGAATGTTGACAGTAGTGGATCCTCTCATATATGACTGCAGTGGACATACTGATACCAAATGGAGCTGCAGTGTCAGATCTCCATCTCTTTTTTTTTTTTTTTTTCTCCTGAAGTTTTACACTTTACCTTTTGAACCCTGTGCAATAGATTTGGTAGGAGCGAAGTTATGCCCACAATGCAGACACTTACATTAACAGTCTCACTTATTTTGCACCTGTCACTTGGATTAAGCACTTTTAATAATTAAAGTCATAAGCATCTCCTGTCACACTGCAATAAGCAAAGGAATGAGACAGACAGCTGAAGTCACTTTGTCACAGTGGCCACTGATCCACCTCTCACAGAACATTTGAAGCACTGTGAGACCTACTAGATGAGAAAATTAAGCCTTGTAAAAAGGCTCTATGGCAATTGTGGGAATTTACAGGCCCATTTATCCTAGGCCTTTCCCAGAAAATGCCAGAGTGATTACACACCTTAGGAAGATTACAGTAATCCCAGACAATTCTAAAGAAATGACAGCTAGAATTGCTGTACAAACAACACTTCCAATAGTGAGCAGAGAACAGATTTCTGTAAATAATGAGACTGAGGTGTTAAAATGCTAACTAATCACAGAGAAGTTTTTTAGAATCAGTTGTGTGAAGGGAAGCCACCCCAGGTGTGCTGGAAAATAAACTGTAAATACTTATTAAACACAGTGAGAAATTGTTAATGAGAAAGGGATCAAAGCACTTGACTCAAATTCTAGACAAAGTAGGCTACATTACTTGCTTCACAGATACACTCCCCTGTAAGTTTCTGGGAAACAAGTATGTCAGTATAGAGAGAGTCTGAGCAGAGGTCTGTACACACACTTGAAAGGTACAAATTTGGATTTGACTGACTGGAAACTACTTGCCAGGGAAGCTCAGCTGTGCCCCATCCAGCACATGAGGTGGCAGGGCAGGAAAGAAAACTCCCCAAAAACACATGGCTTGGCAGCTACTCAGGGTGGGACAAGATGAGAAATCTCATGTGTAATGACCACAGCATGAAAAGTCTGCTTACTGCATGTGTCTTCAAGGGTTAATAATAATAAATAAATGAAATAATAATAATAATAATAATAATAATAATAATAATAATAATAATAAAAATACTTCATAAGTTCTCAGGTTACAGCAAAGTGGGGGCCCATCAGGGGCAGACACAGTATGAGGTGTGTGTCCATGCTACAGCTGGAAGTGCACCTGAGCACATCCATCCCTGCTGGGCACTTGGAGCACTCCTTGCCCCCATGGCCATGCCTGGCATACATGGGGCCACTGCCCCAGTCACTATCTTGGCTCTATTTGCCCACCTCTGGGCATGGTGGGAGCAAGGCTTCTGATGGAGTTCCTGCCCCAGTCTGTCCCATGCCAGTCTACCCTGAGCCCCCACACAGCCAGGGGCTCCCCACTCACTGCACAGTTTGCTGTGCCCCCACAGGAGCAGCATGGCTCACAATCTGTGACAAATTACCAAAAGAGCACTTTGATGGGCAGCCTGTGGCTCCTCCACGCCTGCACAGAGCGAGGCAGCCTGTTTGGGGTTTGCCCTCCCAGAATGGATCTACACATTCAAAGGTTGAGGGATGCACATGGTGCTAACATGGCCACACAGGTCAATGTAACTGCAGAAAAACACCTTTTTTGAAATCCACCTAAAGACAAACTGCACTCAATGAACACCAACACCCAGCCTCAGGGGTCACCAGAGGAGGTCACCACCAGTCAAACATGGATCCCTAAGAGCTGGCCCTGGACTCCTGGCATCTGGAGCAGCTGATCCTCCCATCAGATATCTCCACGTTTACTGCCACATACCTCCTGTGACCCACAGCCCTTTCTGCAGTAGCTGGACCCTGATCTCTCATCTCACCTGCTGCACAGTCCTGCTTCAAGGTTTCTGGTGGTCACACACATGGGAGTACACTCACAGAAAATAATCAGCATCAAAGTTTAAATGCAAGACAGAACACATTGCAGTGAAAAGGTGCAAGGTCCAACTTGCCCAGCATATTGACAATTGGCTTGCTTAAACATGACCTGCCATTATTATGCTCCCTTTTCTCCATTTTGACATCCTTCTCTCTACTCTAGCTTGCTCCCAAATCAAGCACTTGTGCCTAATTAATTTTTTCTTGCTAATCTCAGATTTGCTACAATATTACTAAATTCAGGTTTTGTGATATTACTATCCCAGTCATCTGAGCCTGACATGATACCAACGATGCAACTACCAAGGCACTACTTGGCCTACAAGGTCTCACTTCCCAAAAGGTTTCCAGTACTTCCCCCAGGTACTGGTGAGGTCTGGCCACCATTCTCATGACCCCTAACAGTCTGTGAAGCCCAGCCACTCCTCAAGGTGCCATAAATCCTGTCACCTTCTCATCCTGCTGCTCCATAGGTCCAGTGATTTCTCATGTCATGTCTTGAAGTTTCTCACTATTTGTTCAAAGAGCTCAGTATTCTGGCCTGAACCTAATAATCTGTATGCATAACTTAACTCTATATTCTTGGGTCTCATAATTTACAGAAAGTCTCTGAAAAAATCAGAGAAAGTGCCCAAGAACTAAAAGTGCCTTTACTTTGTCACATGAAATTTTACTCCTGTTTGCCTGAAATGGATACTGATAAGAATTAGCATTTTCCTTCTACTGCTAATGTTGGTAACACCATCTGCCATCATGCCAAAAAGTTTGCCTGAATATAATTTCTAATAATGACTTTCAGAATTGTGACCAAGATGTTAAAAAATACCCCACCAAACAATAGAAAAAATAGTTGTCTTAAAAATTGTGAATTTTAACATCTATTTGGTTTTCTTCTACCTCAATTTTGAGCTATAAAAACTGAACATTTACTACTGTTTATAGATATTCATGGGGAAGAAGAACCTAAAAAATAAAAGAAAAAGCTGAAATTCTTATTCATCTATCCAAATAGGTTCGCTTACAGGTAAATTTATTCTCTGAATAAATTGATTCACATGGGGATGTTTTAGGAAAAAAAGAAGATAAAAAAGCATGGAAATATGCTGCAGTGAAGAAGAATGTTTTTCTAAGAACAAGGGGAAATAAAGTCCAAACACATTGCCTTGTCTCTTTTTCCACGCACATCAACTCTCAGTGGTCCTACTCCCCTCAAGAGTACTAGAGAGAAATGATATTCAGCAGCCTAAACCAGCTCCTCTCACACTTGCTGCTGCTATTAATGTTAATTTTCTCATTCAGGCTGTATCATAATGCCAAGATGAAAGATTCAGACTGACAAAGAATAACTAGCGGCAGTGAGAGGCTGCCTGGGGAAAAGACACAGTTGCACATCATCTCGTATAATTTTTTCCATCAGCACTGACTGAAGAACTAGAAAGAAGGCAAGGGGGTGGGAAGAAAAAGAAGTAAAGTAGCACAGATTATCCTTTGTTCATATCATTTTATTTTTTGTTTCAGAAAAAAACCAGTAGCCCAAGTGCAAGATCTTAACAGTTAAAATGAAAATTATAGTAAGATTAATTCAAATATCATAACACAGAATATACTGTGGAAGTTAATAGCTACATTAGTGAACCATAAACTTGGTTACTCATAGGGAATCCTTTAAAATGCTGTATTTTAATTTGTAATATCCCTATTCTTATGAGAAATTTTAGGAGTATAAAGGCTTGGTTGTTCAGTAAACATTTAAAACTTTTAAAATAGAATAGAATAGTTCAGTTAGACAGGACCTACAGTGATAACCCACTAGTTAAAAAACTTATAAGTTAATGACTACTACTGATAAAAAGCTCCCTAAAATTCAATTATTTTACTACTATTTTAGCATTTGTATTTAGAGCCTCGGCACATATCAGATATATCTTGAAACACATTTTATAGTTTCATTAACGTGGGTTGTACTGATACTCACAGCTTTAACTTTCTTGTAGCTACACTAAGTTCCATTTCTGTTTTGTTGCTTGATTTGTGTGTTCACTGAAATACACAAGAAAATTCTATCGAAAAATCAGAAGAGCGACTGCTATTCAACACCCACTAATTTAACTTATCAAACAACATCAGAAAAGAAAAGCAAAACCTAAATAAGATGAGCAATCAGTATTGATACCATTTTTCACTTCTGCATTGATAATATCAATGAAATTTCCAGTAACAATAATATGGTATAAATTGCAGAACTTATATTAGGAAATTCCTCCAGCAGTTAAGCATAAGTAAAGGGGAAAGAGCAGATATTTTGCTGAAGCTGCACAACACATCACTGAAATAACAAGAGCTAGACTATGAACCATCAATTCCCCACTTGCAGGACACTACCTTGAAAATCACTGAAAAACCAGTTCCTGAGAAGCACCTGGACTGCTAAATTCCTAACTGCTAACACACACCACTTCAAAATAGCCTGAAAGCACTAGCACACACTCTGCACAACACCATCCAGTAATTCCTTCAATTTTGGAGATGGAATTTAATCAGGAGGTGAATGATTTTTATCTACTGACTGGCACCTTTGAATGCATAGGTTTTTTTGGTATTGGACACAACAGTGAAGACATTTTTGTTTCTTTTATACAAAAGAGTGTGTGAATACAGTTTGTGGGGTATTATTAGGAACTGGATGAGAGCAATGAAGGAGAGAAAGGGGAGGAAAACCCTCTTTGACTCCCCTTGCACCTGGCTGACTGCCATGATTTATAAAAGCCACAAAGGATATACTAATGGATGTCTTTCTTTAGATGGTACAACACATTTTTACTGGTCTTAAATTCAGTGTTGCTGTTATATACATTGCTTCAGAATGGAAAATTGACACCTACTGTGTATTGTGAATTACTACGGTACCATCTTCAATATAAGACTGGATCTACACCTGGGCAACTTGATCTGACCCCAAAGCTGTCCCTGCTTTGAAAAGGGTTTGGACTGCTTATCTCTTAAGGCCTTCTCCCACCTAAATTTTCAATAATCTTAGTATCAATTTGGATTTGAAGAACAGAAAAGCAGCAGAATGGCTCATACCAAAAAACTGAGTTATGTAGGTTGATATTTGCATGCTAGAAAACAGATATATACAATTACTTAACAGGTATATAGAATTCTGTGAAGACTATGGTAGTACATCAAATTCATGGAACATTTACTCAGCCTTGAAGTTGAGCATTTGCATATCTTAGTGCACATAAACACTGAAGAATGAACAATAATAGAAACATATGACATGATAATAATTGGACACAGATGAAAAGCAGAACTACTAATTGAGGAAAGTTAATATAAAATTTTATTTAATAAGAAAATAAATGAAGAATTGAAGCAAAAATACTGTCTCCAAATTAATGGCTTGAATGCAAAACATTTTTTTTTTTTTTAAAGTCTGATAGATTTAAGTGTTCTCTACTGATTTTGAGTTTCTTTTTGATCTATTATTACATCTAATATCACCTAATCTCTACTGAATGTAACTATCTGTCCTGGTCCTCACTACTTTCAGCTAAACTGGTCTGAGCCTTCTTTATTTGAGATTAACCAGTCTAAATCTTATTTAAGGAGTAAGCTAATTCATGAGAGACAAAGTGGATCACACAGAAGTCTATTCCTCTACAAATAATCCACCTCAAAACACATTAGAACATCATTCTTAAAATTTCCACATGTATAATAACACCAAACTACCAAAGGCAGGTTTAGAAATCCAGAAAACATGAAGTTAGAACTGCCCATATGGAATAGTTTCAGCTTCTTAAAGCAAGAAAATGTCTTGTCATCATGGAATAAGAAATGATGATAAGCAGATAATTGAATGGTGTGGAGTCTTGGTCTTTCTAGGCAACTCAGACAACCACATCAGGTCAGCAACTTGAGCTACTGTCAGCATAGAAGCAGCAGCTAGTTCATATTCTAAACCTCCAAAATGGGATGATTTGCACTAAATCAGGTACCAGAAGACAAAGTGCTCAGTTGTTGACTCACACAAAATCTTCACATGATATTTAGGAAAAAGGTCAGCTTTGTACCAGATAAAGAAAAATATTCTTCTCGTGGAGGATTTCCCTGAAGAAGGTTGGGCTCTTCAGATTTGCATTTGAGGTAATGGTTGGCAGGTAGCAGTACAAAAGTCTACACTTGATTTGAGGGTTTTAAGCCTAATTTTCTATCAAAGAATAGAAAGCATTTATTTTGGAGCATAGATATGCAGCAGTTTCTGTGACTAAGCAATACAAGAATCCTTAATTATAATTGTTCTCTTTTGTTTCGTGGACTGTCATTGTGGCAAATGAATCCAAAAAAACACCCTTAAAAAAAAATCCCCAACTTTTTAAATACTGAACTACATTTGGAAGTGTAAGAAAGGTATTATATTTTCTAGTGAGGGAAAAGTGTTAATTAAAGTCGTGAATTTTTCATGTAGAAAGTAATTTAATATTCTCAAAACTTTTGATTTATCTCAGAATTATTCTTTAATAAAAACTTTGCCAGCCTGATTCAACCTCTAACTTCTTCCAAGATGGTCTAATCCATTGTTCCTCTGCTCCATCATTAATACTGCCTACATATTCTAGAACTCAAATTATGTTGTCCCACACATACACACATTCACTTTGAGCTATTCCCCAATTTCATCAATTCTTCTCCTATTTTTTATTGCTTTAATAAGGTAGGCATTAGTCTGCTCCCAAGCCTTATGCAACCAAGCTAAAAAAACTTGCAAGAGATTAATTTTTATCTCATCTTGGTAATAGTAATCCTAAATATCTTATCTTTTAGACTTTTATAGAGGCTGAAATGGGTAAAAACTGAGCAAGAAGTAATTTTGGTTGTTCTTTAGAAGACTATTGTTTACAGAGTACTGGAGAGCTCAGAATAATATCAAATGGAGAATATTGTAGTTCCTGGTTTATGGAATAAGGGACTAAAATTACTTTTTGTATTAAATATTTTACTCATTTGAAACATCCTAAATCTATAATTGTATAGTAATAATTATGAAAGCCACACCTACATATTTTAGGGTGAAAGAGTTTATGTGCCTTTCATTTATTCTGTGCAGTTCTTCGGGTTCTTTCAGATGGGGTGAGTGTCAGATTTTGTCCCTTTCTCTTTCTTCAATCCCTGCTGGATATGGCAAACTTGTTTCTTCCTCCGTTTTTTACAAGTCAGTAATTTTGGTTTGTGAACTTCCAGGGCATGACAGTAATACAGAGAATTGAAAAAGCATCTTAAAACCTTCTTCAGCAGACCATATAAAATGTACTCAGCAGAAATGAATTGTTCTAAGAATTTATAGGGATTTCTACTTTTTTCATCTTAAAACCAAATAGCCCTTTTTAAATATGTCTATATCATATCAGTATGCTTCTTCTCCTGAATCAATTCCTGCATTTTAACTTTTTTGTGAAGTATTATATATTATAGTAGTGAAAGCTGACAAGATCTTATCTTTCTAAAAGTGGTCCTATGCTTGCACTGATTTATCTAAATGACATGTCAGCATTTTACCTTCATGTAAAATCCACCTTTGAGAGACATAAACCCCAAAGAGTCTACACAACTGATTCTACAGTACATATATTATAAACTTATATATATATATATTTAAAGGCACTGCTGAGTGAAGAGTGTGAAATTCTTCCCTCCAGCCTCAACTAAAAAAACTGCCTACAGATTATTAAAGTTTCTTAAAGTTTAAGGAAAAAAAAAATAAAATTCACACATCAAACATCAGGAGGAAAGACTGTCAGTTCCACTGGAATGTACAGCAAAATCCACTTGAAGTAAATTGAAAGCTTAGGCACATTTTCCCCCATCAAGCAGCAGCACCAGGCTGGGCCATAGCCACAGCCCCATCATTTGTTGCTGTGCCCCTCTCAGATGCTCTGCTTCACTGGGCCTGTTATCAGGGGGATTTTGTGAACACTGCTCAGCCATCTCAGGACAAGGTTTGGCTGCTTCCCTCAAATCACTGCCCAGGGCAGTTTGAACTGTGAGTCTTACACCCACAGACACTGAGCCATACTCTCCAATTCTAATTCAACATCACTTTTTGATACAGATGTTTCTTTAGCAAACACATTTCTGAGCTCTTTAGCTATTTAAATATAACAACTAATTTTAATGTAATATACTGCTCTCTTGAAAGTCTTCAAATCCACCACTGCAACACAAAATCAATTTATTGATTGTGTTCATTTTTGAGATACAGGCTTAAATTAATTAGTAATGATCAATTAAGATGCAAAACAAATATACTAAAGTGGCTTTTTGTTTTGTTTTTATTCAAAAGAATAGGCAACAAAGGCTTCCTTAAGCCTCTCCAGTGATATATTTGGGCAAAGAGACAGAAAACATAGAGAAAAAAAATTCTGTGCGAGTCCAATTTGTGTTCAATCTGCATTTCTCAAAGTTTAGGAAAGAGCAGAAGAAGAGCTGCTGGCATAACACTGCACAATCACAGGATATTCTGAGTTGGAAGGGACCCACAAAGACCATCAAATCCAACTTTTGTGAGAATGGCCCATATCCTGGTCAAGCTTGCAACACTGACATGAATAGCACCATGCTCTAACCAACCAAGCTAATCCCAGAGTCAATACACACTGCTCCTAATTAAAACTCTATATTAAGCAATTCAATATTCCATGTTTCCGCAGTGGACAAATATAAAGAAATTAAATCAGCACTACTGACAGATTCAAATATTGTAAGTTTCATGCTAATTTTTTATTGATTTTTACTGTTTTGAGAAAGTTTGCAATGCAAGTCAATTCCTGCGTGAAAGGATTAAATAAATTAAGAGTTCCCAATACTTGGAACCTTCTAGATCACTCTGTGTTTATCTAGGGCCATTCTTCAAACAAGACTAACAGTAGTTCTGTAAACACATTTCTCTATAGTTGTGTCTTTAAGTAGCCCACAGCCCTCTCCTGCCATTGTAAAAAATACATTAGTAGGTAGAGCAGTTGACCAAACAAAACATTTTTTGTGATATGGCTATAGAAGGTTTCTTCAAACAGAAATTAAATATATTTTATAGTAAACCAGAACTCCACTCTTATAGATAGTACATTTCAGTTTTTCTTAAGGTTTTCTCCTCAAAAGAATGTTTTTGACTTTTATTCAAGGAAGTCACTAGAGTAAAATAAAAAAAAAAAAAAAAACAAACACTTCATTCAAACAGGAAAAAGATCATTTTAGCCAGTCAGACTATTTGATGAGCCCTGTAGGCAGAAGATTTTCATGAAACAGATCAAAACTGGAGAGAAAATAGTTTAAACACAAGTATACTTTGGCACAAAGCCATGATGTGGAATAGAACTAGAGTCCTGTAATATAGAGTCTTTCAGCTAAATAAACTTGTATAGTGGCTATTGATTTACAAGCATTTTGATTTGTATAAGGGATGCAAAGGAGCACTCATTCAAGGTAGCAAATAGTATTTAATAATACCAAAATTTACATGGCTTCATCAGAACTTCTACTAAAAGTATAAAAATAAGACTCTCTTTACTAATGTCCAAATTAACTCATGTTTTCATGAAAACTCAGTATCAGAGCCATATTAAAAATTCTTGAAGTTTTGGGCACACAATTAAGAGCTTCTCCTTTCCTAGGAAGATAAACTGCTAAACAGCAAGCACTGGACTGCACAGTGCACAGGTCCAAAAAAAATGCTTCACTTCATCAACTTTTTCATTTTTAAGTGCTCAATACCTATTCTTCTCAGACAAAAAAGTTGCTCCAAGCTCTCAAGAGATAGACAGGTAAATATAAATACACCATATTTTTATGAAGAATACTCCATTTTGTTGGTTCAAAGAACTCTTTAAGTGGTTCTGGATCTTAAATTTTTGACCCTCAGATCTATAACCCAAAATTTTAGGACAGAATTATTGGAACAAGAACTGAATCTAAAGCTGAAAAAAATGCAAAAAATGTATCTGTTTTATTCAGTGTTTTTCTCTGCTTATGAATTATTTGTATAAATATTTTTTTTTTTTTAATATACTTCCATTTTGCTGCGTAAACAAGCAAAAAGAACCACATTTTAGCTTTTCCCATACACAAAAGCCCTTTGACCTCAGTACTTAGAGAAGTTACAAAACAGCTCCTACACTCTGATTCAATAAATAAAAATAATTTAGAAAACCCAAACACACCCGCCTTCAAAAAAAAAAAAAAAAAGAAAAAAAAAAAACAACCAAGAAAACAAAATAACAACAACAACAAAAAAAAAAAAAAAAAAAAAAAAAAACCAAACCCAAACTGCAAGCTTTTACAGATAGAAAGGAAAAGAAGTGAAAGAAATCTCAAGATTTCTGTTTAAATGTGACGCACAGAAATAACATGAATGGGACATGGAGCTTTTCCAAGTAAATAAATAGTCCCAAGATAGTAGTCTTGTGCCAGTCTGGTGGCAGTATCACAAATAATACTGCAGGTTAAATGAATGTCACTGCATTAACAACAGATGTGGAACTCTTCAGTTTGGCTGGAAAAAGACAAGATGATAAAGAATAAAAGGTTCTTGGTCTTTCACAGACACACTTTGATATAGTGCCTTTTGGCATTTCAGTTCACTGAAAGTAAAACCAAAATCCTGGACGTTAGAGTATGAACATGTAAAGGAGTCAAGACATCTCAACACTATAAATTAGGTTATTCATAAGGGAGTCCACTAGGAAATCAAAGAGAAACTCTGAAAGTCTAAGTAAAGTTTTACTCTGAAAAGCTTTGAGACTTACTGATTATTTGTTATAAAATAATTACATTTCTGCAAATGGGTAATGAAAATTAAACTTTGGTATTTTTTCAAAATAGTCTTTCTATAAAATAATTTACTTATAGACTTTTCAGAACAGTTCTCTGAGTGCAGCCAATGATTTAGCACTTTTAGACTCTTTAATATTTTAAGATTTTGAAGACAATATGAATGCCCTTTTGGAGACGAGATGTACTGATTACTTCTTTGTTTGAATTATGATTCCCTAAATTACTGTCTAACATATTATTTAACTTCTGTACTTAATTAACTGGGGATTCAAATGACTAAACCACACTTTTAGTTTGACAACTCTTTTAGACCCCATCACCTAGTCCCACTGCTCTTCCTCTATTGCTCTAGCACACTGGAAGTACAGTCATTGTGTTTTTGCTGAATTTAATGTATCTAAAGACTTTAATTTACTGTAGCTAGCAAAATCTCCCAACAAAGGGGTATAACTGACAGAAGAAGAGAGAATCAAAGTCCAGCTAACAATGCATCCAAAACTCATTCCTTGTCGACTCATCATAAAAGCACAGAGTGACAGCAAGCATGATGCAATCTTATAAGGTTTTGAATCATATATGAAAGGTAATGGTGAAATGTTTAATTCTTACCTTAGAATTAATTAGTTAGCCCATATTGAACACACGTGAATCAAAATTATTTATATCAAAAGGACTTAGTTCCTTGAAACATACAAACTAGAAGTGCAGCTGTACAGCACACAATGTTCCCACTCCTTTCTTCTCTCTGGGGATTTAACTTGGAAATGTCGTATCTAGGATGCCCAAAAGAAGCCTTCCCTTTGCTATAGGACCTGGAACATCCTAGGGGCTGTATGTACACATTATCAGTCTGGGTCCTCCTGTAATCCTGTATTCATTTACAATCTGCCTGCCTGTTTCTACCTCCTCCCCATCTCCAAAGCCTTTCGTCATTTTATAACAGTAACAGGTACTTCCAAGATTAATGACTTGCTAGGGACAATGGCCTACAGCAGTATCACAGGTTATCAGCATCTTCCAGCTGCTCTTTAATCTCCAGACAATCCCCAGCACCTTCATCATTATTAGTTAATTAGCATTAATGAAAGCTATGCATACACAGTGAGAGGCTAATATACCCCCAAGCTTATATGTCACTAATCCTTACTTAAAAAAAAGGTAACCTACATGAATAATATCTGCATTGCTAAATGAAAGAATGTATCCCTACCTACCCAAAGGCATAATTATCAGTTAAGAGACTAATGATCTGTAAAACTGCATGAAAGATAACAATACTGCAGACTTCAGACACTAGAAAGAATTCAGTCTCCACCCCCTTATCTTCATTATTTTTCTCTACCTGTTCTTGACCCATGTCCTTCCTCTCTACTCAACATTCTCTACCTCTTTGGTCTTCAAATACTACCTTATCCACCTATATTGGCTGTAAGAAATTGGAGGCAAATTGTCTTCACTTTCATTGCTTTAAAACAAGATGACATAACCTTGAAAGCTCCAGAAATATCTGCTGCACAAAACTACTTGTGAGATGTGACAGTTGTCTCCATATGTTACCTATAATATTCACACTCCACTGGTTTATAGGGCAATTGCCTATGCCTGGCATTCTGCCAGGATGTATATAGATATACATCTGGTCTGCTCTCTTCTACTTACCCATCTACTGACTGAAACATATTTTAAATTTTTTGTGTCCAAACTTGCAGCATTTCGGCTCTGAGGTTTTGTCACACCTCCAACCTACTGAGCTTTCCAAAAATATCATGCATTGGAAAACAAAATGGTATGAATAATTGGATCTAAATACTTCAAGGGAAAAAAAAAAAAAAAAAAAAAAAAAAGTAGAAATACATATTTAAGCAATACTTACATTGTAAAGGTAATGTTGTAAATCATGCCAACCACAGTTCTATTCCATATTCACAGAATCAACATTTTCAAATCTATTACTTAACACTCTTCTACTGATTAAAACTCTTTACAAAAAAATCTTTACTTGCTTGGGTTTTTTCCCCCTAAAGGACATTAATAGTCACATTGATATATTTATTTACTACAAAGAAACCACTCAAACTTCCTTTGAGAAGCCTGTGACTTTTATCCTAGGTTCCACAGGCCTGTACCTCCTGCCACACCAATATAACTACAACAAAAAGTCTAAATTTTTGCCAAAACACTTCATTAAATCAGCATAAACAAGACTAAAATTGTTTCAAACTACATTTTAGATCATAGATATTTCTAGAGGCCAGGTCCAAAAAGAAGCTCCTTGACTAAACTCCCAATGGTTAAATTTTAAATTTATGAGCAAGAGATCAGGCTGTCCTGTGAGTGCCATCCTCTACACCAAGGTTAACACACAGAGCAGTGGTACTCTGCAAACTTGAAAAGATCCATGCCCCACTGCAATCTCACTCCAGCATTAAATGATAATGCCAGTTTCTGTGAAGAATGTTTATTATACTGAGGTAGAAAATACTATTCAGACAATTTGGTCAACATATCTTATTTGCTAAAAAATTTTAACTTACATCACACAAGAATTAAATCAAGTTGTTGCCCATACAAATGGATGTGCAAGAGTTAAGGTTACCAGAGACTTGCTTGGGACAGGAATTACACCAAGCCTCTCACACATTTCAGTGTTTCAGATTAACGCGTGAAATCCTTGTAGAAACCACTCCCTCACCCTCAAGTTCTGGAAACTGAGTAATTTATGAAGTAACCAAATCTCTCAGTTTACATAAAATTAAAAGTCTTCTGGCTTCTTTAGTTGACAATTTCAACAGCTCTCCTTTATCCATTCAAAACACAGCAAACACAGTGCCAGTTTATGTACAGTACTGACTACTAGCAGAAGTCAGACAAATATTTTTGTTCAGGCTACACTAGAGGACTAAATTGAGAAATCATCACTAAATGTCCACCTACATTATGTACAGTCACCTCATCTATCTCAAATGACTAATGCCTTGAAGTCTAATTTCAAATTGCATTATCTTGCCTGTGTCCTGAAGTCAAATATGCTTTAATTTTTGGGTTTAGGTTTTCTATAGGGATTTTGTTGTTGTTTTTCTGGAGTCTACTCTTACACAGTTCTTACAGACAGGAACATTGAAAGAAAACACTACTAATTACAGAGCTTTGGATAAGCAAAGAATGTTCTTTGGTCCTACCTTCTCCTCTGTCCTCACTTTCACCAATGCCATTGAAACCTTATTGGAGACCCATATGTTTGTTGCATGCAGCTCTTTAAGGATATTGTTCATAACTTCACCTTAATACAAATACCTACTCATGTAAAGACTTAATTAATCTGATAGAAAGTTCCTAATTACACTGAACTCATACGTTTATATTGGGTATGCATACACAACTATTGGAGTCATAGATGCCAATTCAAAATTAAGAATATGTACTAAGAAATAGCCTTGCATTGGTAGATCTTACTGTAGTAAATTAGATTTTGAAGAGTGAAAGTATAGAAATCAGTTCCTGAGATCACTTGTGGCAAGCAAGCTGGGACTGTTAGCAAAGGGGTTGAGATTGTGACTTGACTTTTATCTTAATGCAAAACACAGAAAAGGTTTGATAGGCTAACTTGTTTATCTCTACATACTGTAGCACCATGTGGGTCTACATAGATAAGTTCTTGCACTAGAGACAGCTATCAAAGCCAAGAGCAGTGGAAGAAAGTGCTTTGTAAAATAAATACACCAGGGATGCTGCAGGTTCTGGACTGAGGCTATGTATTATCAGCCACATAAAAGTATGGGAGCTGCCCTACCCTCTCTAACAGTCTGAGAATTTGTCAATAGGAAAGAAGGCATTTTCCCCCCTTAAATTCAACTTGAAAGAGTTTCTCTTTATCCCCTCATTCTTTTCCCCAGCTGTCACACACTTCATGTTTTTGACATCTATTCATCCACTAGATATTAAAAAAATGTTATTCTTAAAATCATTCCTGACTCTACTCTCTGTACTATTACCTCATCTCTAAGACTAAAATACATAGATGTGAAATAATTGTAGAAAATATCACACTAACACATTTAAGCAAACCAAAACTAAAACACACATCCAGCCTGTTGATTATCTAATCACCTTATTTGAGAGAAGGCAGGTCAGATTAAGAGCTCCTACAGAGTGAACACAAAGCAGGAAGTGTATTAATCATGTTCAATCAATTTTTAAGAGGTTTTGATATAAACAGTCTCAAAAGCTGGCAGGAGCACGAGGTCTTGCCTACATTGCCCCTCCTCCTTACCCCATCCCCCCCAAGCCTTTCCCCTGTCAAAATAACAAAATAATTATGCTAATTGCATAACATTGATCATTCCTCTTCACAAACTGCATTTACAACTGTGGTTTAAAAAACTTCTAAAGAGACCTATATGAGATATTTTTCTTCGCCTGGGAAAGGGAAATTTGTTTTCCCTCATCCAGAACAGAATAATTTAGGTATGAAAAGACCCTTAAGATTATTGAGTCCAACACTTAATATAATCTGATTAAGTTATAAGCACTTTAATGATTTTTCAAACAAATCAAGGTCTACAGGAAAACAACAAGTTAAGTTAGAAAGCATTCTGCAGAATTGTAAATCATTAAGGAATGTGGGAAATTCATAGAAAGAAATCTCTGTGTGCCTTTCAAGCATGGGGTTAGAGATTTTAACAATTTATCACATGGCAAATGTTTGTGTGAAAAAGGAAAAAAACATTTTGTTGTCCATATACAGTCCTGAAAGACTCTAGGATTAAATCACTCCTAATAAAAACCTGAAATGGCACTGTATACTTCACACTTTCACACAGTGTGAATTAACATGCTAACAAATTTATAATACTTCATTGCAGAAGTAACCTGGTTGCAAATTAAGTTGGCATTATTAGAAGAACACAGAATTTGAAAAAAAAAACATGGCTAAGATGGCAAAACTGAGTGCTGATTTAGGAAAGTGACAGAATACACTCTGCTAAGATTTATTTCAGTCATCTTCTGCATATGCATTACAACAAAAATCATTTTCCATATGTAGAAGTGGGGTTTGGGGACTCATAAACTCTTTGTTTCAACGGGTAAAAGAAAGGATGGAAGTTCTTCTCCTTGGGAGAACCTACAGATTATTTCATTTCACCTTCACAATATAAGATGCCCCTTTTCAGGAACACATTCCTTTCATATCTTATACATTCCAAGCTGCCCTTTATACACAAAAAAAAAAAAAAACAAAAAAAAAACAAAAACAAAAAAAACACCAAAACAAAAAACAAAACAGTAATGTACTGATTCAAAACAAAGAACTGAGAGACAGCAAAATTCAGGTCAAGAATCTCTCCTTTCTTGTATCAGTTCGTAATGCCCGTCAGAGCATCCAGCAATGAAAGATCAGTTGGTAAGGTCAAAATCCACTGCATGCAAGTACAGCTGTGGAGTTTGGGACTGCTGCCAGTCAGATTCTGATGAAATCAAGTCAGGCACTAGGAAACATTTCCAGTGTCACATATGATCTCTGGAATAGATGCTTCTTCAGAAGAGCACTCAATTATTTTTGTCATGTCCTTTCCTCATCTGACACCCCTCACTTAAACATGAAAAGTTCCACCCATTTTAACATATTTTCATGCAAATCTCTTGGAAACAATTTTTGTGTGATTACTGTGACAGACAGGGAACAATCACAGAACCATTTAGATTGAGAAAGACCTTTAAGATCATAGTGTCCAAACATGAACAAACACTGTACTGGATGACCAGTGGACTTTATAACTAATTTATGAAGTACATCTCCTCAGTGCATTTCAACCCAGATATTGCAGAAGCATTGTTCTACATGTCAATTTGCCTGGCAGATAATCCCACTGGGTTTCTATTAGTAATATAGGGAATCATACACTGTCCAATAATTTCTCATGGCAAAGTAGCAGTGAGGTCAAGGAGATTTTCTTTCTAATACAGATGATAGAAAGACAGGGACTTGATCGCCTCAAGAGGGAAAGATTTTTCAGTTTATTCTTTCAAGTAAGACCTAGTTTGTTTCTGTTACCTGATATGTCCCTTCAAATCTTTCTCAACTTTTTACACTCTCAAGTCTCAGCATCAGCCAGATCTAGTAATTCCAACTGTCTCCGAGACATCACTTCCAATCCTCAGCTAAATTCCAATCCCAACACCCTGCCTATCACTGCACAAGACAAAATCCAGCTTTAAAATTTAATCCCTTTGCTTTCACTATGTCTTGCAATCAAGTTCTAAGACCATTTTTCTGCTCATATTAGGTCCAATTCATTCCCTAAAACTAATTAAGCTGATTTTTTGTTTGTTTGTTTGTTTAGTATTGTCCTCCTCAGCTCACGTGCACCATTATGCACATGAGACATGGCAGAAGCACAGAACTGGACCCAGAATAATCTGAAGCAAACTCAAATTGTAATTATTAGAGAAAATCCTGTGAGGCCTTGAACCAGAATAAGCTCATTTGGTTTGAAACTTCAGGGCATGTACATGCAAAATGCAACTAAGCCTTTACTAAGAGCATGTAAAATGTGATTTTCAAAAGCTCATGACTTGGTCAAACGGGGTGTTTCATAAACTCATGCAAAAATACACCAATAGAGACTATGCTTTTAGCAGATCTATGGCTTGTGCTGTCCATATTTGAGGCAGCAATTTCCAAATGCTTCATTGTTTTGTTTCCTCTCTTCAGTTCCACATTGGAAAACAAACATCTTATCTTGACAATATGTGGAAACAAATAAATTGATTGCAATATTATTCAGGCTCAGTAAAAACTTCAAAGTAGAAAGGCCAGTCCAAAAGTTATTCTACACCTAAAGTCAGATTTGCAAAGAAGATATTGTAAACAAAATTTATGAGAAAACCTACCTAAAGATGGATTTATTTTACCTCCTACTTACTCTATATTTGAATGTGTGGGTTACTTTAGCATAAAGATTGGTCTGATTATGAAAAAACAGTGACTCTGCTTCAGTTCCCTTTCTTTACCTAATTTTAAATTCTGCCTCATGCTATACGCCATGATATTTAGTCCATTACCTTATCCTGATTTACACAGACCTGGCATTCTGAGGGCTTTTCACAATCTGTTAAGAAAATGTCCCTTTTTTTCTTCTATTACTCATTCCCAGTCTTCACTTGCACACACCTGACCAGAATATACAAGAGTGTCACAGGCAGGGTTATAAATTGAACTATCCCCTTCTGGGAAAGGCAAGTCTTGGAAGAATAATAACCTGTACACTGAATTCAAATATTTCCAAAGCACCCTTAGCTCCTTTATTTTGGATAGTGTTGCAGTTTATACAACCTCATGAGCCAAATAAAGTGAAGGAGCTTACAAGTTTATTGCTGTCAATCAGCACCTTAAACATATTATGCGCCCCATCATGAGTTTTTCATTTAAAACAAGAAAAGGAAATCAGTGTGATTTTTTTTTTTTTAATTCTTCCTTGTAGATATGTTGTTTTTTTTTATTATTCATGCCAGTATGCTACTGATGCCTCTGCTGACTCCTAAAACATCTGTTCCACTGTTCACAGCTCCTGGAGTGCAATGATATCAATGCATGCTGATAATCAGAGGACCCTCAATTAAGTACCTACAAGGCAATGAGTGGTAGACAAGAAAATGTACAAGAAGAAAACAGATTAATTCTCCTCTATCCCAATTCACAGAAGCCATTAGAATTTTTGTTGCTTTAAATCTGAAATTCAAATTCCAGTGAAAGTCCATTAATTGTTCATAGCATATAGAACCTGAAAAAGTCAGTGTAAAAAAATTGTACTGAAGACAGAAAACATAAGGAGTTGAATAAGATATGTACATCCTAGGTCATATGCCACTGTGATCTCTTTGATAAAATGATCTTTTCCCTAATAGCACCAATAATTAAACATCCACTGTTATCAGAATACTTTACTATGACTGGGAAAAGAAGCTGTCACAAAGTAATTTCATTAGAGCTCCTTGAAACCAGGCCTTGCTCACTTAGGAGAGCTGCCCTACTTTTAAATTTTATGTGAATTTTACAACAGCAGCTTAAGTGGAAATCTGTTACCTTAGGGGAGAGGGAATGTAAGCAGACTTCTGGATTCTATCACTTTGACATACAACAATACCTTTTGAGGTTATAACAGCAAGTAACAGGCCTAATCATATAACTGATGCCAAATTAATAAATTAAATAGTAAAATGGTGTGACATGCAGAGTCACCAACACAGATAGCTGACAAAGGATTTAGTGTTTGTGATAAATGAGAAAGGCAATTTGTAAATAAGTTGAAATATAACAGACAGAAAACAATTGAGAATTTTAATTTTCCTGAAAAAGGTACCAGATGTAGAAGGGTGGGGGGCAGAGGACACCCAAATAAACCACAGAACTGGAAGAGGGAAGATGTGTACTCTACTCCAAACTGGAATCTCATATGGTGTTGATGTATTTTATCACAGTCTTCCCTCAGTCTTGGCACTAAATATGAACTAAATTGCAACTTTCCTTTTTGACTCTGTCTTCAGATGAATTTATTTTCATTAAAAATTAGGAATTCAGACTAAAAGACAATTGTCTAGTGTAAAATCCTCAAATAGCTCTGAAAACAAGAAAGTGTTTGCTGTTTTTTTCCATCACTGCTCCCTCAGCTTTATCCCAGAGCACAGTTATGTGACTCAGTGGTGCAGTTGTATGAAACCATATGCTCAGAAGACTGAGGGCTGCTCAAGCCCATCAACAGCCAGACATATCACTGCTGGCATGTGCACCAGTTGTCAAACCAATGAGTATGAATGTCAGTGATCATTAGGCTTCTTTTCAGTCATCCAGTTATAGTGACATGACCTGTAATTCTTTTCTGCTTCTGCGGGATACAAGGACCAATAGTCTGACTCACCTAATTTGAGAAATAGTAGAATGTAGATAATATCCTCAGTTGCTATGACAGCATTCCAGGCAGCATGTGATCCCAGAGCCACAAAGCCTAATAATAGGACAGAGTCCAAGCTGTACAAGTTAATGAAGATGCTCTTTTTTTACTTTCTATACACATTTTTAAGCAGGAAGAGAGGAGAAGCTGCAGGAGCTACTACTAACCACCCTTCCTAAAATGTGCTTTTTTCCAGGGTGATTTCTTATAGGATGGCACAGGCAGGTGGACAACCCAAGAACAAACCTCAGTCCTTACATTGATAGGAAATACTGCTGTGATCATTCTTGGAAGGATTAAGAGAAATATTTTCTCGATCTATTTTCTGCCACATGGTTGTTATCAAAGAATCCAGTCAGAAATTATGCACTAACAAGTATCACTTTCCAATAATAATATGAGATGTAATATAAGCTGTAAATCTGATACTCTATCTTCTAGTTCTGCACAGTGTCCAAAACTTAGTAGGGACTCTTTGCAATATTGAGTGGGAGCATTTCTCATTCTCCATGAACACCATATGTTGTATTCGAACCTTTCCTTTCAATGCATCTGCACTAATTTTTGAGAGCTCACTGGTTCTTAAAATAAACCAAAAGGCATTTGTTTATTTATTAAAAAACAAAGAGCAATTTATATCCTAGCACTTCCTAGAAATTTCTAATGCATAAATACAAATATTACTACAAGTATTTACCTATATATATATAAATATTAAAATTTTAATATCAACATAAATTATTACATATATTTATATAACAGTATCTACATACAAAATTCTTTATTCAGAGAAAATATATTCTTAAATATCTGTTTTAACAGTCCTTTCCTAATGATAGCACAAGTGATACCAGCTACTCAGGACAGATAACATTTCTAAACTACCCTTCCAAAGGAAATGGACCTTTTATATGAGCATTTATTTTCACTGTGGTCATCAGGCCACTGCTTAACAGTTTGTGGCACTGTAGTCTGCAGCATGACCATTCATCTAATTACTGCTGAAACTGTGATATTAATCTACTCATAAGGGCAAGTTAAGGGTCAATTGCCAGCAGTGGAAAGCACTTGGTATGGATAATGTGTTGCAGACCTGGTTTCGTCTGCTCATACTGATTTCAACAGTCTGCATGATTTGACTTCACTTCTGAGCAGATGAAAACACAGAACCCAAAACTGGGTCAAATCACACCTGCATAGTACCTGTGGAGAATATCTTCATCACTGCTAAAGGCATGAGAGAATCTCTGACCTGCCCATCATATCCCAGCCATGTGGACTCCCAGACTGACACATCACCACGACACACAACTCCACAAATCTCTCTTCCCCAGGACCTCCCTCAATAATTCACCTTTCTGACTTTTCTGATCTCCCCCAGGTTTCAAAGTGCAGCTTATATGATCCTTGTGGTGTACAGTTCAAATCTGTGGAGACTGTTGGACAAGCAGTAATACAACATTCATTAGGCAACTTCTGAAACGTGGACACAAAGGCACACATACACTTTTCCTTGGAAGGTAAAGGCCCTTAGGAAAACAATTAAAACCACAGGTTTTTTGAAGGGGAAAAATCCTTGTGAAAAGGTAGTCCTAGAAAGTCGATTTCCACTCTCTTGTTATAAGCCACAATTCTGACTTAGCACTTACTGTGTGGAAGTGCTCATTATAAAAATGAGCCACAAATAACTTTACCTGCTCCTCAACCTATGTTTATATTGTCCACTTCTCAGGTGTAAAATGGGAATGTGCTAAAGAATGATTAAATACCTCAGCTCATGTCACTTCTCTCTTGCACGTGAAAAAGGCCAACAGACATCTGAACTGCTCAGTCTGCTTCCCTGCATAGAAAGCTATAACCCACACTAACTTTAATAAATTAAAACTGTTCATACAATCCAGTGACATGCATAATGAATAGCTGTATTCCCTAAATCAGGTTACAAGGAACTTTTTACTTTCTCTATGAATAACAATGCAACAAAAAATATTAAAAGAGTTATGGAAAAAACATGCCCCACACAGAAGTCAGTCATGTCAACTACATTTGTTAGTGTAGTTTTCAACATTCGTTTGGTATCCAGCAATTAATGTCACTTTAAATGCTTTTCAAAAGCACTAATTATTTTTCTGAAAAATGTATTTGTCATCATAAGATTTTGCTTAAAATTCAGTGACATTAATCTTCCCTTAAAGGCTGAACACAAACTAGAATTGAAAATCTAAAATTTTGATTAAACATCTTTACTATGATTATACAGCAATAAGATTGAGTGCAATAAGACATTAGCCTAATTTAATTCTTTCAATTGGTTTGCAAAAGATAGAGGCTAGAGACACATTGGAGTGCTGTTCCTATACAATCATAAATCAAGTGAATTGGTATTTAAGATTCACATTCTATTCTTTCCAAATTCTGGATCTCCACAGACAATTTTAGAGACATAATTACCTTTTATTACTTGTACTAACAAATTAAAACTTCAGCAAAATTACTCACTTTCTAGTTATGTACCAGATCAAACAATTGTTTTTATTTTGTGATTACATATTGACTCTAAGTTATTTCTCTTATTCTTCTTCCCTCTTTACCCCAAAGTATTTTTTGGCAATTGCAAACCTGCTCAATTGTAAGATGAATAAATTGTAATAAATAATGTCAATCTACAGGCATTCCAAGCTTCTTTATAAAGTACAGTCAATTTTTACTTCTTGAATGAGAAAACAAGCAGCTTTATGATTTATTAGCAAATGGCAGGAAAGGGAGAACCTACTTCATTTTCAGAAAAAAAAAAAAAAAGTATATAGATGGATTTATATTTATGCTTTAGTTTTAAATATTAACACAGGCTTCCCTTGCAAAGGGAATTTTGCCAATGATTGCCAATGAGCAATGATTCCCTTGTTCTCCTTTGCTTTGTCAGCCTGAACTTCAGAGGTTTCCTCTGCCTTAATATGCTGAGTTACCAGCTAGGTCGTTTCTTCTCAAAGACTGAGCTTTGGTCAAGATTTTAGAAGACAGGAGCAGACAAACAGGAGCTCTAATGAGGAAAAAATATGATATGTAGAATAAACAAAAAATAAGCAAATTAAATGGTTACAATTTATTACATTCATAAGAAGTGTTCACAGCAACTAGGCCTTACATTTTTACAAACCAAGATACTTTATTGACTATTAAGTAATTCCATAATAAGCCACTTTGCTTTAAATTATATTTTGGACTTGGTTCTTTTTCCTTATTAAACTTATAAACAAAACTCTTTACAGCTGATGCAAAATACCATAACATTTTAAACACATCACTGGTGACAAAACAAAATATAAACTTACTACTTGATATTGCAAGATGGAGTTAGCAGATCTAAAATATTAACTTTTCCTTTGGAGTGATTAGCTAGGCTCTATTTTAAGGATTGTCTTGCTATAGAACACTAAGGGCATGCTGAATTATCAGCTACATTATATCCTTCTTAAATTCAGATAACTAACATGTCTGAGAGGTGCAAATTATTAGGAAAACCCATATATTCTTGTATTACCTAGTGAACAACTGATACAGGCTAGGATTCTGTAAAATCCAAAGAAATGTAGAACAAAGAGGTGGAAATGCAACAAAATCAAATTGAAGTATTGGGTATATCTATGATGAGAATGAGCACTGCTCTGTGATGTGTGTCAGTTACTGTGTGGTTTACAGCTCAGTAGCTGTGAGTGCTTGGAAGCACATACCTTAATATGGTGTTTGATTCATTCTGTCTGCATCCATATTTTAAGGCACAGTATCTTAACTGGGGGAGCATTTTCTAAAGAAATACCATTGGTGATTTTATAGATGCACTTTCAGTTTTTATTAGGTAAGAAAACAGCCTTTTCTTTCCAGAAAGATGCTGTATGACTACAACTAATTTAAAATAATAGGTTTTGATGGGTTATCAGCTTGCTTGTTTGCTGCCATACTCCTATAAAGACTTCAGCTATAAATGTCAATTTTCTTAAGGTATCATTTGCTATAATCTGGTATACTGTTTCAGATAGCATAATAAGAACATTTCTTTAATCATACAACATTGCCTAAAGTACAGATTTTATGTTAGGTTTTGTTACAGCACAGAGCTGTATAGTATTTTAGCTGGTTGCTTATAGATTTTCTGACTTTCACTTCTTTATATTGTACTTTAACACCCCAATGCCAAGATTTCCAAGTTCCACTCAGCTTCATTGCTCAGTATTTATTTTCTGCTTCAGTTTCATGTTCTTATTTTCATTAGAATAATTTTCTAAATACTGTAATTCCTTGATTGTGAAGCAAGCTTCTGTTTTCTATTCCTGCTCTTTGCATTTCTCAAACCATTATGATGCCTAGAGTAGTCCTGAAAGTTGAGTTTTTATTTAGTTTTTCTGCTATACCACTAGGCAGTGAGCTTCTTATTAATGTCCTGTGGTTTGTGGGTGTAAATAATCATGAAATGCAGATATGTTTCAAAGTGTCATTCCTATTGGTTTGGTACTGGAGTTATTCCTTCTCCCAGTCTTTGCACAGTCAGACTTGACAAAGCCTCGGAGCACCCTGTGCCTGACTTTGACTATGACACTAAAAATTCCCTCCTACTTTAATGTAGAATTGTGCCTATCATTCTGAGGCCCTGCTTTTTATATTCCCTCTCCCATCAGGTGTTTATGCACATGGATATAACCAAATAAAAATTAAGAGACATTTCTAAAAAAATAAATATTTTTCTTGGGAAAACATTGAAACAAAACTCTTGCATTATTCTGCTTTTCTCAAAACAAAATTGAGATATTCATCAGGTAAATTCTTACACTAAGTAACACTTCCAAAACAATAATTTTGAATCTGTAGATTTAAAGGCAGTTTTTATCATTGGGTTTTGATCTATTCTTGGTAGAACTAAAATCAAATAATTAAGAATCTGTCGCTCATCTGGTGCAAATTAACAAAATTTAATGGGAATGAATATAAATGCAAACAGGCAATCAAACAATAACTTAGAATCTGGTTATTAACTTTGATTAAAACTACTCTGTTTAGCAGTTCATCACCCAGCCAATTATCAGAAAAAATAAATACTTCCTGAAAATCATATTGGAAATGTATTGAAATGCAAAATAAAAATTGTCAGAATTATTTCATCTTCCTTCTGTAGTATGTGTCCCTTGAATTATTATCTATTTTTAAATCCATTCCAGAATTTTTCATTTCTCATGCCTGAAGGAATCCTAGGATTTTGGTGCTTCTGATCTGATCTTTAAAAAACAGTAGTTTCAGTTTGGACAGCCCATACTTTAGTTTTTAAAAGGCAAACAGAAAGCAAATACCCTGTCCATCCTATCCAGCCATTCAAGCAAGAAATATAAGAAGCCAGAGAACAGAACAACAAATCCACAGTAAAAATCTGCTTCACTCATTTATGATACTTTTGCTTGTGTTATCATTATCCCTATCAGTACTTTTATGAAAATTAAAATCACTATTTACAATAGCAATATAATTAAACATTTATAAAGCTTTGGGTTGCATAATAAATGCAGCAAATTCTACTAATATTATCTTGTCATCTCCTTGAAGGTGTTACTGCCACATTTAAAGTGTGAAAGTATAATGTATAGGTTAAGAGCAACTCGATTTTCCCATGAGCTCAGAACAGACCACAGTTGTAGTACAGATGGTTGACATCTTTTCAGATCCATCTGAACACTGAGAATTTTCTAAAGGTTAAAAGAGGGAATCAACACCAGTAAAGAAACAAGATTGTTTATATTTTCTACTGTCTCTACAGTAATTAAACCAGATATTATAGCAATAATAAAATCACAAGTCATTAAACTAAAGAAATTCTTATTCATCTAGAATGCAAATTGCTTTTTAATTTCCTGACCTTGTAGTGTAAGAGGATGATTAACATATGATAATCTCATGGAATTGATAGATTAAATACCCAATTACAAACACACTGCACAGCAAAAGATTGTATAGTAAACATACTGAGTATTCTGAAAGTAGTAAGCTGACTTTTTAAATACAGCAAGAAAAAGAAGGTATAAAATTTTGGGTTACAAAGTTACTGAGAAAAAAAAAAAGTTTGCATCTTAAACAAAATGACTTCCTGACATTAAATGTCTGGGAAAAGTTACACCAATCTTCAACTACATTGAATCATACAGAGATTACCTCTCAATTTTAAAGATGTTTTCAACAGCCTTGTTTTATCTATAGATGTGTGTGTGCCTGAGGCTAACACATCCTTCCTGTGCTATGCACCCAGAAGAAAACTGCTCCTGAGCACCCTGTGCTGGCTCTGCCTGGGAGGGGCAGCAGCCTGTGTGGTGCTGTGCTTTGGATTTGTGACTAAAGCAGCACTGAGAACTCACCAGCATCTCAGCTCCTCTGAGCACTGCCTCAGCTCTATTTCCACACTCCTCCCAACAATGAGCAGTGAGCAGGCTGGGGCTGCACAAGCAGCTTTGAGGGGACACAGCTGGCACAGCTGGCCCCAGGTGACCACAGGGATATCCCACAATACATAATGTGAAGGAGTGGGAAGGAGCTATTTGTCTGGGAGGTTGCCATTATATTTACTATTTTTGCAATTGAGTTTGAGGTACCAGCATATGACTAAAATAAATAGAAAAATAAGATTTACAGCATATGCAAATATGCACAGAAATCCTACCAAATTAATCCAGTAGGAGGTGAAGACAGTTGTTAATGCAAGTGCATATTTTAATATAGATCATAAATATAAAATATGTATATTATATATCCTCCCACTTACATCTTTGTGAGAGACTGTCATTTATTCTAATGACTATTTTAGGAGAAAAGACTACATTTATATCCCCTTTCTCCTATTTTTTGGTCTTTCATGAGGAGTCTTCCACCTGAGATTCAATGTCTGTTCTTTAAACTCATCTATTAAATGAGCTTAATTCATATGAGAAACAAAACATACTTTACACCAAAGGTGCAGGCTGATTTTATAACTCAATAGCATACTACTGGGAGTCTCAAAAAGTAGTCTCTTCTTAAAAGTAGTGATCCAGCTATAAAAGTCATGCTCTTGCTTGGTATTAGGAACAGTCTATGGGAAACAGGATGAGACCAAGGTCTATTGTGTAGAAAAAAGCTCAGTAAAATCTAAAAGTAGCTCAGTAGAATCTAAAAATGACATTTACTTTGCCATGGTTCTCTTTTTGGGTTCATTTTTGTGATATAGTACATCTGTTTCTTCCTGTTCTATATTTGGAATGAACATTCCATTTTGAGTATTTAGATATTGGTCAGCTTTCAGACCAGTAGTGACCTGGCTCACAAGCTCCTTGTATGAATATCTTGCAGAGATATATCATAATTGTAAAATCCTACAGATGGAAATGGGCATTAAGGCATCAGAAGAGAGACTAGAATAGACTCAGACATGTCTAATTACTTGAATAATTGTAGCATACAAAAGAATTTAGTATTATTTTGAAAGATTTTTGAAAGTATAGGTTTGACCAAGAAATCCTTTTAAAATTGACCAGGTAGATTGTGAGAGGAAGAACAAACAGATTAAAAGCAAAGAAAGAAACTATTTGTAAGTCTGTTACTGAGAACACAAGCAAAATAAAAGGTTATGAAACAGATAAGCATTGAACATCCAGCTGGAATATAAATGAACCCTCAGCTCTCCATTGTGTGCAGTCCTCTTCTATTCCCCCTCCACAGTGCACTGCTTACTCAGTGTTTTGTTTGCACTGATTCCTGTGAGCCAAACATACTACAAATAACCTTAACCTTTCTCAGCACAATCTATACATATCTCTTGTTATATTATGCCTTAAAGGAAATTTAGAGTATCGCTGTTGTAAATTGTTAATATACACACAGGTTTTCCTTCTTTGATCAATGAAGTAAATAGTGTAAAGAAAGTAAAGAAAATCTGTAACTACAAAAATTTACTAAAAAAAAGTCAGTTACTTTCTGAACACAGCCAGTCAATGTACATGCGTGCTAAGTGAATGATAAACAGAGCAGTCAGTAGAAAGCATAAAATGGGTCCTGGGACCTATTACAGAAAATATTAAATTATCCAGTCATAATAATTGGAGCTTGGTTGAAATTATTATTGCCTATTATTTTTCACAGGTGCAAGCAAGTTTGTATTTGTTAATAGTGATCCTTTCCAGCAGATCTCCCCTAAGCAACAATTCCAGGCTCATGGGAACCAGACCTTCAGGCTGTCAGCAGAACTATTCCCACATCCTCCTCTTCACTGAGCCTCTACCTGGGATGAGCCAGGAGCTGCATCTCCACAGAGGACAACATCTGTCCCAGCAGAGACCCAGCCTCAGAGCCCACACCCTCAAAGTTCTGCCTTCTGAGGGTAGCAAAGTCCTGAAAGGAGCATGACAGAAAGAGGTAGAACAGGGACTCACATTAATAATTGTTTGTGGGAGGGGGATTTCTGATTTTGTATTTTCTGATTTTGTCCACTTAAAAATGAAATTAAGGGGAACACCTGGAGAAGAGAAGGCTCTGGGGAGACCTTGTAGCAGTCTTCCAGTACATAAAGGGACGTGCAAGAGAGATGGAACTCTCTTGCAGAGAGGGGAACTTTTCATAAGGCCATGTAGTGATAGGAACAAGGGATAATGGCTTTAAACTGAAGGAGGTTGGGGTTAGATTGGGAATAAATTCTCTACTGAGAGATTGGTGAGACACTGGCACAGGCTGCCAGAGAAACTGTGGATGCCCCACTCATGGAATTGTTCAAGGGCAGGTTGGATGGGGATCTGAGCAACCTGGTCTAGTGGAACATGTCCCTGTCCATGGCAGAGGGCTGGATCTAGATCATCTTTAGGGTCTCTCCAACCCATTTCATGATTCTGTAAAACTATGCAGAAGTAGAAATAGGTCTTCTTAAAAAAAATTTGGCATTTCAAAATTTCCTTTTATCTTAGACCGAGAAAAAATATCGACACCTATAAACAATGAAGTAACTTTCACAGCTTAATTAAGTTATCTGAGGGTTTGTTTTATATTTTTTTTTAATGTTAGCAATTAGGAAAATTTTACTTGCTTGGTAATTCAAACTACTGCAGGGTTTTGAATTGTTTTATTTGTTTGCTTTAGAAAGAAAAAGAAAAATGAAATCCAAGACACATGAGGATTAATTCATATTTCCTTAGAGTGCTATGATTCCTCATGAGAACTTTACATCACGTTCTTACCTTTGTTCTCCTGTGAACAAATTATATTTCATATAATGTGCTCTCTAGCTTACTGTGAAAAAGCTAATACAGCATGAATAATGTAAAAGCTAAAGGCTCCTCATTCCCCAAACCAAAGAAATCATTCCCAGCCAAGAATAAGGGGCCCAACTGCACATACAAATTGGAGGGGGGAAGAAAAATGTAGATGACAGCCTAAACTAAAATTTCAAGGCAATTGAAGTTTTATATAGGAAATTATTGATTTTCAAGGAGCCACATATTTCAGAGGAAAAAGTCCCAGCATAACATGACAGGTTTGATAAATCTGTCACAAAACCCCACCACTCAGAAGTGTAATTCTCAAGAGACTTGTAAGCTTAATTGTTTCAGTAGAGACACACAGATAATGCACATATTTCCCTCTGCAGCTCAAGTTACTCATTTGCTTTCCTTCTGCTTTGAGAGTATTCAGAATATACATGATCCTCCAACTCAGAAATCTCACATTTCCCAAAAGCAGAGAAAAAAAAAACCCCACAAATCCACACAACTAAAGCAAGCATGACTTTTTTCAAGGCATACATGTTTTGAATGCCTAGTGACTGTTGAAATCACACAGGCAATTAAAATAACCTTGCAGAAATCTCTTTTCCTTGCTACGCCTTATGTACCAGACACTCTGTTCTGTTTGCAGCAGTCAGAAGTTTCATACTTGCAATTTTACATAAACTTTACATAGATTTCTATCCTTGTGTCTCTCACTGTGGCACTACAATTGTCACTACCTGGATTTAAAAAGGACAGTGAGACACTAAACATGAGACATGAGATAGCTTGATTACTTTTAAAATCTAGCTGTATGTTCATATGTAGATACTGAAGAATTCAGAAGGCAATGTGAGTACATAGAAAATCCTGTAAAATGGCATCTACACACAACTAATGCACATGGAGAAAGGCATGTTTTACACAAGAGGCTACATAATCCCTAAATTATACCAAATATAGGAGATATCTGTCAGATTTACAGTCACCTTTCAAGTTACCTGTCACAAACCATGTTCTCTGATACACACTCCATATCTCCCCCAGATGTTGGTGAAAATAGTGTTACAGTTGTCAAGTAGCAGACCCAAAAGATAAGAATTAAAACTATTAACATTGCTTCTGCAAATGTAATAATACCTCTTGAGCAGATACAATTTTGATACAAATTTTAAATACATAGTCACATCAGTTGACATTAAACTATTCAGTATTTAATTTTTACCCAAATCATTTAATGCCATATTTGCTGAGCACTACTGAACTGTGAATTTGGGAAGAATTATCAGGTCCCACAATGAGCTGTTTGAAGCATGCATAACAGTAGTGTCAGACTGCATACCAGTTCTAATTATTTTCCACAGGTCTATATTGAGACAAGGATCTATTATTATCCCCATTACACAAAAAGAGAGCTAAGATAAACAGTGCATAAGGTCAAAGTATTTGCTAATTTTAGATACCCATTTGAGATGGATAGGATGTGATTATTTACTATTATATACCACTTCCCACTCCCAAATCAGAGCTCTCATTAATAAATTTAGGCAAAGGGCTCAAAGACTGAGCTAAAAGCTATGAGGATTAGCTCTTCCTCTTACATCATCCCATTCTCATTAGTCAAAATTGCCAAGACTTCTCTGCCCAGCTACCACTGTTTTCCCTTGTGAGCTGTCCTTGCTCTAGGTTTCTGATGTCCCTTCTCCAGCCTGTTCCATTCACACCTTGTCACTAATACTTCTGAGTTCCTATCTTGTCATTGCCTAATGTGATTCTCTTTCCTCTGTCCTACCTTTCTTTCTTCAAAGCAATTTTCATTGTTTTTCCTGCATTTCCAGTCCATTATGACACTCATCTGCCTTCTCCCTGCAGGACTGATTCTAGTCTTTTATCCTTTGCCCCTCATCTCCCTGTAAATCTGTGTGCTAATCAAAGTTTTCATAGGTATAGATGCTATTATGAAATATATTAAATATAACAGGCAGGAATTGACAGGAATTGTTATCTTCATTACATTTGAGCACAAGAAAGCCAAGTGATGGTCACATGGGGTACCATGTGCTAAAGAGATCAGATATCTGCAAACTTAGAGGACTAATGTCTCCATTAGAAAACATAGTGGCTTGTTTAATATACTTATATTTCCCAAAGCATCAAGAGAAAGCCTATCTATAAAAGCATCATCAATATTTGTAAATGCCTTTACAAGTTTTATGAGAAAGATATCTAGATGTACAAATAATCTCATTTGCAAACATATTGAGGCAATCAGGAGTTATGCACTCTTTCCTGGCCAGCAAAGAAGTAGTAAAAGAGAGATAAGCATACTTTCAAAGCAAATATTCCCAGAGCTAAGTACAAACTGTGAGTTACAACAGCATAACCAACTACTAGGGAAAGTCTTACATCAAATACAAAGCCTCCAAAGCTGAATTTTTTTACAAGTATTTTCAAGTAAAAACTGCTATTAGTCTATGATATATCTTAGACAATTCTACACCACTGCTGTAATAGAAAATGAAGTCAAACGGCCCTGAATAAATCCCAGTTTGATTACCACCATCACAGTCAAAGCCAAGGCCATGGCAAACAATCCCAGAGGCAAACACTCCAAACCATGAAGCATAAATTCATCAGCCTGTTCTAATTCCAGTCAATACTTAAGATATTTTTACTGTAGTAGTGACAAAGTAACCCAGGGTGTTCCTCTGGACACCAAGTCCACTTTTCCAATGTTTCAAGAGCATCACAGCACTAAGGCTGCAAGTGCTTATTCCTTCTAATGGACTATTCTAAGGACTCAACCAACTTTGAAAACCATACTCTGCAGTGAAGACTACTGGACCCAAACCACAAAGTGAGACAAGGTTTAACATTGCATATTCCATGCTGGCATAACTTCAGTAATGTAGGTATAACTCCAAACCCTACAGATACCTATACAATGCTTTTTTTACTTTATGAAAACAAACTACTAATTTGTGCTAAATCCACCTTTTATACTCTACTCCTTCATATGATAGCATTATTCTGCTTTCTCTAGCCATAACAATAATACAACCCTTATTACTAGGAAAGCAAAAAGCAGCTAAAACCAATATGTAATTTACCAGTAGGAAGTGTAAAGTAACACAAACTCTTTACCTGACTTTAGGAAATAGCTCAAAACCATTTTTGAAGGTTTGACAATGACTTATCAGAATCCTCACATTTAAGAAAAGTAGTCCTAAAGCAGTCTAAACCAGAAAATCAAAATCCTGTTCTTAATTTCCCTTCAAATTACTGTACCGAGGCAACCTCATGACACATGATTTTGGAATTAGGTAGTTGATTAAGCACTCAACCTGCCTGTACATGATTACTGCAGATCAACACCAAAAACACCAATCCAAACCCCAACAATAAAGATCAGACACATCTGGTGCTGCAGTAATTCTGTCACAACAGTCTGGCTTGGATCACCCTAGAGATGAGATTATTCATTAGCATAGAATAATGTGGGATGAAAATAAAAACTAAGAGTCAAATTTAGATCCTATTTACAACACTGTAAATGTCTACTAGATTAAGAGCAAAACAGAGTGTCTTGGTTTAGGGCAAATTTGGGAGGAGACTTTTGAACAGGATTTTTTTAGGAAACAGATTTAAGCAGTTGTTTTTTTAACTGGTTTGGGGAAATATTTCCTTGGAGATAAGTGGAAAAAAAAAACCTGTTTATTTAACAGGCAAAGTACTTCTTAGTACAAAAAAAGAATATTACTGAACAGTAAAGCTGGGTTTTTAGCTTAGAGAAGGTGCAGTCTGGATTAATCCATGGTAGATGGTGGGGCTATGCAGAGGTAGAAATGTTACCTTGCTGACTGCTAAAGTAAGTGCACCTGTGAACCAATGAAAGGCTATTTTTATTTTTGACAAAATTCCCCTCTATTTCACCAGTCTTTGTTCATATTCCTCAATTTATGATTTTAAAAGTGATCACACTTGAGGGATAATATTTTGTGTATTAATTAAGATCAGACTAGTTATTTTACAGTATTGATTATTAGAATAAAGGTGACATAATGAGTCTGAATTGCTAAGGATTGTTTAAACAGAGCTGCTAAAAAGCTTTTGTCTCCCACTCTCCTCTCAGCTGCATCATATGAGCAGATGTCTAATTTACTGATATGATTAACTTTTTCCTTCTGTGCTAGAGATTTTACTAGTAATATATATATAGAAAGGAAAATTAATAAATGATCTATATTTTCTCCCCTCTAAAAATACTCTTATATTTAAATAAACAGTCTGAAATGCAAAATTTTAACAGGAAGTCTGTATTCAGCACTATAAAAAATCAGGCCAGCCCTTTCAACATCCTATATTTAGGTTAAGCTTTGCATATTTTAAATTGTTCAGTTTTATTTCATTAGTGGGGGTGAATACTAAAAATCCAGTAAACCCAAACCATTCAATTTTTGACAATTATCCCCACATATTTGCCTCCATCACTCTTAAACAAAAAGAACCCAATATAGGCAAGAGTGAATTTTGCTAAACATATTCTATGTTTTCACACACCAATAGACAAGTTATTCAGAAAGAACAGGGAAATATCTGTTTGTTGTCCACTGAGGATGCTTTATACCACGTTATGAATTGAGAGTTCTCATTTTCCAAAGCTGCTGTGCTTTGTAATGTAAATGCACTAATGGAAGCAATGTCTCATGACTGCAGATGAATTACATTACATGAGTGAGAATAACTACTGCTGTTCTAACAAATGAATTTGGTGACTTCGGCACAATTTATACAATAATAAATATAAGCAGCTGGTGCAGGTGTCTCAGACAGTAGAACATACCTCTTTACTATTTCAATTTTACTAAATTTTCTGCATAATGTCTGCACAGTCACATGCAGTGAGAAGATATGAGTAAGACTGTATGTTCTCAAGGAGCCAGTTGATGTGAAAAGTAACTTGCAAGTATCAGAAAATTATGGAAATCTTCTACTGAAACATTATTATTTATATTTATTATCACTATTATTATTACAGAAATTGAGAGATTATAAGCCTTTGACGTGACAAGAATAAAAGATATACCTTTGTAAATGTAGACACTGATTATGTAAATGAGAAGGAGTAAAGTGTAAAAACAAATTCCTACACTAAGAAATAACAATGATGATATTATTTAAATATCAGTGGTTCAAGACTGGTGCTGTTTGCTCTATTAAATGCAGCCATATTCTGAGGATCAATTTATACACATGAGGGCAAAAAAAAAAAAAAAAAAAAAAAAAAAAAAAAACACAAATTCTAAATCCCTAAAATTATTTATAACTAAATTTTTAAAGCATTTCACTTATTTGTGCATATAGTTTTGAAGCACAGTTGATTAATTTTTGATATCCTTACTACATTAGAAAGAGAGACAGGGATCTATAAATCAGTGCCTGACAAAGAGAAATTACTAATTCCATCTTCTTCCTGGCCTTCTCATAGTAGAGCTCTCCACTGCACACACATGAAAAGAATGCACAAGCCCAGTGATTGTCAAGATAACACATTTAAGTCTTAATTACAAATAGTCATACTTTATCACAGGCTAATTCAGAAGCTAACTTTAATATTCCATTCAAGAAAGTAGTTATAATTTTTTTAAGTTGTTAGAAGTGCCAGATAAATTATGTGCCTAGATCTACACGCAGCAGAAATTAAAAACAAACAAACAAACTGGTTTTTAGTGCGTTCTCAGTAGATTCTTTTCTATTTACTACAAGGAATACAACTTCATTTTTATCTGTTTCAGACTACTTCAGTGATGGAAGCACTACTCTACTTTTCTATTCCCACATAGCAGAATTCATATATCTATGTGGAATGATTTTCTGCTTTCATTTTCTTTGTCCTGCTTACTAAATATATTTCCTATCATCTTCTATTTTATCTTCTATTGCAAAATGTCATCATCGATCCCACATGTCTATTTATATATAGACATCTGCAGGCAAAATGCAATGAAGTATTTTTTTTTCCACTGGAATTTGTAGTACTTGATAATAGGAATGTTTCAAGGAGGCTGCTTGGTTTTGACATAGTCTTGACAACTGCAAATGCTGCTGATGAAAGCCTGCTTGGTTTCCTTCAAGCTCGTATGGCTGAACTTTTGGTACATCACTTTATAAGCATTAGTTTCCACTGGAAACTAAAAGGAAAATATTTATATGAAATATAGGAAGAAGGAGGAGGAGGCAGAAGAAATGGGGGTGGAATACTGGTCACAGGCAATACAATGCAACCAGCAAAGGAAGAAAGACAAAGAAATGGAGGAAACAGTGATCAGGCATGAAGGTAATCAACTTAACTTTTTGTTTGTCAATATCAGAAAACAACCAAGGCAGGGGGAGAAGGGTGATATAAGTTTGGAAAACTGCAAGTATTTCATAGGAGTTATGAAACAGATGTTACCACTGCATTTGAACCTGTGGTTTGAACTCAGACCTGAGCCTGTCCAACCTTAACAGTTAACACTGAGCTAAAACAAATCATAACATAAAAATACATTCTAACTAAATTAGAGGAAGCCTGTAAGCTGGTTCAAATTAAGCTTCTCAGATGTTTATCTTTTTAAATACATCTTTAAATATGAGAATGTCTGTCTATGACATTTATTGATGTATACCTTCATTATTAGGACATTACAATTTCCTCTAATGAAAAAATGAAGTAGATTTGAGTTTTGTCTATAACAATACTGGCCCATTGATTTAATTTTTAATTGTTTAAGAAGACATAACTCTGTTTGATTATGCATATGATGGTGACTTACTCTTTTACAGTAAGTTCTTTTCATATTGCCAACTTTTTCACTTACTTGAGAGAAAGGAAGGGATGTAGAAGCATAGACATTAAGTTATTTGCCCTGATATATTTCCTCTTTCACCACTTGTTATGGGGAAATCTCATGTACATTCAATAGTTTCACTGATAGCATTTCTGTTGGATCCTGCAAGTAGTGAAAGGTCTGGAGGGCAAATAATTCCATTGTCACTATATTTTTTAAAAGTCACATAAAAATTGTTCTTTCCCAACATTCTTTGAGAGAAGGAAAGAATTTTTTTTTCCTCGTAATGGTGGTTTTTCAGCTTCCTTTTATATCAAATTCCATGTAGGTAACGGGCTTGTAAATTGAAGTCTAGCTGAAATGGAGAAACAGAATGGTTTTCTCTCTTTGGAAGCAGAAAAGTTTATTTCTCAAGGATTTGAGCAGTTTGTTGATTGTATTGGGTTGTTTTTATTGTTGTGGTTTTTTTTGTTGTGTTTTTTTTTTTTTTCCACACATATTAACATTAAATTGCCTAGTGTAGAATCATTCTAACTTTGGTCTTTTTTGATGATAAGAGTTAATGGATATTATTCAGCCATTCTACTCAGTAATTAGATTTGGAGTTCACTAATTTAAATAGTCACTGCAGTAATCCCTCTGTAGCAATTTATGCAGTGCTGTTACATTAAATTCATGGATATGGAGCATGTAAATATTCCAGTGAGATCAGACTGTACTTAAGGAGTTTCAGGAGGTTAGGTTGGTCATTTGAATATAAAAAACTATGAGAATTAACAAACCTTTAATATATTTATTTTTTAATTAATAAACATTGTTTGCACAACTGTTTTAATTCTCCTCCACAGAACTATCCTATTATGTAGTTAGCAGTACTTCCAAATGAAATGTTTTGTTCTACAATCAGAATGCCTACAATCATCACATCTATCCCCAGCAGAGGGTATTTCAGGATAAGATAAATTTGCATTTTTAAAAATCAAGGTGATTTTGAAACAATATGCTATACCAAGAACAAACATATTTTAGAATCAACTGTCCCCAGTCCACTGCCAGCTCAAAGTCTTTGATTGCTGTTATATGTGGTCCCAATCCAGAGTTATATATGGCTGCAAATATTACTGTTTATAGGTGTAGGTTTTTATGTCTTGCAGCTCTTGCTGCACTAGAAAAGTTTGGAAGAAATGTTTAACATGACTGGAGAAGGACTTGAATGTGGAGGACCTAAAATGAAAGTAAAAATAGCTGGTTATAAAATAATTTAAAATGTTGGACATCAAAACCTAGGATCTCAGGATATAACCTGAAGTATAAGGTATGCAGAAATATATGATCCCTGTCTAGAAAGCAAACACATTTGAGAGAAGAGGAGAAAGAGATTTTTGATTACTTGGGAGTACAGATTAAGTGAATCACAGTGCAGGCTTCCAGAAAGAACAACTGTCCCACTCTTTCCTGTCATCCTGGCATTACTGTCCCTCTATCTCAAACTGAATCTAGCAATGCTGCACTTGTTCCTTGAACCAACTGAAATTATACATGTAGAAAAGGATTATAATTACTTTAAAAAAGCAAGCATAAGAACCAGAAGAGATGGGAGGAAACACTTGGGAACATGCTGCTGGAGAGGAGGAGGATTGTTCCTTTTGGCTTCATCCTGTGCTACAACAACATCTCACCTTTACTGTTAGCAGAACAAACATGGTGTTTTTTCTTTCTAGTTTTTATTTGCCTTTTGTAAACATTTGCAGCTATTTTCTATTTGGATGCTATGAATACTTCACATTGTGCTATTATGTAAAATGAATCAATGTTTGTCTTCTCCTTTTCCATTCATTTCCCTTGCTCTCCAGTACAAGAGGCTACACCTCACTCAGTATGGCAGCCCCCACTGTCATTTTTCTCAGCAGCTGACAAACCACCAGCTCAGGCTGTCACTATCACACCCAAAGTTTGAGAAAATCTCTATGCACCACCACTTAACTACATTGTTACATCCTTTTCTATATACTCTCTGTCAATATTTCTGTATCTGGTTGGACATTGCCTGCTTCTTGAAAAGTTATTGTTTTAAAAAAAAAAACTCTTCTGCTTCATACCAGTTTCATTTGTTTTGCTCTCTATAACTACTGGAAAGGAGGTTACAGCAACATGGGAATTGGTGTCTTCTCTCTCACGTAAGAAGTGAGAGATAAGTGAGTAAGAAGATAGGAGAGGAGAAACTGCCTTGAGTTGTGCCAGGGGAGTTTCAGACTCCATATCAGGAAACATTTCCTCACCAGGAAAGTTGTCAAGCTCTGGGACAGGCTCCCCAGGGATTGAGTCACCATCCCTGGAGCTATTTAAAAGAGAGTAGATGTGGCCCTTAGGGACATGGCTTAGTGGTGGACTTGGCTGTGGTGTGTTAAAAATTGTACTCAATGTTTGTAAAGGTCTCTTCCAACCCAAATGATTATATGATTCACAAATTCATCCACAAAGTTCTCTTTCTGTTATCATTTAAAGGCTTCCAAAAGCCTTCCCTGTCCATGTTTTCTTAAAAGTGTTTGTGTTTGACACTTCCCCTAGACTGCCAGCAGGCAGGAAGCATTTTGTGGTTGCTGAACACTTGGATAACATTTTGCAGATTGTGGATTCCACCTGCAGCTAAAGATATGACAACACAGAATCTCTCCATTCTCCCAAATGGGAAATATCTCGTATACTACTTGAGGAATGTGTTTCTTCCTGTGATCTGTGAAATAACCTATGATTTTTACTAATGGAATCTCTTACTATATCATTCAGCACACAGCATTTACAATCTCCATATCATATCATATCATATCATATCATATCATATCAATCATACCCATATCATCATATGCATGCTACAGGATACAAATATACAGTTCTATAATGAAACCTGCATTTCCCAACTAGTCAGGGCATGTTGAGTGGACACTTTGCTGATGATATTCTTTTAACAGAAGTGTTTTAGAACTTTAGTCAGGCAATAAATTTGCAAAATGCCTGCAACTCTGCTTCTGCATTCAAATGAGGATCATCACAGGCCTGAAAAGATACAGCCCTTACTGTGACATTTCCATGGCTTTGGTAGCTGACTATTAGTGGCCCATAAAGAGCATTCTTTAGCCCTGTGTAACAGAGGCTACTTGAGAGGTCATTTATGTCACCTATTGCTGGCTGAAACCTTATCTGTTACTCTAACTTCTTTTCCCAAACCTGCAATTCTACAGCTCCATTTTTCCCCCTTCTCTACATACCACTCAAATCAGTTTGACATTTTCAGCAACTATAAAACCTGCAGTATAAAAGATTGAAATGTATAGGAAGTATCTCACAATATACATTTTAAGTATGTGCTGTACCAATATTTTCCCAGGCTGTCCAAGCGTTATTTTTGCTAAATATTACACAGATTAATAACAACATTTGTCTAATTCTTCATTTTGCAGAAATATAATAAGGAAAGCAGACTTCTCTACATTAATTAAAGGGAGATTAAATATATGCTCTAATTAACAGCAGTCTAACATTTTGGACTAGCATTATAAATTGTTCAGGGTTTTTTTTTTGGTTTTTTGTGGTTTTTTTGTTTTTTTTTTTTTCTTTGTAGGCAGCTTTTTTTTCTGTTTTCATATCAGTCACAAGCCATGAGATTCATGTGCCTGAACCCAGATACAAAACTCCAGTTTTCACTGTCTCCAAGGAATCCCACCTAGCCTCCAGCTGCTGCTCGAAAAAGTCTCTCACTTGCAATCTCTATACATCTACCAGCCCTGTGTGGCTGCTTCAGACACTCAAAGGTGTATTAAATGACAATAGCTGCCAGCTTCTGGCAAAAATTAGGTTACCCTTTGATGAGAGCCTTCCAAAAAATTGAATAAGTGAAGCCTTGAGAGCCAAAGAGTCTTTCGAGAGTCAACTGAAAAAGATTCATGGACAGTAATCTTTTTATAACTCGTTGCAACAATGAAGCATTCTAAGCCGCCCTATATATGGGAATTTTAGGGTGCCTTCACTACTACTACATCAAAAGATTTGTCTTCCATTTCATCCAGGTGTGCAATACTGTGAATGTATCCATGTGCCCACGTGAGACAAGCAGACACATAAACTTTCTTTTAAGAAAGAGGAAATCTTGCACCACAGTGTGTATGTTGGTTATGGATACATTGGAAGAATACACAGCACAGATCCCAGATTTCTTGGCTTTCTTGATTTCATGACATGGCTGCCTTACTATTCCAGACCATTCGTGCAGGTTTTATAATAAGTACCACAGGCATCAAATCCTGCTCACCCTTGGTGAAAAGTCCAAATTGTGGAAATGAAAAGAGGGAAATTCTGCCAAGGTATTTCTCTGAATACGAATCCTTGGAGGGTCATTGTTATGGTCCTCTGTCAAAGAACCAATAAAAATTAACACATTGAAAAGACAATAGAAACAAACATAAAGCACCATAATGAAAAATCTTTCTTTTAAGTTGTGCAGTTAAGAACCTTGTAAATACAGTGTAGTCCCCTTGGTAGTAATTCTTGGTAAGAAATAGCTAGAATTTTCAGTTTTCAGCTTCAGTTTTCTTCTTTTCTTAACAGGGTTACAAGTTAATCTCCTCTAGGTTACCAGTGAGCAGAGAAAGGGATTATCAAAGTTACCCTACATAACACACAAGGTTAAAACACAGCACAGTGTATTCAGACAATATGTTCTTACTTGGACCTTTCAGTAATAAGATGTTATCTCTTCTCTGTGCCACAGTCTTTAGGGGAGATGCTTGGCATTTCAACTACAGTTAAAACACTAAGTGATCTATATGAATAGGGTGTTTTGTGCAGACCAGTGAATAATTAATTATTTGAAGAATTTGGGCAGCAATAATGTCAACACTGAAGCTTCCAAGACAGTAAGATTCTCTACTCAAATTAGCCATTAGACATTCACTGAAATAACACAGTTTGAATTTTTATTATAAAAGCTCAGAGTTATGAAAATCTAATTAACTTAAACAAAGTATAAATTACTAGATCCTTTAGTAAAGCACTGCATAGGTATATGAGGTTTTTATAAAAGCTGAGCTGAACATTCTGAGCTTGTCTGGGGCAAGTTTCTGAAACTGTCCTTTAAAACACACCCCTCACTACCAAATTATGCTAGTGTTCTTTATCATCTATTGGGTTTCTAAATCTCAAACAAAATATTACCTTACTGTTTTCGGAAAAAACTGAAATAAAAGTAGTGTAAATTTCTACAATTACACCTTTTATTATTTTTTTCTCTGAAAATGCTTTTGTTGCAGAAACTTACCACAGTAACCACTCTGCAAAAAAAAAAAAAAAAAAAAAAAAAAGAAAAAAATACACAAAAAATTTACAATTTTTAACTGTGATGGTATTAATTAGTTCCATCACACAATGTTGCATCTTTTTTCAAGTGAAACTGTCTTTGAACGACTCTTAGCTTTGATGCTATTCTTTCAGTTATTGCTTCTGAATTTTATGTATTTGACCTAAGTTCTGCATTTTCTGTCATAAAAAAAACATGCACTAAATATTTTCAAGGTTTAAGTCAGTTAATTTGAGTGTAATTAATTCCAGTTTATGACTTTTCATGTAATTTGATACTTTAAATAAGATTTCAATTGAATTGCAGGTCCTTTGTGAAGATGGACTTCAGAGCTTTTATTTTCAGAATTCCTGTGTTGTAAAAATATTCTTGAACTTGAAAGGAATCAAGGGTCCACAACAGTGGAAAAAATGCAAAGGCTTCAATAGAACATAATTATTAATAAAATAAAAATTAATAACATATGTTATTATTAAACAATAAAAATATATGTTTCACTGTTTTATTGCTTAGTATCTCTTTACTAGCCACAAATGAAAGCCAGGTAAAAAATTCTTAAACATGATAATTTCAATATTTATAGAGGAATCTTCCTTTCTAAAGTCACCTTTCCAAATTAATAAATCCAGAGGTAAATTATAAGCAGTCAATGTTACTGTAGGATATAATTATCTAGAGGAAAAAAAATCAGGGAAAAGAGAGTTGCCAAAATGTCCAAGTAAACGGCTTAATCTCTTTCACCAAACTAAATGCAAATTTCAATACACCCTCAGAAAGCAAGTTTCTTCCATTATGTTCTGAACCTCAAATAGTATGAGTGGCCCTATTTTCCCTAGATTGGCATACTGACCTAAATATATCTGAGAAAAACCCAAGGGACCTAGTCACAGCAAGATATCACATAAATGAAAATGACAACTTGCAATTTAGAATTCTAGGAAGAAAGTATGAACATTTCACCTTTCCCTGTAATCCCTTGAGATTCAATAAGTATGGCTTTGCCTCTAAATATAACTGAGTTAGAGCACACAAAGTTAAATCTCACCCACGATAATTAACTCTTACAGTCACATAAATTTGAGGTACTGAAATTAAGTAAAATGCCAGTTAAATAATTGTTATTTTGCTGTAACCCAAATGTTCAAAACAGTGAAGGTTTTGATTGGAAGAACATCTACCTCCTGCAACTATTAAAAAAATATATATTATAAAAATCTCCAAGACTATAAGGAGAGAAGAAATGTTGGAATCTTTAATTTGAAAACATGCGTCCTCATTAATAATAAAATCACAGAATCATTTAAATTCAAAAAGACCTCTGAGATCATTGAGTCCAACCATTAACCCAGCACTCCCTAGCCCTCCAATAAATAATGTCCACAGGCACCATGTCTACATGTCTTAAATACCTCCAGGGATAATGACTCAGCCCTTCCAGGACAGCAAGGAGTAATTGGGAGTCCAAACCAAATGCTGGGTAAGACCTTTTCTGCTGAGGCTGAATCCTGAGCCCCATGGCCTTTCTTCATGCTACAAGACCCAGTGACATTCTTAGACAGAGTAAGCAAGAGATAAAGGAGCCTTGAATTAGCACAAATGACACAGAAGCATATCTATTGAGGGTATGTAAAAAATTCTTACAGATTCACATAAATATTGTTATCAGTACCCCATTTGTATTTCTTTGTTAGTTGGACTGGAATGATACCTCATGATCACTGGGCATGGTATTTCCTCCACAACATGACAGAGAAAATTACTCCTCACAGCAAAGAAAAATTCATTTTCTTAATGATTTTGGGCAGTTATTTTGTTAAATGCCCTGGCACCTACTCTAAAGGTTGCTCTTTAAAATCCAGACAAATGTAGCACTTAACAACAAAAGTTCAAGAAATCCTATTTTCCTACAGTTGAGTCATGTTTCCCCATCAAAAAAAAAAAAAAAAAAAAAAAAAAAAATTGAACTTTTAGAAAAATAAAAAATCTGCAAAAATTTTTTTCACAAAAATCTGAGAATCAAATCATTTTCTTAATGTCAAATCACTGATAATTGAAAACAGGCTCAAAAACAAAGTAAGCAACAATGAAAAAAATTTTCAAGATCCATTCCTCACACTATACACTCATATACATTGTGCTCTATAAATTAAACCACAGTCAAGGAGGCATTATAACAGAACTATGCCCATTCTCATGTATATAAGAATTAGATTAAGACTGTGAAGAAAGATTAATATATTTTTTTAAAAAGTAGGCATTTTTTTAACAGTAATTTAGAAGTTTACAGAGAAAAATATTATTTATACCATAGTCTACTGTACTGTGCCTTTAATATATCTTAGAAATTCTAAGGAGGACATCTTCTTTTATCAAATCTATGCCCCCAGACATATTACACTGACTGTGGATAAAAAGATAAACCACCTTAATATGTGTATTAAAATTACCTTCAATTCACACATACTACATCATGAAATAACATGAAATAACATCTTCATTGCTAGTGAAAAAAACTAAAGTTAATCAATCTTTCAATGTATTTTATGGCCTACAACTCCTTTCTTTTTGAGACAGTATTATAGAGTTCTCATCAGTTTGTTAACTAAAAGCACTTTCAGTTAACATATAACTTGAAGTTTTGTGGCATTTTTTTAACATATTTTACTTGGAAATTTCTGTGGCACCAATGAACTATGTGTTGTCAGATGTCACATTTTTAATGATAGACTGATAAACTGAAATGCTAAATTTGAAGCCTGTGTCTTACTAATTTTTGTCTGAAACTGAAGAAATTACTGAGTTATGCTCTGAACAGTTTCAATTTGTGTGCCTTTGGGACAAACATCATCATGGAAGCTATGCTCAAAAACCTGGCAGTTTGGGGTGTCATTCTGAATGTCTAGTTAGAGTTGACTACAAGGTCAGTTACTTCAAGGAAAAAAATTATTTTAACAGAATAGCCAATGACATAACTTCTGACTGATGACTTATGCCTAGATCTTGGGAGGTTTACTGATAAATCTATAAGGACAAACTTTGACAAGTCAGTCAGAAAGTCAGCAGTGATTCTACTTGACACCATTTCAGGCAAAATGTTGATATCAAAGGTCGACTCCTTGTAACTTTGCATTTCCTTAAGTATTGCCTGTTCCTCCTTTAGGTTCTTCTCAGACTTTCTTTCTTTCCAGAGTTCATTGAATAGAGACAAACAGCACTTATTCTGAGTCACCCAGAATGTAAGAAGGCTTTAATTTCCCGCCCCTGAAGAAGTGAGTGATAACTTCTTAAACAAGAATGCATTAAAATGTAACAGCCTTATTGAAAAGAAATGCCTGATAGTTAAATTCTACTTTTTCAGTTGGAAAAAAAACAAACATCAAACAACAAAACCAAATGTGTTTTAAATGCCATCTTTCATTGCACTGACTAGTTTCTTTTTCTAGCTTTTCTTAATTCTGTATATATTTGCATGTGCATACATTTTGCATTCCCATCTACACAGAATTTACCTTTGTGATAAAACTGCATTCTCGTAAAATAAAATAAAAAACACTTCTGCAAAACACCACCCAGCACAGCATGTAGGAGTAACAGAAAGCAATAATGGTGTAACAGTGAACTTATTTTCAATACTATTTATTTATTCAGGTTTTGTAGCTTGGGGATTTACAAGGTCCCTGTTAGTAAATAATTCATGATTCTCATTAGAATTTTTTGTTTTTTGTACTGTAGGCAAAAAATATAATTTGCAGTTTGCAAACAGTAGATAAAGATCAAGTTTCAACCAGTGCTGTCACCTCCTTTGCCTTTTTTTAGTCTTGGGCTACAAGTGTAACAAGGTAACTTCTGACTATTCCTTGAAAGAATATATTGTTGACCTTTCTTTAATTACAGCCATTCAAAATGCCACTGTTCTACAGGATATACCATTGTGTGTATTTGTGTATTTTGTCTATTTACATTTCACATAGTACACACTTTCCTAAAAGAAATTATCTTCTGATGTTAATCATGCACATGATTTCAGAAAAATCTGAATACCAAAGATAGGGGTAAGTAGAAAATGATGCAAGAATCAGCATGGGGCTAATAAAGGCAGTTTATAGCAATTATACTGAGATAGTATCTCTTTGTGTAATCAGATAATGCTCTTTTGGAGAAAAGACAGGCAGTAGATTTTGCTTACCTGGAGTTCAAGAGACATTATTATGCTAAACCACCAGAAACCAACAGTATGTGCATTGGGAAAACTGATTAGTGAATTAGGACTGACAAAAAAATGAAAAATATAGCAGGACTATTCCTGATTTATTTCAAGATCAAAATTGAAATTGTACTGATTAGATACTTAGTGACTACCCTAGTAATAAGAGCCCACTGATTAAATATTTTTGACACTAAGTTACTAGAAACAGAAAGAAGGATTTAGAACAATCTTGAAGGAACTGCCCAATCTACATCATTAGAATCACAAAAATAGAACTCATATCATACTGCAATTTCTGTCATAATGACAAAATGGAAGAAAAAATAAGCAGAACAAAGCATAGCTGCATATAGAAAACAAACCACTCTCAGCTCTGAAAAAGAATTCAACAAAACACTTTCTTGCTTTGAGAGGAGAAAAGTTAATAATAGTGCTGATAACATATTCATTGAGATAAAGTTGAATGCAACTTATATTGCTACTGCTTGTATATTTTGAACTAAAGCAATAGTTTATTCTAAATGAATAAGCAGATGCAATCAGTTTTATGAAAAGCCACTGGTTTCCTGCCCTGCTCAAAGATTGAAACATAGCTTAAACATTAGTCATAGAAAACTGAGTTGTACTAACATTTTTAATAATATATAATTTATCACCAACTGGATTTTGTGTTTGTGTATGCAGTTGTTTTGTTTTTCTTTCCTGTCAGCAGCAAGACACTCCTGTATCTGGTGGTCTTAACAAAAAGTGCAAGCAGAATATTAAATATTTGTGTTTCTTTTTTTTTTTTTTATGCAGACAAACATGCATCCATATAAAAATGCTCAGCACTGGTCACCTTAAAGCTACCTGTTTCCCTCAGAAATGACAGATTTTTTTTTTTTTTTTATTATTAATATTTTAGTTTGAATAAAAGCAACATAAACAGGCTTAAAACCCCCAAAACACAAACTACAGTATTTGTACCCAAGAAAGTTATCCTGCTTGAAATATTTTAAAAGGCACCAACACAAATACGTGCTTCAAGCCACTGAAAGCAGTGATGTAGAAAATGTGTGTGGACAGAAATATGAGGAAGGACACATTAAGGACAGGGGCTGCACGTACATTTTTCTTGGAGACTCCAGCACCTCATCATTTATAAAGGTGTCACAACCCAACCCAAGATGGGAGACCCACAATGTTCAAACCTCCCCTGACTTCCGTTTGTGCATGCAATCTCCTGAAATCATGGCACAAATCAGCGTGCTGTCTTTTTAGTATTTAACTTACATAAATGTGCAATATTGATGGGGCAATCCTTGGCAAGGGTCTATAAGGTTTTAAAATAGAACAATGCACAAGGACAATGAATTAGTGAGGTTACTCAACAAATCTTTCAGAGTGGTAACACATGGCAGCAAAATAAAAATATAGCCACACTGTTAATACTTTATAATGTCCACAATATTAATTTCTGACCAATGTCAACATTTCAGTAGGCTGCCAACAGAATTAATTAGGTAAAGAATACACTGAAAAGAAGATAAAAATCTTGAAAATGTTGGAATGAAAAATTTCAGAACAGGTGGATAACAAAAGTGCATGTTTATATGAGGGGATGGAGGTTGTCTCACTACAGGAGTTTTGTATAAAGTGGATATTTTAAGTCAAATTGCAGCAAGAAATAGATGGAAAAAAAGTGAGACTTGACCAGCAATGATTTTAGAGGATTCTTAGTCCATGTTATTTCTTAAAAATAGCTGACAAAAGAAAAAAAAATATGCCTTGACTAAAACTTTTTATTTTCCTTGCTTCTTGGGAGTACTTAGTAAAAATCCTCTTCAAGCTGTATACCATAACAATTTCATTATTTTTTAAAATCTTGAAATTATTTCAGCATCAAGTAACAGTAAAACTCTCAGTTTATACTCTTCTCCATTCTCCAAGACAGAAAGACAAGAAAAAGCAGAGAGGAGAAAATTAAAAGCAGGAGAAAGATGAAACGAAGATTCGGTTTAGCTTTTCATTTTGATTAACCTGTAGACTGGAGCTCAAATGCTCTGCTAGAATTTAAAGATTTGAAAGATAGATGAATCTTTGCACTTCATTTGGCTGAAATACTGAACCTAGTTTCAAACACGGTGCCTCAAGAAAGATGAAGTGTTGTAGTGAAGAGGCAGCAGAAAAGAAAAAAAGATCAGAGAAGACCTAGGAAACATAACCTATGTCCGACAAAAGAAAAGAGGAAGAAATAGGTTTAATTGCATAAAGGATCATTGGAAAAGGATGGGAATAATATGCATAAAACATTAATAGACTTTTAAATTTAGCAAGAAAGTTTCATGTTAGGTATTAGGAAAAATGTTCCACCTCTGAAGTAGCAAAGCTGTAGAAGTGATTGGAAAGGCTGTGATCTGCTCAAAGAGAAAGATAAAAGTCTGTGAGAAAAGACTCAGGTTCAGTGATGCTGTGGCAAGGAGTAAAGGAATTGGATTGACTTTCAGAATCCTGTCCAGCTCCAGAGATTTTCTTATGTGTTAGGCAAGTTAAGAGACACCAAAAACAATTAATCAAACTTAACAATTAAGAGATCTTCACTATAACTGGAATCTTGGATGCATACAGAATTTTCAAAATACAATTAGCCATTTTAAACCACTTTTATATGTCTATAAATGCAAATCCAATGCCTCTACATTAATGAAAAGAAATAGGGAATAAATTCCAATTTTATTTTATTATATATGTTTGCACTACGCTAATTCAGAATTAATTTAAACTTTTAGAGGTTTTTTTAACAAAAAGAGGCTCTAATAGCTGCACTACAGTCGTAAGTTGTTACAATCTACTTGGATTTTTTAATGATTTTGATCTTTGACATGACAAACTTCAAGGGCTTTTTGTGCCATTAAATACTGTAGGGATAATTGACTTTAACTATAAATTCTTAGAAAAAGTCATTAACTTTATCACAACAGCTGAACTATCCCTTCTTTACTATATCCATTTACTAAAAATTTCAACGTCAGAGAGAAAATATAAATTTATAATTTTTTTCTAAAAATGTATTTTACCACTAAACCTAGACTCACTATCATATATTTCATTCACACTTATCAGGTAGCTGTAGAAAGGCTTCAAGAGACATTTGTCAAAAATTTAAATTGTATCCTCAACTACATGTTGAGGACCAGATTTTATCAAAAGCTTGAGAAACCATAAGTCCAACTTTGCATCTTCTAAAAAGCATAACTTGACTTCTTCACACTCATGAAAGACAGCTTTTTCAAAGATAAATGTTACTGTTCAACTATCCCACAACAAAAAGCAACAGGCACTGTTTTCAGTCAACATCATTAGCCTGGGACATTAAATATTTCATTGTCCTCAGGTCTAACTTCTTTGTCTCTGCTGTGAAAAAAGATAACATTGATATAAAACCTCAGTCCATACCTTCCTTCTGATATCCTGATTTCTACACAAAATAAGCCATGTAACATTCACCAGAATGGGTTCCATTTCTCAGTCAATCTGCTGATCTGGGCAATTGTGGTTTAGGATTTGAGACTCACTAACTTCATCAACTCCCAAACAGAAATAGTGTAGTCACTGACTGGCAGTTAAAAAGTCATGGGTAACAATATAAGAAAATAATAAATATTCACATACTATTTCCAACTATCAATTATAATGTCCTTTTCTTAATTAAAAATGTGTGGATTTTTTTTCATGTATAAAGCCCACTTTCATGTTGCAAAGAACTCAATCCTCATTCTAATCCATTTCTCCATAGAGATCTGTATTGAAATCCCTTATATACTCATGGCAGGATAAGGTTCTTTCCATTACAAAAATCACTGACCTAAATCACATTAAAATCCTCTTCTTCTCTTTGTTAGGTATTTATGCAAAAGAAGCTGAACTCTCTGTCATCTTGTAGCCCTATTTTGTTGCTGCTTCTACCTTTCAATGAAGCATTACAAAACACGGTCTCCAAAATTTTTCCCTTTACTGTTCAAAGTCTGAATCATGATTAACCTTGCCTTAGAAGTACAAAGCACATTTACAATAAAAGACATGAAGACATTAAAGAAAAGAAAAAGTTCTCTTTTTAAGGTGAAAAAGAAAATACTACCATCTCCCTGTGTTATCATCCATTTTTCTGTCAAGTGCTTACGTTTGTCGAGTATTCTCAAGATTTTGTAGAATTCCAGAAAAAGGCATTAAATAATATTTCTGTTTTAATCATGAAGAAAAGTGGGAATAAGGAAGTAAACTGATTTGTTTTAGACTACACAGCAAACTGTAGAGCTACATTTAAAACTCAAAGCAGCTGGTCAGAGATATTGAGAAAAATAAATCATGAGAAGAGCAAATTTAACAAAACTGGACATTTCCTATGGTTAAGGAATAACTTCAATTAATTTCTTGCTGGAATTGCCTGGCATTTTCTTTTAAAATTAACCTATGTCATGGAATCATAGAACAGCACAGATTAGAAGGGACTTCAAAAAATCCAATCTTCCATGGCAAAGGGAGTCTTGATGAGATTATCGAGCACACTGTCCTATCCCAGCTTGAAAACCTCCACCAATGGGGGCCTAAACATTTCTCTGAGAGTTTGTTGCAGTAAATGATTGTTTTTACTGTGATAGTCTCTTCCTTATGTTGAAATTATGTCCTGTTTCATCTTTTTTAATTAATAAATATGCCTTTGCTCATTCCAAGCATGCTTTTTCAAATAAGTTTAAATGTATGTTATTTTAACTAGTGAAAATGTACAAACATTTGAAGTGAAATATAATTACTCAACACTTCAAAACAAAGGAGTTTTTCCATCCTTATTCAGAAAAAGCAAAAATTTTAAGTCTCAAATTCTCACAAAAGAGGAAAATTATTTGTCTAATGTTTGCAGCCAGCAGCTGATGTGCATTTAGGGCTACATACTTTCAAACACAGACATGAGTCCACATTTTTGATTACTAAAGGGAACAAGAAAGGGTTTTAATTGAGGTTACTTTTTGAATTTGCTGTGTTGTTTGGTTACATGTATGTTGGCCACATTCCATGGGCTTGCTGCCATCATGGTCTCTGGTGAGAAGCAATTTGTTATAATAATAATGAGTTTGGAAAAGCTTAATATACTTTTTGGAACACAGAAATACAAAAGCTTTTGCAATACAGTTTTGTATTGTTCTGTCACACAAACCCATCTTTTGCACGTGGGAAGTTGAGTACAAACCAAATGTTTCAGCCATGGAAAATGACTTGCTTTCCCTTATTAAATAATCATAGAAAGGCTTGGTTGGAAGGCACCTTAAAGATCATCTAATTCCTCTATCTTTCACTAGGTCAGGTTTCTCAGAGCCACATCCAGCCTGGCCTTGAACGCTTCCAGGGATGGAGAGCCCACAGCTTCTCTGGGCAACCTGCTTCAGTGCCTCACCACCTGAACAGTAAAGAATTTATCCTGACCTCTAATCTAAACCCACTCTCAGTCTGAAGTGACTCTCCCTTGTCCTGTTACTATAGACTGCTGCAAATATTCTCTCTCTCTATCTTTCTTATAGGCTCCATTCAGGTGCTGGAATGTTACCCCAAAGCCTTCTCTTGGCTGAACAATCACAACTCTCTTAGCTTTTCCTTATCTGTATTTGACACGTCCAGTGTTTCAGCTGTGGATCAAACCTGAACTTTAGCTGTACAAAGATAATTACAAGTATAGCTGCATTTAAACTGCTATACTGTTGTTCCTTTTAGCTAAGAAGGAATTTTGAAAATATATTTTATGGGGTAGTGGTTGCAGTATAATTATTCATTTGGTAGCCACATTTCTTCAGTCAAAACTAGCAGTGTAAGTCACTGACATTTGTTCTGCTAAGGATTTACAGTTGTAAGTCACATCAGGTAAGTGAAGCTGCTCACAGTCAGAATGGTTAAATCCTAAAAGAGAAATGCCACAAGGCTCCTGGATCAACTCGGAACAAACACAGCAAAGATAAACAGGATTTAAACAAGACTGCTGAATAGTGTTGGCTAAAGTTATGAGTTTTGTATCAGGACTTGAAAAGTTGATTTCTCAGAAAAGAACTATGGTTTGCATGTCAAAACCAAGAAAAAAATTCTCAGAATTTCTCCTTGCATAAAGATGCTTGATTGGATACAAAAATCCATAAGCATTTTAAAACAGCCACTGAAATACTAAGTGTCATTAAAACAAACCACAAAGACTATTTTTAATAATCTACTCTTTATCAGAAGAAAGTCAGCAATTTTGAAAAAAATCCAAACCAAACCAAAAATGTAAATGAAAACACATAAGAGACATAGAAATTTGAAGACATGACTATGGAATGAGATGTTCAGGCATATAACACATTTCCATGCATTTTATAATTTGAGACTAATTTCCATGCATAGAAAATGAGACTAATACTGTAACTGAGTGCATCAACAGCTCAGCAATAAGAGCAAATTGCAACTATGTATTCTCTCTGTCATTTCTAGTTTTTCAAAACTCACCTGAAGCACACAGGTTTCTAACATACCTTCTGTAGTTAGTGGTGTGCACATTCCATTCCATTATGTCTGTGAATATTTACTGTTTTTAGAATGTGGTCAATATTTCCTTAAAATATAACATGTTTATATGCATAAATACATTCTAAATAAGCATCTAACTTACTACAAGATAGGTCTAGGATTTTTAAAGGTTTTGCTTATAATAGTGAATTAATTTTTAGTGTGTGGAAATGCCCTAGCTTTCAGAAACAAGAATTTATTCAAGAGAATAGGCCTGTTCTTGAGGTTCAGGGAGACTCATGTTTTAGCACATGGAAGATCTGAATATTTTGCACTTTTGAAGATGTCTTCCCAGCTTCTGTTGTGCCTATGTTCTATTTGAAAAACAAACTTTGAAAGCCATCTGAGTAGGTACTGCCGTTTCTGGCAGTAGTTAGCAGAGAAGGAGAACATTTAATAGACCACCCTACTCAGAGAATTTAATTAGACTGTCACTCAAGACTTTTTGCAAGGTTCCCTCTAGTGGAGGCAAAACATTAGGGTAGTGACCTGCTTTTTAAAGTCATACTTTTGTATGAACAAAACCAATCTGCAAGGGCAGTTGAAAGTCAAGGCAAACACTGAACATATAGGATATATAGATACATGTCTTTCCAGAAAAATGCATTACTCCTGCACAAACACTCATAACAGAAGGAAAATAGAAGTTTTTAGGTGCTATAGGAGTAATAATTTTAGGTGCATATAAGTGTCCTGATAATTTGGAACTTAAAATATATGTATGGCTCTGGCACATTTCAATTCTAATCAATATTATTGGCTAATGTAGTTTGGCATAATTCCTTGCAATTATAGCTAAAGAACAAATAAAAGTATATATTGTTCCAAATTTTAGCCTGAACAGTTTTGAGTAAATGATTTCAAAGAATGTGTTCACCCAAAAGGACATTCTGAAATTGGAGACTGTGTAGGCTCCAAAGGCCTAGATTTACATTAAAATAACTGAGACTAATTCTTTGTATAATACCTCTGATCAAATCACTGGCAAGAAAGCATTAGGATATTTATAATGCTGTTCTTGCTAATATCAATTTGACATACAACAAAATAGATATGCTGCTGATTGTCTTTTAGTACTAAATCAGTCATTTCACATGTTGGACCAGTTTATGACCAGCTACTAATGCAGAGCAAAATAAGCAAGCAGTTTCACAAAACTAAACATGGGTAGACTTGTCTCAACTTACTGAATCACAAGTATTCTTCATGAAAAATAAAAATACTGAGGAAAAAATAGGTAAGATATAAAAACTTCCCCTCAGATAATCATTAAATATAAATTTTACAAAGTTATCTTTGTCATAAGTTGACTGAAAAATTCTAAAAATTCACTTAATTCAATTATTTTTTCTTAAATACACATCAGAGGTATCTTAATTCAAATGACTGTTTCAAATTTTTTTTACTGTGATCTGCCAATGTGTATTTTTGAATTCTACGTATGCATCTCAAATATCTTTTACCACAACTTTGACCCCTGACCCGCAGCTCTGCTTTGATTAAACATAGGTTAAACAAAAAAGATAAATTGCCTTTAAATTGTAATTAATCCATTGCTAACAATAAAATTTCTTGTGAGAATGTTAATTCATAAATGAAATAAAAAGTAATCTGCTACAAAATGAGGTTTGAAAACTAAGAAAATAATGTGTAAGAAAGGAAAACCAAATGTGGAACTTCAGCAGAGTTGCACAGCTAAGTATCCAGGTTTTGGGGATTTGTCGATTTATTGTTTTTCTTTCTTAACTTTAAAGTGCTTCAGAATTCTTATTTTACAAAAATTATATTGCTTATGGTTGACCCAGATGGCAAAGTTGAATGAGAACTGACCCAACACTAAAAGAAACAGGAAACAAAGATGAATCTTATAAGAAAACAATGCTGAAGAGAAAATACATTTAGGGTTCTATGAGGTGTGACACTTCGGTGACAAAGTAGTTTTTTTTTTTTTTTTTGAATTGAAGGTTACTGAGGTTCTTCCATGATATATAAGGTTTTGCAATAAAGACAGCACAAGACCATAGGATTGCAGTTTCAAACTTGATTTGCTTTTCTTCTGTGAAAACGAGTTTACTTCATTGAAACTCTGGCTCAGATATGTATGCTAAGAATATGAGAAACGAAGTAAAAATGCCTACTCTTTCTTTTTGTTCCTTGGTGAATGATACCATGTCACTCCTTTACCAGTGGAAAGCTCTTGCTGTGTGCACTGGATCTGAAGGTAAGGTTCCCAGGAATTAACTGAAGCCTGAACTGAATATACAGTGCTAACATGAGGTCATAGGTGGTTTTTGCTATTTTTTTCCACTCTAGCAGGAAAGAGGAAATTTTATATGCTATGTATCATGCCAGTCAGTCATTTTTCATCCAAAATGTTTTTGGGAGGAAAAATATACACATTTATAGCCTAACTACTCACCTTGAAATATCACCCAGAATTTAGAAATATAGAACATAATTCACTTACTCAAAATTACTTCAGACATTGAGATTAAAAATAGTAATAATCATAGTGTCTCCCTGCAAAATATGGATTCATAATCAAAGAGGATTATTAATTCCTTATTTTAATACAAACAGACCACAGTATCAACTTCACTGTAATTTTCTTGTCAGAACTCAAGGCTATTCTTTCAGCACATCTCTCCCTCCACTTATCAAAGAAAATGAGACTCAACAGTAAGAGGAACCTGGTCTGCAAAGGTTTGGTTTTCCATTTCTGACTCCATATAACCTCATAAGTTATATTCCTTCACATTCATGTCACTTCAAATGCACAGATGTGAGCTGATTATCTAGTTTCACTGAATATCAAACTCCACTTACAACACCAAACATCCTAATTTCTCTAGCACCCTGATACAATGCTTAATTATTCTTGTGGGGATATTTTTTCCTTATATCCAGTCATACCAATCTTTCACAATTTATGATCAGGATCCTCTGTTCTCCTGCCTGTCTCTCTCTTCCTGTAAGGATAGGTGGCTGTTAGGGTTTCCCATAGCTGTTCCTCCTCCAGACTGTGCAAACACCAATCCCCCAGCCTTTCCTCACAGAGTAAGGTCTCCACACCTTACTGACCACCTTGATGACCCCTGAATGCTGTTGTCTGTCAACATCATTCTTGCACTGTGCACCCCCAAACTGGACACCTTTTGTGATATATGGTCCAACCAGTGATGAGTAAAGAGGAATAATAAATTCAAATTACTTACTACCTCTGATCATGTTGGTACAGCCCAGGATGCCACTAAGCTTTGTTGGTGCCTGGCCACATTGCTGCCATGTGTTTACCAGTTAACAGCAACAAAATAAAACAACAAAACCCAGATTTTTTTTTTTTTTTTTTTTTTTATTTCTGATATTTGTAGATGCAACTGAAGTGAACAAAACTACTTTGAACTTCTGAAAATTCAAAGCTCTTATATAATTAAGGTTAGAAGACTAATTAGAAACAACAATCCATTTTCACATATTTATTTTAATTTCAAAATGTCTTTCCTCTCACTCCTTCTTGTTTTTTTCTTCAGAATCTTGCTTTCACATTCTCTTAGAACCACAACCTAATTTCTCAAGGTGTACAAAGAAGGGGTAAAATGAATTATTGAATTATTATACAATCAGTAATAGTCCCATTAAAGGATTCATCTAATATGATGTAGGGCAGGCAGAATCATAAGTTTTAACATGTTATTCCATAATGTGGAAATGAATATATTTTCTGATTTTCTCCTGGATATGGATAGACATCACCCATCACTAAAGGGTATGAAACACAGGTATAGAGAAAGGTCTGATTGCCTTCAATCATAACAAATGTACATTTTTCGTAGAACTTTGGGTATTTGGAGAAAGATGCCTAAAAACCTGCTCACTACTTCCTGTGGATCATTGTTGATGAGAATCAGTTTGTTGGCTGGACTTGTTTAGTGGGTTTTTCTAACATATATTTTAACAGTATTAACTATAAAAATTTACTGTGCAAAATAAAGGCATTATTAAAACATTGGATTTTATGCAGTGAGTATGCTATACCTTGGAGCCATATTTAAAAGGTAAGAGGCTTCCATTACAAAGATCAAAAAAAGGAAAAACAGAGAAGGAAGGAAACATCATCACCCTCTGTGATGATTTTTCAGCTGGCTGCTTACACTAATTTCAGCCTGTTCATGGAAAATAACAAACTATAATTTGCTAAGTATCAATGAAACATATAATTAAAAACAAAACCATGTCTAGCAATATACTTTCAAGAGGGAACTATCTGAAGAGATATGTGAGGAGGAATGAGGTGTTTTATCTATTTAGAAGAGTTTTTTTCCTCATTCCTAATGTACCCCTCCTTAATATGAACATTATAGGAAGTAACACATTGCATATATGGTTCTAGATTTCTTTACTACACACAGGAGATAAATTAGTATAATGCTTTTATATCAGAATGGGGTTTTACTATTCACTGCTCAGCTATTTTTTAAGAGGAAAACACAACTGATAGGAAAACTCCCCCTCAGAACTTTTCTACCTGAAACAACAAAATTATCAACAAAGCTCTGAGGAGATGGGCACAGTTCCTCACAAAACTCTGAACAGAATCTAGAGAGTGTCCACAGCAGCTGTGACGAAAGCTGAACTTATTTTGATGCCAAGGAAAGTGGAGGGTGTCCCTTGGTGTAGAGAGTTGTATTGGCTGAGTGGGTCGATGAGTTGAGCAAATGCTCTTCCCTAAAACAATCTAGAGAAAGTATTACCTTCCTGAGACAGTCAGACCAGTGTATAGACAGCTCAAAACTGAACAACCAGCAACAGGAACTTTGAAAACAATGACAGACTTGAGCTGGCTTCAAGCCATGCATGCATCCCAAGCAGCTGAGGACATGCAGCATCATGCTAGCAACACACAGAAACTGGCAGTGGGAACCACATGAGCACTGGGATTCAGCTGTACCTGTACTGCAATTGCTATACCACACTTGTGTTATGATTTTGGTACATTGCTGGATCAAAATCCTATGTAACACCAAATGCTTTCAAGTGAGTAAATTTGGTATTAAAACCTTAAACCTTCTTCATGTGGAATATGTGAAAGAACCCAGTCAGAGAGTATTGGAATCCTCACAAACCTGCAAAGGCATAAGTCTTAAGGAAGAATAGATAGTGGCCTTTCAAAGTAAACAAGCAAATTGAAAACATTATAAATCATGCTCTCTTAAACACAAATTTCTTGAAAGAGCAGGAGAAACAAATTATCCTTTTATTGGCACAATACACCACACAAAAGAAAAAAAGCTGTCAAAGGGAAGACCTAAGTAAAATAAAGTGGATCGAGAGCAACCCTGAGGAGAAAGTCTTGAGAGTGCTGCTGACAAAGAAGCTCAACATGACCCAACAATGTGTGCTCACAGCCCAGAAGCCAAACATGTCCTGGGCTGCATCAAAAGCCAGAAGGTGGTCAGAAGGCTGATGGAGGTGATTCTATCCAGCTGCTCCACTCTCTGTATAGGTAAGTCCCCCACCTGTAGTAGTGTATCAACTCTGGGGTCCCCAGCATTAGAAGGACGAGGACCAGCTAGAAAAATTGCAGAGGAGGCCACAAAGAGGGTCAGAGTGCTGGAGCACTGTGGACACTGCTGAAGGCTGTTGGCTTTCTCAGCTTCAGCTCAGACCTTTCCCAGGCTGGGGATTTTTCTCAGTGACAAAACAAGAGAAGGAAGAAAGAAAAACACAGATAAACACCTGGTGTTGACCATCGAGCTGTGTGAGTGTCTCGTGCTATTTTGCAGAAAGCATGTTTTCAAAGAGGTGTTGCCTTCTCAGACCAATGAGCCTTTTGTACTTTGTTTTGCACCATCTATCTTATATAAATGCGCTGGCTTTTCAATAAATCACTTCTTCCTGCTGTTTGGAAGGAGTCATGTGTGTGTTGCTGCATTATTCACCATTCCTAATCAGACAGCAACAGAGCACCTCCATAGGGAGACAGGCTGAGAGAGATGGGGCTGCTCAGTCTGGAGAAGAGAAGGCTCTGGGGACACCTTATAGCACCTGCCAGTACCTAAAGGGAGCCTACGAGAAAGATGGAGTGGAACATTTTACAAGGGCATGTAGTGATAGGACAGGGTGTATGGCTTCAATCTGAAAGACTGCACATTTAGATTAAATATAAGGAGAAAAACTTTTACTGAAAGGGTGGAAAGGCACTGGAAAGAGTAGTAAAGCATCATGGTGCTGCTGGGTTGAGAGTTGGACCTGATGATCTTAGAGTTCTTTTCCAAACTTAACAATTCTATGATTCTGTGATCTTTGAGGTTCCCTTCAATCCAAACCATTCCATGATTCTAAAGTACATGAAAGGCACACCAAATTTTGCCAGCATCTCCTAGTAAGGGATGCAATGCCTGTATTCAGATTATTCCAGTTTCTCAGATTCACAAGTTTAATGAAACATGAGCTTCTAGATACAGTAAACAATAGACTTTAAAAATATCAACTTCATGTGTTCCACATAACATTAGCTTCTACTCTACTGTGTAGGTGAGTGGGAAAAAATTACCAACATTTTATCCAAAATAGTTGAATGTTTCTCACTCTATTCAGCATATACATGCTAACTGAGAAAAAAAAAAAGGCCATACTAACTTGAAAAAATAAATTTTGAGAAGACAATCAGAACCTAATAGCTTAATATGATATAAGAAGCCTTCTCACAGTTTTAACTTTTAATATGTCTAAACTATTTTATTTAAAGTTAAAAGACACAAGCAAAATTTGAAGAAAAAAAAAAAAAAGAAAGAAAAACAAAATATGCATATCACACTAAAAACATTACAAAACTTGAAATGCATTTTACAGTACCCCACAGTACCAGCATTGTTGCCAGTGCCATAAAAATGTTTGCTGGTATTTTCTAATTTTTCTTGAAAGCCTTTGACATATTCTTGTAATGCCACAGGCTAAAGCTTTGATCTTTGTAAAAACTTCAAACAATACCACATTAACTGTCTACTATAAACCAAATCTTTTTACAACACAAAACATATGTTTAAATCCAGGTTTCAGGATTTTTTTTTAAGCTTCATAGCAGCAAATCTTATTATTTCAAATATTACACAATGATTCATACTTCTTTACATGACTGCTACTACAATGCACCAGTTACCAGTGTGAGGTCAACTCTCCTTCTGTTACATCCTCATGTGAACTTTCAAATCAATTCTATTCAATATCCCTGCTCCTAGTTTGATTCAGGATTTACTGACATGCACAAAAATGAGATTAACAGAAGGTATTCTCCAACATGGGATATGATTGCCAAAAGGAAAATTGTATACATTGTTATTTAAATGTCCACCAATCTGCAGATCTTGATAGACAAGTCCTTGCTTTACTTTGCCTTTTCTGCACAGTTTTCATACATTCCTTACAGAGTAGCATCAGACAAACATCATGAAGACACAAGTAAATTAAAATAACAAGGAAGGCTATAAAGGTGAAATGGGATAGCTGATTTGGTAAAACAAAGACATAGAAGATTCATCTAGGAATAAATCCCAATGTGACAGATATACAGTAGAATGATTGGCCTCAAACATAAAAAAAAAAATAATAAAAAAATATAATCTTTATTTTATATAAAAATATAATCTTTATTTTTACGAACTATACAAGCCATTCTGTTTCCTAGGCTACTAAACTTCAATTGGGAATTAAGGTTGGATAACACAGCTCTGAAAACTGAGGCTAATTTCTGCTTAGCTATTTTACAAGAGAATAAACTTTATTAGCTGGATCTAGGATTAGGCAAGGTGCATGGGGTTTTTGTGTGATATTTGTGCAGAATTCAGAGCAAATTATTTAATATGTTTAGATTCACTTTGGTTTCCAGTAGTCTACTTTATAATTACCAAAAGTTAATTCCTGAGATTGGACATTAGAAAACAGAACAAAACAAAAACCACAAACCACACACAGAAAACACCAGGGACAATTTTTACGCATCAAATGCCTTAAGTTAAAATATGTAAATTATCTTTTTATTATTAATTCTCTGTTATTATGACTGCTCAATTAATATAATTAATATACTCAGTTGTTTCTCTCCTGTATCCACATCTTAGTGTTTTGTTTTTAAAAGTTAAAAAAATGTATACAAGGTTTTAGCAGTTCAACAGAAATATACTCTTGTGCCCTGAAATCAAAACACTGATTATGTATATTTTTTCCTACCTTCAGCATCTCTGAGGATCTTTTCGTTGATACACAGTCCAGAAGGGAAATTAGACAACTCAAAGAAATAACAACAGGACTTTTGTTTAACCTGCTGTATGAAGGATTATATTATTAAGCACAGTTTATTATTACCTATTCTATTGCTGAATATTAGCTCAAGAAAATAGAGCATTCTTATTTTAAAAATCATGAGAGGGGTTTTATTGTTTATATTAAAGTAATATTCTATTCTATTCCCCTTTTCAAAGGACATGTGAAATTACTTTATCTATGCAGAGAATATGGTGATGAATGTTGCTAATAAAACAACAGAAGAAGGGGAGAACAGCTTCAAAGTGGTGGTACCTTAAACGAGTAAATTTTTTTCTTTCACACACAGTAATCATGCTCAGTAAGTCTCATATTGCCCTTTCAGATAATAACTTGATTGAGACAGCAGCTACTTAAACTGACCTGATAACACCAGGGCACGTGGTGTTTGAGGCTGCTCCTGCAGACTTGTGTTGGAGCCCAGAAACCTGGGAGTTTTGAACTTTTTGTGCTTTCTGACACTGACCCTCAGCAGAACACTGCTTTAGATGAGGCCTTGGAGAAAGCTTCCAAATTTGAGTGATGGAGTTAAAACCACAGGTGTGCAGTTGGAGTAGAAAGATGTGATTTCACATGGTGAAGGATTTTGAATTTGAGGTTTTTAGAATATAGTGATAAGCATGGGACAAAATGGAGGGTTTTAAGTGCTGTCTCTCTGTCTTCTTCCTCCTTCATGATTTCAGGTAGTAGTTTTTGGTTGAATAGTTAGTGCTGCACTAGGGGTCATGGGAACTTGGTTATTGGGTCAAAAGTATAAATAATATAGGTGTTAGTTCTTTATTAGACTGTTCAGCTTTCAAAGACCTTGTAAATTGCTAGATTCACCTCCATTTTGCTCACTTTTAGCTGGTACCTAGAAGTGTTGCAGAACTCTCTGTACTTTAGATAAGATTTAATAAACAACTGAGCCCAAACATGAGGAATTAATCTCCTTTGTGTTTTTAATCTCGACTCTGAGTGAAGACAGAAGAAAATGAAGACAAGCCACTAATTAGGTGGTGCAGCTAAGCCATTGACACTTCTGGAAATACCCACAGCTCTTGAGGAATACCCTGTCCCAGGAAGACAAGTACAAGCTATTGCAAGGCATCCTTCATCCCACTCCCTCCTGCCAGCACTACTACTCCTATAACCATGTGGATCAAAAACCTTCTTCTCCTGGTTAGTTCTCAGACAGATTTAATATAAGGTTAATTTTTATCTGGGAAAATAATTCCAGTTTGCTAATGCTACTCATCCTACAGCATGAGCAAAGCACTTCCAGCACAAAGAAAGGGGTGGGACTGTCGTTTTCAGCAGCAGCCCACATTTCTGGCTGTCTAAAGGAATTGTGGAGCTGCAGCACTCCACATCTCTCAAGGTAGATTAAATGCACTTTTGCATTCAGGGGGAACAACAAACTGCTGTTCCCCCACTGAGATCAGTGCCTGACTAAATGAGCATTCCTCTTCTCTGCTGCCTATTGCAAAGCAAATAGGTAATTTTGAAGGTTTAAACTAATCTGTTTGATTTCATGCTGGAAAAGGAGAGGAGTGCTGTGGCTGGAGCTGATCTCAGCTGAGAGGCTGCACAAATCAAAGGGTACAGTGCTTGTCACCTTCCCATGTAAGATGCCTGCCCTGGGCAAGGAGGAATCTCAGCAAGGCACAGACTCCATTTGAGGGCTATGAAAAAGGAAGCACATGAATAGGTTTATTGTGGGGGTTATCTCTTTTCTCTCAGCCATAGCATAAGGAAAAGATTTCTGAAAAGGAGATGGACTGTTGCTACTTCACATACAGATTCTGTGAATTTTGAATTCCCACTGCAAAAGGTGGTTTTTCCTCCCACTGCTTGACGAATTTGAGAAATTAATAATATTCATTAAATGAATACAGTTATAAATGTAAATTTGCATTACTAGTTGAGATTTAGCTGTTTGTTATATGGAAGAGCCTAAGGGGTACAGACTTCAAATGCTAGCATTAAGTTATATTCTGTGATTGCTGCTTCCTATGGAGTGCATTTCTACTGTACAGAGTAAGGTGTGAAATTTTTCCAGTAGGAAAATGAAGAACCAGCAATGTCCTCAATGGGATTCAGGCAGGTATTTTTATATTGGAGTTAAGTGCCTGAGAGGGTGCAGCATCCACACAGACCTAAAGTGATGCACATTTGCACATGTCCTAAGTTATTACTAAGATAAGTGGTATAGAGTCCCTCCTGGGGGACAGCAAGGAAAAGGTATTCTCTCAGGCTTTTGCTCCTGCAGGCAGAATACCAGCTGCCTTCAGGAAAGACATAGGGGGTTTTGTTTGTTTCACATTTGGAAAAAGAGTACCAGCACAGTTAAAATTTCCTCTTGAGGGTGAGCTCAGCTGTAAAGTTGCCAGTGTCACTGGAGTCTCAAAAGCTCTACATGCTATAAATAAGTGCAGTGATATCTATCTGCTGGTTGTTTAAATTGCAGTTAAAATCTCAAATAATCTTACAAATGGCTCTACTGAGATGCCAATAAACTTCAAGATCCTTACGATCTGTTAAAATAGTTATAGGTGGCACCTTAAATCCCTTTACACTTCCTACAGTCCTCTTCTCAGACTACATCTTTCTTCAAACCTTAGTTCTACTTTGAAGAGATACAACTGCATGTTGTTTTTTTTTTTTAATTTATTTTATTAATTTTATCACCATACCATCTTTTCCTCAAACTAGAAAATACTAAATTCTTACCCAAATTACTTCTCTTAATCTCACCAGTCAGAAAGGAATCTTTCTCTGCCCTCTAGGTAATTTTTTACATAGTCTTAGGAAAACTCACTAGCTAGAATAATCCTTTTCTCAAATCTTGTTGTGAAATAGTTCCTTGTATTCTGGGGCCTTTATTCCATTTATTACTCCTCCTATTCTTTTCTTTCCAGATTTCCATTTGTACATTTATCAATTCTGTTTTATTTCCTGCCTTTCCCTCTCTTCCCAAAGATCAGTATCTCCCATGTGTTGTACTCTTGTGTATGTTATGGACACATTATCTGATCAACCCCAGGATTTTAGATACTTTATCTTTCTCTGTGTCTTAAACACCCTGCTGATCTGTTCCAAACTTCTCTAGAATGCTCAACTTAACATTAAACATTATCAAAACCCTTAACTTCATTGGTGTCTATATTTTATAGCTATATGATATAAAATACATGTATATAAACAGCCTTATCTTGTATGAGGGTGTATGTAACAGATGGTAGCAGTGTTTGTTTGCTGCTGTAAGACTTACTGTGCATGTACTATGTACTACACTGCTTTAAATGCAAGACAAGCTGGGCAGTATGGAAGAAATCCTCCTGCAGGGTACTGGCTACAGAACTGTGCTTTCACTCTGCAGGGAAAAAAAAAAAAAAAAAAAAAAAAAAAAAAGCCAGATTCCCCAGAGAAAGTGAATTGAAACTTCAGGGCACAGGGCAGGGCAAATAGAGACAATCAACACTGAAGGCAACCAGAAGGGAGCAAACTGCAAGTGGGGTTGTGCTATCAGCAGTGAACAGGTTTCTTTTCAGCCCAAAGACAAGAGAGGACAGGAAAGCTTCCTAAGAACCCTGAGGGATATTTTAGAGATCATTCAACTAAGAAGACACTGAAAGTCATGGGACCCATTGGGAAGAATGCAGGAAAGGACCAACATACAATCACACAGTAACCAAAGAGATTTTCTTTTAGATACTTTTGTTTCATTTGTCTCAGTAGATCTGACTTTTCTATCTCTTAAAAGCCACCCTATTCTAGCTTATTAGTTTGTGCTCTAATACATTTAGCTTTAAAGACTGGGAGTTGTTTGATGTCTTTTGTTACACTCACTACAAAGGGAAAGGTGGGGGTAGTTCCACTGCAAGGCTCTGGGCAACTCAAGGATCTATCACAGGGGTGAAAAGATGAGACTAGGCAGATGTTAATGCTGGATGCATTTTGATGCACCACAGCTAAGAGGTTCAGTCCTCCAGCTGGAGAAAGGCAAAAAATATCAGTAAAAAGAAAAGCTAATTCCATCCCTTGTAAATTGGAGCATAAATACTGCAGTAGCCTGAACAAAAACAACTTGAGAGACCAAGTAACAGTAATGGTACAACAGTTTTATTCAAGCAATTAAAGAGAGGGTTTTTTTCTGTTCAGCTTTTTACTTGCAACTTTTAGATGGGTGCCATAAGAAACTTACAGAGTCATCCAAACAATAGGGAAACATAACTTCTAGATGAGAAATGCATAAGCAAAATACTGCAAATTTGTGTTGATATATTTATACAAGACAGATATTAGCTGCACAGCAGTTGACTTTCTTTAAGTTGATAGATAGAATAGGATTTTAGAAATCCCATCTTCTCAATTCTGTAACAGTCTTGCAAGTTAACAGTTGTGAAGTAACAACTGCTTGGCTTTAACATTTTACCAAAACACTCATCTATCTCTCCTTTCTGTCTTTGACTCAAGATACACTTTCATACTACCTCTTTCCAGGAACACCTTCCTCATACACAAAGACTATTTAGCCTGGCCTTCAAAGGCAGATATCTACCTCCCCTTGGTTTTCTGTGTTGTCTCTCTCTTTTATCCCCTCTGAGACAGAGGACATCAAGAAACAGTGTTTTCATCTTCTTGTTTTGGAGTATGTATTTCTTTCCTTTCTGCCTCCATTCTACAGCACTAAACACAAACAAAAATCTTTATTTCATTGACATCTAGTTTAATTGACATTTTTCTTGTCTTACACCACACTAACAATTCAAGACTCTAACCTACTTCTCACTGCACCAAGCTGTTCTTACTTCCTCTTATTTTCCCACCTCAGATCTCTTTTTCAGATACATCTTCCTGGAGAATGGAAGCAAAAAGCAGGCATGCAAGCATCTCCAAGGGATGAATAATGTACACTTTCATTCAATTATAGTCTTAATTCCACACTCTGCACACAGACATGTAACTCCTACAAATCCCTTTCTAAATTTTCTAGAGCTAGAGAATTTTATCCAGCTTATTGAAATCATCTAGATGGGGATCCCTGTGACCCAGCCCTTTAAATATCTGATTGCCTCTCCACAGCTTCCTCATTCTCTTTGCCTGGCTACAGCCCAGTATTACAGGAAAATGCTGTATAATGGGCGATAGAGGTTTCAAATAAAAACATGCAAATCATGCACAATTTGTCTAAATATGCTTATGCAGGCCAGATGCAATCTGCAGCTGCAGCACAATCCTGTTTATATTCTTGACGGGTAGAGTTTACAGTCAGAAAGTTCAGCAATATTCTCAAAATGTAACACAGGCCTCACTATGTCCTCATCAACAATCCCTTCACAGCCTACATAGTTCTCTTGTGTAGAAATAGTAAACAATTTTAAATGAAATACAAATGTTCCATTTCGCAGATCAGTGTGCTCCAAGTCAGTATGAAGCTAAGCATGCTTTATTTAGAAGTTATTTATGCTTACAGCTCCAAAAACAATAAAATGGTCTCCCAAAGGAAGGGGCTAAGGAAGTCATTCCTGTCTGCTTGGTATTTTCTACACTACATGATCAGCAGCTATGGAGCTCCTTTGAGAGAAGTGCTACCTCTAATGACCAAGATTGCACAAGACAGCTCAGAAAAGAGACATTTTGTTCTGGTGATCTATTGAATATCTGTTTGGCTCCACAGTGTTAAGACTGTCTTTCCAAGATGAAATATGGGGTCCCTTCCATCTAAGTCATCCTCAGGGTCAGCACTCTCAGATCAATCCTTGATCCACCACCAGCCAACTACCTGGAAGGCAGAACATTATGCAGCCCTCCACTGTGATGCCACTCTGACCTCAGCCTCCTAGAGTTTCAGACAGCTCTTTTAAGGTTCTTCCTTGTCACAGATTTTCCTTATGCACTATAGTAAATCTTGCATTTTCTTCTAGTCCCACTCTGCCATCCTCAGGCTTCCTTAAAGCTGACTTTGCTGTGCTATGATTCTTTAATTATGTATAATTTTAAGATGCAGTAGCATTTGCTTTTCCTTCAGTCACATCACTCACTCCCTCCTGTTCATATACGTATTTAAGCCAACTGAAGTCACAAAAACATTTAGCATGCTTGCAAGGGAAAAATACATTTCACTTAAGTCACAGAATCATGATTTACTAAGGCAGCATTATAAACTCCAATCAAATAAAAATTACTGTGTCTAGAGTTACTTAATTATTAATTTTCATGCTATGTGTAAGAAAATAAATCAGGAAGCTGAAAAATTTAGTGCTGTTGAAGAGAAACATCTCTGTAAACAGTGGTTGAGTATAGTTACAAGATCAATAGCTTTAAGCAATTGTGATATTCAGTGAAAAAAACATTACACTGAACACCAGATCAAGAAAGAAGGGATTTGATTCCTCTTATGGTCTAAATATGCAAATAAATTCTAGGCTTCATTTTTTTGACTGGGGCATTTCTTTTTCCCCCTTTTACAACAACAAATTGAACAAAACCAAGCACATAACACTTAAGTACAATTTCCTAACTTTGAAGACACTTAAGAAACAAAAATCAACATAACAGATTAATCAATAAAGTCATGAGATTAGCGTTTAAGCCTTTTTCCTGACAAAATCATTAGATGCTTAGAAAACACTGAAATATATATATACACACACACACACATATGTGTATTTTACAAACCACACATTCATAAAGCATACAAACAAGGTTGGTAGATATGTTTCATTTGAAGTCTGGAATGAAAAGCCTCATTAAAATCTTAAAGACTCTTCTGCTTAGAGATCAGAAACTATAATCTAGAAATGAATTCCTATTAAAGAAATATATCATTTTGTGTTTCTAAAAAGATTACTTACAGTGTCATGTGCACCATCTGTGGCAGCTTATTTCCACATTCTAGCAAGGAACCAGGAGAGTAAATTGAACATCATCTTTCCAAAAGTAAAAACTGAAATGGCCAGTAAGTCTTCCATTGCATACTGTGGAAGCATATTTAACACCATTTTTAAACTGGTCAAACCATTATGGCAAAATGTGTGTTGGGATGAATCAACTTTCACTTCTGTCATCCAGTCACTGTTAAAGCCTTTATGTCCTATAAGAAATGCAGCACACACGGAGCAGGAGGCAAGGGAAACCTAAGGCAGCACTGCATGAAATGTATCAATAATAAAGGGGTTAGGCAGTACAGACATTAAGACAAATTCTAGTGTGCTCTTTTTACTAAAACTGGGTCGTTGTCAAGAAATTGCTGATGTTAGGATTTCTTGTCATGAATAATAAGAGCAACTCTGCCAGAATGTGCAAGTCATAATAGACTAGGCACATAGAAAAATCTTATGAATGACGGTAACATTTGAAGCTCACTGTAATGTTACTAGATATGCCCTCTAACTGATGCTATATTTAGTATCCGTTAAACTTCCTTGGCATCAAACCCACTGGTTCTCATGAAACTAGAAAGCAGAGGTGTTTTAAGTTCAGCAGAGCATGCCACTGCTGACATTTAGTGGCTCTGCTGTTTCCCTGTAAGGCTCTAGGGGAAACAAATAATCTCAAAATATGGTCAAGAGTCTGTATGACCAATTTTTCCATGATTCTCACATTTTAAAACATTTAGTATACATAAGTAAAAAAAAAAATGGAATAAAGTATTCTAATTTATAATTACTTAAATTAAAAAAAAAACATAATCACAGTTATCCATAAGGACTATGTTCATTATAAACACATAGCTTAAGAAGTGGAAGAGGGAGAAATTTCTAAAGTTTCACTAATGTCAAAGCTGTAAGTAAATTAAACACATACAAGTTCTCTCTATAAATATAATTTGGCAGAAAGATGTCTGATAAATCTCATTGACTTTACATTTCCTTAACTCTTATGAAATTTATAGTCCTATACATTTCTTAACTCCCTCACAAAATCTCCAACACCTTTTAATCTCCATAAAATAAACACAAAAGGGCAGACTACAATTTACCAGATAACATACTGTAGAAGGAGAAAACACAAGGGAAAGCATGTACCTGCTACTTCAGCTTTGCATCTGTCCTGTAACTCTGTCAAGAATAATGCTTCAGGTCAAGAGAAACCCCTCAGTGGATCTCAGATCTGCTTCCTGTCTTTTCACACCTTGCTGCTTTCATCATATTGCTAATACTTATGAACTAAAAACCTAATTTAAATAGTCATCATTTTATATGAACAAATATAATACTTTATTATAGGCATTAACACATCACTCATCTTGGCTACTTCACTAATATTGCAAAGAAAATTTTTAGATATGTAATCTGTTCTTCCTCTTACTGCTAAGGTTTGAAGAGTAGCCTCTTTCTGTTAAAAAAAAAAAAAAAAAAAAAAACAAATAAAAAACCAAACTATCATATGATACAAAGTCTAAAAAGGATGAAATAAGGTGAAATTTCTTTGAATATGGAATTTTTGGCACAGATCTTATCTTCTTCTGTTCCACTGGGGAGAAAGCCCAGAGTATATGGTCTCCAAACAGAATATTTGTACTTCTGGAGGCAGTGTCAAGGACTCTGAAAGTGCAGATTTAGTTGTTTAGAATTTCTAATGAGATTTATGAGTGGTTCAGCCTCTACAGAATTTTTTCATGTTTGTGTTCATATTCATTTCCAGAAGCAACAAAAAAGCTAGTACAGATGGACAGAAAGGCATGAGGTTTTGAGATGGCAGTTCCTCCAACCTGTATCCATGTTACATCTAAGGCTATTGATGAGAAGGGACAGGGCAAGATGAGGAAAGGATCACAATATTTTCACTTTCTAAAGGGAATAAAGGAGAGCAGAAAAAGAGGTTTTTTTTTTCCCTTCTGGCTCTATTCTGGCTTGGGCATAGAAACTTAGCTGAGGTTTCCTGACAACACTGACTGTCAGAGAGCTGGTGACAGAAACTGCTTCTGTGAAACTGAGGTGAAGATGTTGGACGATCTAAAGATGCATCAGGCTGGTCATGATCATCCACAAAGACAGTCAGAGCCCAGATATTGCTCACTAACATCAAAACTGTCTAAGGAGCAGTTGGTACAAACCACTGGTAAACCTTTATTTATTGCTTTACAGTCCATACTGGGATGTGTAATATGGTGGTTACTTTGCTACTATTAGTCAGACCAAGGTCACCACATTTTCTGCATTATAACCACAACTTTTATCACAACACAGGTAGCAAAAGGACTTGGCCTCTTAGCTTAATGATTTTGTCAAGAAGGAAGAAAAATTCTTGTGGTTAATGCTGTACAAAAAGCTTCTAAGGTTGGTAAGATGACAAAGAAGAAACACTAAGCAAATGAGTAATGAAATCAAACCAAAAGCTTAAAAACTAAAAAAAATCAACCATACATATATAGCAGAGTTTCAGTAAGTTATTCAAAACAGAAGCAAAATCTACTAGAAAAAGAAACAGATGTATGTGATATTACCAATTACAATCTTCTTCTGGCATCCAAAAATCATACTATATATATTCCTTTCTACGCTTATGCCGAAAAAGATGTATTTGAAAAGATTTATGTATTGACAATAATGTATACTACCATTTTAACACAGCTGAAAAGTCTGATGACTACTACATGCCTCTGCACAACTGTAGTCCAGATCTTAGATTTTACTCAGAGATATTCAAGGCTGCCATTTGGGTGTACAGACAGGCTAATCCTGCACGTGTATCCTACTACTGCCTTATAAAATGCAAGCTGCACAAAGTGCCAAAAATGGGGGCTTAACCCATAAATTTTCTCAGAATATGCCTAACACAAACTGATAGAATTGGGTTTCTTGCAAAAAGCAATTATGGCTCCCATTTCCTCTTAAAAATAGGGCCCTCCCTTATTATGTTATAGCCTAGAGATTAGGTTACATTCATCCGAAAAGTAAGAGACTGAGCTTGAGCTCCTTCTTTTGCTAGAGGCAATGCAAATCTACATTACTGGCTACACAGAAGTTAAACTGAAAAAAACATTACATTGCAAAAGGCATGGCCATTTATTAAACCACTCTAACTTGATCAAATTCACCCCACACTCAATGTCCATCAATGAAATTGCAATGGCATGCTAACCAGTGTACTTAACATAATGTGAAGGTGTTTTACTGCTTTCTGCACAATATAATTTCTCATTCTATCCTGACATGGAGCTTTGAGTAAATAGTCAGCATTTTGGAAGATGAGGCTGGAAAATTAGAATCTATGAAAAAATGTCAGGAAGACTCTATTCACCCATAAATAATTTCAGCTAATTTTACAGTTGGTATGCTTTCCATAAGTACAAAAATGCAAAAGTGTGTACTCACCTGTTCTTTCAAAATTTTTTTTTTTTAATGAGTAAAGAGAAGAAAAGAAAAAGAAATAAAAGAAATCAATAAAATGTATCCAAGACAGACTATATTTTTAGTAAAATATCATTAATCTTCCTTAAATGCATGCTGAATGTAGTAGCAATGCCTTAGTTGTTTTCTGATGAACCAAAACCAAGAAGATATCTAGCCAGTCACCACTAGTGGCCAAAACCAAAGGCACAGAAGAAAATAGAGATAACATCAAGCAAGAAAATAATGAGAGGAAAGGGAAAGGGAAAGGGAAAGGGAAAGGGAAAGGGAAAGGGAAAGGGAAAGGGAAAGGGGAAGGGGAAGGGGAAGGGGAAGGGGAAGGGGAAGGGGAAGGGGGAAGGGGAAGAGGAAGAGGAAAAGCAGAGGCAGAGGAAGAGGAAGAGGAAGAGGAAGAGGAAGAGGAAGAGGAAGAGAATTTCCCTGCAAGTCATTAGAACTGATGAACCTGAAAAAAGTTGTGCATAAATGCGGTTTTAGTCTTGCCACAGGTTGTTGTTGCCAGGGAAAAATAGTCAAATAGTTATTAAGCTAAAAATAATTTTAAAACCCTACTTAAATGAGGTAGACAAAGAGATTGTTGGGATGAAAAAGATATATTCTTTGAATAATCAATACAACAATATGAAAAATAGCAAGAAATAAAAGTACCTTGATAAATGCATACCTGTGGTGTGTTGCCAGCTGCCCACCAAAGTCACTCTATCTCTTACCTCCTCAGCCGGGAAGGTGAGATAAATTTAATGAACATCTCATGGGTTGAAATAAGGATAGGGAGAGATCACTCACCAGTTAACTGTCATGGGCAGAACAAACTGGATTTGAGGAAATTGGCTTAGTTTATTACCGTGGGCAGCAGGGGCACAGCTGTGTCACCGTGGTCTCCCCCACGGGCAGCAGGGGAATCTCTGCTCTGGTGCCTGAAGCACCTCCTGCCCCTCCTTCTGCACTGACCTCGGTGCCTGTAGAGTTGTTTTTCTCACGTTCTCACCTCTCTCTGACAGCTGCTGTTGCACAGCATTTTTCCCTCTATTTCTTAAATATATTATCCTAGAAGTCCAACCACTGTCCCTGATGGGCTCAGCCTTGGCCAGTGGTGGGTCCATCTTGGAGCCAGCTGGCCTTGGCTCAACTGGACATGGGGCAAACTTCTGGCAGCTTCTCACAGGAGTCACTCCTGTGCTACCCTTGTGCTACCAAAAACCCTGCCATGCAAAACCAATACTTTATTAAAAAATATGCTATTTACCATAAGAATGTTAGGTTAAACCCATGTCACTATAACTGCCCCAATGCTACCTGTCCCGAAGCTGCACTGAGACATTGTCTGACAGGGTGATCTGAACCCATCCTCCAAGTCCTACAAACCATTAAAGAAGTTTCCTGTCATTCACACCAGGTAATACATTTCCCATCTAACTCACAGCTCCCTGGAAGGGAACATCCTGAGGCACAATTATTTCATGTTTGCTCAAAGCTGGGATGAGGGGTGAGGGCAGGGGGCTCTGGCTGCTGCTGGACAGCTCCCTCGGGAAGGGGAGGCTCATTTCACACACCCTGCCAGCCCAGCCACGGCACCCAGCCCTCTTCTCACCTTCTGTATGCATTCTACTCTAAAAAATGCAGAGATGCACCACTGGGGTTTTGTACTTAGTTGAGGAAAACAAAAAAATACCAAAACACTTGGTCTTTACCCGCTTGTGTAGGACAGGCAACATCTGCAGGCAGAATCTGTACGTTCTCTCAAGCTTATTTTTTATAACAACTACCATTTTCACGTGCAAGCAAGGTATGATCTCTTATCAATCTCTGCTGTTTCAGATTTTCTGAGCTCATTGTAAGAAAACAGAAAAAAAAGACAGCTAAATAATTTCTCAAACAAAAAATACCTTAATGCTGAACTTCTAAGAGAGTCTAAAATTACTGACAGTTGTGACTAAAGGAAATAGACAGTTTAGTGCTTTTCAAACAAATTCATGTGTAGTCCTGAAACAGTTCTATATGTCAAATGGCAGGTTGGAGACAGGGAGTTGACTGTAAAATCAACATCTCAGTGCAGTTCCAGTAAATGCTAATAACAATATTTTCAAAAGGTTCACAGACATATATGCATGTTCATAGAGAAACTATATATAGACATTTTAAAGATGCCATTGCATGCTTCAAATATCTATTAAAAATAACATCTGATGAAAATTACCTTTAATGCTCTGTAATTAAATACAATACCTAAATGCTTATGTATAGACATCCACAAGGAAATAGACAGAGATACAAATGGATTTACTAATCTTTCTGTTCATATAAAGTTGAAGACTGACAATTATATCAGAGTATTTAAAAGGAAGTCAGAGAATAAAACTGCAGTATTCCATCACCATGCTATTTAACCTGCCAGTGCACAGATAAAGGAAAAAAAAACAATGCAGAGTATTGTAGATGTACCTCTAACATCCTTTTTCCTAACTCTAAACTCCTGCTTTACTAATTTGTTAACTAAAATGTTATGTTTAAGATTTAAAATTATCTTATCTACTCTTCTGTTTTGTCTTCACTTGAGAAAGCTATATTTATATATTTTTATGCTCAGGAATACTTGTCTTAATTTATTCACACATACTTGAGACTAAATAATCAATGATATAACTGTTTGTTTTCTGAACTTTTATAAGGAAGAGGACAAATATCTATCATGGAGAATTCAAAGCAGTCCTTCACAAGACCAAAGCAACAGTGCATGAAATTGGACTCAAAAAGAGCCTCCATTCTGTGTGACTTCTTGGCTGACACAATTTTGATATTTATAGCTTTACGAATATGCCACTGGAAAAGAACTTGAAGCTTTTCCTAGCTAGGAAGGATTAATGAACATGTGCACCTGGTAATTACAGCACTCCATCTTTCTCAAAGCCCTAACATTGCCTCAATGGCAGAAACTGTAATGAAAAACCACTGAAAATATCAATCTGCAATTCCATAAGTCATTTAATTATTAAAATATATAATCTCTTATCATACTTTCTATGAACTATGCTAACAGTGGTATGCAAAAAATCATACCTTCTGCTTCATGTTATTACCTGGAGCACTTCAGTAAAATGAAAAATCTGTCTGATATCATCTTAAGGTTTAACTTACTCCAGATTCAGATTTGAAAATGCATGATAATGACTGTCAAATACGTGTGCAAGAAACAGCAGGGGAAAAAAAAACCAGAACAGCCTGGGGTAATGCATGCAATTCTAAGAAGACAAAAATTACACACTAAATTTCAAAAGAAGTTTACTAGAAAAGAAATGTTTAAAGATTGGGGAAAACAAGCATTCTGTACTTTTTTTTCCTAAAGAAGGTTTTCAGAGTTATTGTCAGGTGGAAACTTTTTAAGAAGTAATGCATGCTGCCACAAACATTTGTCTAATATGCATACCACTAGAAACCTACAGTAGCAGGGGTATTGTTTGTTTGTTAAAACACTACCTGAATAAACTTGAAAAACACTATGCACTTCATGTTCTATTCTGAGATTAAACAATACTGAAAAAACTTGGAAAATATTCCAAAACAAAAGCCACTTTATCATCAAAGTAGTAAACCCTCAAATAGTCTATGAGCCTCAATAATCAAATTGTCTCATGTTATTTTGGCATTTAATACAGCATTAACCTGAAACAGCCAGATACATGAAGGGATGAAGCAGACCACCCAAAAGTAAAAACCATTACTAATACAGTTTATTTTAAGCAGAAAACCTCAACTTCTTTTCAAGTGAAATTAAATTTTAAAATACATTTTAGTGAAGTCCTTTAACTATTACAACATTTGAATGAAAGTCAGTTATAACCTAAATGCAGACATCTATATGGTTTTAAAAGTAGTCTTTTAAAATATATTTAAGCACAGTATGAAATTTGAGCATTTAAAATGGCCTTTTATTGTTAAAACATACTGTTCCCTGGTGGATTATAGAAAAAGAAAAGGCTCCAATAGAGATAAGTGTACATGAAATGCTCTCTCAAGAGTATTCAACCAAACTGACTGCAATAAGGGGACTTCAAAAAGCAGCAAGAGAAGAGATGTTCAAAGCACCTTGCAGCTTTGGGCTGCTGGCCTCTACTGCTGTTTTTAATACAGTTAGGTTTAACTTGGGAGCGGATAAATAATTGACAGAGGTGTTTTTAGAGAGCTTTGATCACCTCACTGTTTGTCACAAGCTCCAAAGTAGTCACTGCGATAACACTTAATCTGGGGCTTCTTCTTTCAAGTACAAAAGCATCCCCTCCCACCTATTGCTCGCAGACTCCTGCATCAGAACAGGAGACTTAAGATGCAGCCTGCACAGCACTAACACACCACGCTCTCCACCGGCAGATCCCTTCCCCAGCACGCCTGTTTTCCCATCCTTACCTTGGAAAGGCTGTCCAGAACCTGCCAAGCTCCCCCAGCCGGTTTTAGTTCAGAGCATCCAGCAGTGCATCCGCACAAAGCTTTGCCATTGCGAGTGTGAAGAGAGGGAGCTGCTGGGATGCTGAATGGCACATCAGCCAACTTTGTGTGGATCCGCGGCTCCCTGAAAAAGCTGGACTGAAATTCCCCTCGCCTGCGGATTGGATTCTACAGCACAGTCACTGCGAGAGACCAAGGATTTAACAGGGGAAAAGGGAGAAGCGGGAGGGGGAAGCGGGGGGCACGTCTGAAGAGAAAAGAAAAATCCTGCATACTGGATAAGTCTTGTCTGTGAAATACAAGCTGCTCTTCAGAGTCCCACAAATCCTTGCAAAACTACTCTTCTGTAATGTTTTCCTTGCACTGTGTACCACAGGATGCCATCAGTCCAACAGCTGATATTTCAATATGGAATGTGTTAACTATTTGCTTAACTAACACCTTAGGGGATAACACGAGCATTTCAGCCTTCATGCTAAAATCATAAAAAGAAAGTGCAATATGAGAATAAAACTAATTTTAGTTATAGTTAGACTAAAATTTTCCTAATTTTCTGCGGGCTATTTGTGTGTTCATTCCGATTCAACCAATAGTAAAAAATGCTTTTTCCTTCCCTTTTATATACAGATATTGAAGTTCCCATCTAACAGCCCATCAGTGTAGACTGTTTTACCTGCATAACTTATCCAGTCCTTGTAGAAGGCCACCTATAGCACCAAGTTCCACCTTTACACTTTATGTGCTAGTGAATCTAGAGTGAATCAGAGTTGCTGAGATGTTACTGGCACTTTACACCTGCTTTAAATATTCTTTACCAGAACAATGTTTACACTATTCCGATGAATCTGTCTAAAATGAAACATTTGTATCTGTTGTAGCTAATGATATACACATAATGATATACACATTATATACAATAAAAATTAAACTTTATATATCTAGGAAGATTGCAATTTTGGCCTTTGCCATTTAAAGAGTAACATTGAATAACATATGGTATATGTTTTATCATAGTCCTTTACAGACCATAGTAGTGTATAAGTTTATTTCTGCTTACTAACAATGAAAATATAACTTTCTAGTGGCTCTACTCTTTTGCCACTGGCATAGCAATTTCAGGTTAGAAGTAAAAGTGCCAGGAAGATAAGACACCTGATGTACCATAAAGGTGATGACCTCATTTGGGAAAAAAAAAAAAAAAAAAAAAAAAAAAATATATATATATTTGACATATAGCTTAAATAGCACAATTTATTTCAAGTAGTACCTTTTTTAGTGAGGTTGGTGAGGAGGAACACCTCAATCCCCTCCAAGGTCATAGGATCCATCAAAGCAAATAAGACACATAATAAAAGCCAAGCAGGAAAAAAGTAAAGGACACCAAGGTAAAGGACATGGTTCACAACTATGTCTGTTGAGTGTATTTTTTTTTTTCTCTACAAACATTGTATCTGTCTAAACGTTAAGGAGTTCACATTCCAAACTGCATTACCAATTATGAGGCGTTAAATTGGCCTGTATAGGTTTTTCAGCTCCTATTGACCTCATCAAACAGCTGTGATTTCTAAGCAATCAGTCTCTAATGAGTTTAGAAACAATAAAGTTAAAATACCAGATGTATTTCATTTATCTGTAAAGCAAAAAATATCTCTCTTAAGATGTACATCTTGAAAATTTTAATATGCACAAAATGTTCCTTGGTTTTGCATTTTTGGCTAATGCGTGGAAGAATCATCCTTTAGTGACTGAAAAGGAAAAACAATACTTATTCTCTGCCCTTGTCTTTTTAATATAGTTAGTGCCTTATCAGCACTCAAACACACTCCTATGAACAGCTCTAGAAAACTACCTAGAATGCTGGAATACCTTAGCTCTCTTTCAATCTTGTCTTGGTTTTATTGTCTTATAATGCAAATATCTGTAATGCACTGAAAATTATATTGCAAATTTTAAAACCAGGTAAAACCTCTGTACCTGATGAAAACAACGGCTCAGAGAAAGAACAGAAATGCACAGTGTAGCTATTAATTGCAAGGGGGAAAATGCTATACACCCATCACAAGTAAAGCTTACAATATTGCTAGATTATTCTATCTTTAAGAAGATTTCTGTCAGTAATTGTTAAGGCTAGTAAAGATCACCAAAATAAATAGATAAATAAGTTACTATATTTAATACTTAAATACATCAATTGAATGGTAGAATACAGGCTCATTGAAAGTGTTATGAACAGAAGGTAATTCTTAGCTGCAAGTTCAGTGATTAAAGTATTTAGTGTTTAAGGGCAGTCAGTGCATCATCTTTCCTGTGCACAAAACTAATTGAAAGCAAAAGAGCTTTTACAAAAGACACTTTAAATGGTTTGTTTGTTTATGTTTGATGACTGTTTAAGTAAGCAGGAAACCAGATAACCTCTCTACAAACAATTTATTTTGTAGTTGCTACAGTACTACAGCAGTATTTCAGGAATCATATTGCACACACATTTCATCTTACCAGTTCCTTTTGTGTCCTATGCAGAAATATTGCATACACATATTAAACACACATTTGTCGTTCCATTTGACTGTAGTGTACTAGGACCGAGTGTAAAGAAACTTCCTTTCAAAAAGATACAAGAGCTAATCCCAATTTTGATTTACACTACACCCTAAAGTAGTTTTACTTTCCCCCTGACATTTTGCAGCCTTTCATCTGAGCTAACCCATCCCATCTCCCCAATCACAGTTCTTTCAGAAAAACAGAGGACTAGACCCTAGAAAACAAAAGTCACTAAAATGGCCCCACTGATTGCAGTTATCAGAGATAAAATGGTTTCTAAGTTATCTAAGCTTGTGTGTGTGGAGAACAAACTTTGACTCAGCAAATGAATAGGAATTCAACAGGGAGATGTGTCTGTATTTGCCATGAACTCTCCTACAAGAGCCAAAAGCTGCATATTTAAACAGATGTAGATAATCCACAGCAGATCCCAGATAATGTGGAAAACATTTAATCTGAATGTGAAAAGAAGCACATCAGTGTAGAGGGTCCATATTTAGAGTATTTTGTGGACAGGCAAATCCCAGAAGAGTTTCCTCATTGCTCTTGGATCTAGAACATTTATGTGAAGAATGCACAAGTGACCTTGCCCTGATTACTGACACTTATGTTTGTGACCATACTGGAGATTATATTCTGCACATTTAACTCAAGCCTTTAGTGTGATTTGGGTAGCCAAAATCTGGAGAAGCCAGGAAAACTCTCAGGAAAAAGACTGACTTAAGTTAAAAGCAGTGAATATTACTATATGAGATTCCCAGATCTATCAGCTTTCAAAATTTTTGATTCACTGTACTGCTGAGCCTGACATCTTTTGGTCAGACAGGTATTGTAACAGGAATGCAGAAGAAAAAATTATTTCAGCAGCATTAAAAAGACTGTATCTCAAAGACAGTGTTTTGTTTTTTTTGCAAAAACAGCACAGAAAGGGGCAGACAGAAGGGGCACTTTATAGACAAGTATTTTATTTGTCTAGGTTATTTCCAGGAGGTATTAAGAATCCACAGGTAAAGGTGACATAGTGGATCTAAAAGGCCTCCTTTCTATTACCAGTTCTCTATTCTTACTGCTAAAATTGCTGCCATTTTGGCTTTAAGCACTCCTGTCATTCCTAAGCCAAAGACTCTTGAAAACAGAAACTGCATAAAAGATGCAGTCACACCTGAAGCTGGCATAGTTTATAGGCTATTCTAGCAATGGCAATATTACCTTTAAAAATTCTACAACCCTCAGGGCTTAAGGTATTCTTCATGCTTTTAGAACTTAAGTTTGTGTTTTCTGCTTCCTGTGACTGTGAGAGAATTCAGGAGCTAACATTGTTAGGGAAAAAGGCCCTGCTGCTGCAGCACACAATTGAGTACTGCAAGTATTACAAGGACACAACTAAGAATAAAAAAAAATAAATTAAGAGTGGATGAATGAAAAAGATAACCTTCAGTTAGCCCTGAAAAGGTGAACACCCCCTCACAGCACTGGTCCCTGTTCAGCATTGTATAACACATCTGCAGGAGGCAGCAATTCCCCATCCCTCCTTCCCCCTCTCCCTCCCATGTGTGCCAAACAAACTCAGGAGGCAAGCTCCTTTTTATTGGCTTTCTTACAGACTGGTTACCCACTGTGAAGTAGATATTTCCAGTTTCCAGCTATTAGGCAAGAAAAGGTCTAGTTATAATCCATTATAAGCTTTCCTGACAATGCAGGTTTTTCTGAACCTTGAGCAGGAGGTGCTGCAGATTTACTCTGAACTCCTGATGTATTTACCTCCACTCCTGTTTTTGTCTTGATCATTTTAAGTGACTTCTGTGCAGAGGAAAGTCAACAGACTAAACCTTCGGCTTTTTATACTCCCCTTTAGAACTACACCCATATCTACCAGACCAGATCATCTGGATGACTCTGGATGACCTTAGAGACTTTCTAGATACCATAAAAAATTGCTTAAATAATATGGACTTTTGCTTTGTACCATTTGTGAAGACCTGTTCCATGGTTTCACTATGCTGTGTGTCCCTAGGTTGGAAATCGTTGCAGAACAGGTGACATGAATTCTGCAGGTGTTCATGAAGTCAAAATAAGTCAAAAGACTCAAAAACTTTCATGGGTTAACCCTCTTCAGTCACTCACTCAAAGGTACAATTTGTTTTGTTTTTGATTTCACCTTTCATTTTCCTTTTTAAATAATAAGGTTTGAAGTAAGTTGAATTTTGTTACTGTCAGGGAAAACATCTTAGATTATAGATGCCTATTTTTTTTAGAAAAAGTTATATTAAAAAGAGTATAGTAAGGTATATTAGTATAACCTACCCATAAAAAGTTATTAACAAAGATCTAAAGGGATGGAGATGTAAGAAATTCCTTAACATTGCCATCAAATTTGAACACAGAAAGGAGTAGAAACTGCTCTTTTACCTATAAAAAAACCATACTGCCTGTAACTGCTAGGGCACCTGCTGTGCTATCAGCACTGTAGATCTTTCTGCCAATATACTGCCTGCTTCTTCTGATGTGGCTGCCATCCCATGTCTTCAGCTCTTGGCATCTGTACAGATTACTTCTGGATGCAATAGTGAGTTTATCTCTAAAATTTGCTTTGACTAACACATCTGAAAAATGATACTGCAATATCGTGCAATGTTTTTTCTTCCCAGGCAAATTAATTAATTTGCCAGCAGCCTGTGTATTGGAGTCTTACAGATGCAAAGGGCACAAGGAGGCTCCAGACTTAATTTCTCTGTTGGTATCACCAATACTGATCACCTGCCTTGTTGGCTGAAAAGGTGACTGTTCACCTGACAGCTCCCAGGGAGGAGGAGTTCACACAGAATTCTCATACTGCAATTCACATCATCACATCTCAGCCAATTGGATTGGGCCTGTCCACACAGGACATTGGACATGAGATTTTACAGATGAATGAATTTTTAGCAAAAGATTTATTAAAATGTGGCAATTTTCCATTACAATAATTACTTTATTATCATCATTCAACAAACAGAAAAAAGCTTAATTTTATCTTCAAATTATAATTCTCATTATTACAGCTGAGAGAAAAACTGTCAATTATTATTTTGCTGCTTAGTATTTTTAGACCAATTGCCACATAACCTGAAAAAAAATTATGAGGTGCATTACAAGAAGGTTGTCAGCTACATTAAACACCCTGAATAGTTTCAGTAGCTCTAATATATAAATTTACATATATCATCCTACCACTGAAAAGCTCATTTTAAAACTAATATTTGATTTTGCTCCTTCTTCACATCTTGTGGTTCCATTCAAGATGAAATTTAGCATGAGAAATTGTCCTGTGATGAAAAAGAACATCACTCAAAGTGTGCACACCAGTTAGAAAGATGAATTTATTCTACTTCAAAGAAATGCATGTTCTATTTAGACTTGTATTTTATCACACTGAGTTTGGATCTTAAATATTCATTTCGATTATGCATTATTTCACTGATTTATTCCCTCATTAATTCAATCCTATAGTAATATGATCAACTTCAATGGATATATTTAAACTGTTACATACATCTTATCTTCTTGTGCTACACCAAATTCTTCCATCAAAATACTTAATTAAGGAAGAAAATCACATTTTTCTTAATCTCCCACTAATGCATAATTTTTTCCTTGAAAAAAATACAACTTAATTATGAAAATGAATCCATGAATTATATGAAGACATGTAAGTAATATTAGAAATGAGCATAGCAAATGAAAAGTTGACACAGCATTCATGTTTGATTTAATATATCAAAAGACAGGCAAGAGTGTGTCTAGAGAGCCCACAGGTCATATCATCTGACAGATATGTAATACCCAAATGAGTGCTGATAAGAAGATAAAATGAGATATATCTGGTTTTCTACCTAATGTTTTGTGAAGCCTGTTTGTACATATTCATTTTGGTGTCTCAGTTGCGAAGGTAGTGCAATACAAAAGAACTTGGGACGTCCAATTTTTTTCCTCCTCAACAAGATTTTTTTTTTTTTTTCCTGAGACTTAGTGTAGAATCATTTATTCTATTCCTGATTTTTAAAGAATCTGAAGGAGTCAAGTTCTCTTATCTCAGTGGAATTGATGATCCCTTAGCCCCTTGCTTCTCAGATGACTTTGAAAATCCAACGCCCTTTTCCTGATTATCTGTCTATTGAAGAGAACATAAAATTTACTTATCTGGGCTATCCAATATGAAAAATGTGCACACATTGCTGAAAGATGACGGTGATGTGAATATGATCAAAGGGAAACATGGGGTTAGATTCGGGAATAAGGCAGTGATAATTTAACTGCCTTCAGCAGAGGTAAGAGTGATTAAAAAACCCTGCTTTTTATTAGCGAAAAAGGAGGAGAATACAAGGCTTACAAGGTTACAGTAAATACAATGCCATTCAAATTACAGACATTTAAGTCAATGACAAATTCCTTTCTTTTTTCCTTTTTTAATTTTTTCTTTATTTCTTTCTTTTCCCCCTTTCTTTCTGCTGTTTCTTTTCTGACCCATTAACCAACATCAGCAACAAGACAGTAAAAGCAGCTACAGCATCTCCACATTTTTAGGAGCAAAAAGTACTATCATGTTCTATTTGTGTCATAGCTGTGGCCAGTGTGACAGACTGGAATATTACAAGGATAGGTCATCACTGAAAAGTGGTATTTTATTTCATAAAGAAAAAAAATTGTTATAAAAAAGACAGCCCATACTTAATAAGTCCTATTTCTGTTCTCAGTCTAAGTAACACATATATTGATGACAGAGAATTCCATACATAGCTTATGAAAACTACTTTTTAAACAATTGAAAATAAGTATGATTTACAATAGTTAAAGCTACCAATTAAAAACACTGTTAAGACTTCTGCTGATGTATTTACAGTTATCAATATAGATTTCTTATACTATCATGTCCATCAGTTTCCATATTTGGAATCTTTTCTGCCTCCTTCTAAAGAAATAAATATCAGCTACATTTTTCTTTTCCCCCAAAAATGGAAATAAAATACACAGGATATTCCAGAAATTTATTAGCAAAATCACCTAATTGTTTTGTTGTTGCTTGTTTTTATTACTCATCAAAGTTTAGAATTGGGCTTGAGAAGGTATATGTCTAAAAAACTAAATAAAATCATTGGGCATAAATTAATGTTATGAAGTTGAATAAAAAATAGCATCTCGATTGCATAAATTAATTGTTGGAGGCTTCAACAGAAGTCATAATAGGGAGAGAATACTGCCACAGTTTGGCTAGATAATACAGTTGCAGATAATAGACAGTTTTATCCATCTTAGGAAAGCTGCAGAAGTATTACTGAGTGTCTTCAAGGTCAAACATAAACCTGACATTGTATCACTTTGCTTATATTGCTATGTCAGAAAATGATACATCACTGTTATAAATTTATTAGTGTTAATAAAACCTTATGTGCTATTTGTATTTTGAAAGCAATCTTGAACCATTAACTCCTAAATCCTCGAAACATCCTAGAAAGATTGTTATGTAGAACAGATAATGGAATTACAATAAAAAGAAGGAAATTAAGTTCACATTTATAGAAAAAAAAACTATATAAAAAATGAGTTAAGTTAAATATTTTCCATGTTTCTTGTGTATATGCAGTTCATAAGGATACAATGAAAAAGTTTCATTGGATCAAAACAGCAAAAGAAGAAACTGGATGGCTATATAAATTCCAAATACCTTGGGACCTGCTATTATGGAAAATAACTTCACAATCTTTCACATGCAGCATTAAAGACACCAATGAAGATCATAAAATTAAACTTAAAATTGACTTATGATTCAGTAGAAGATCTCTGTTCTTTTAGACTTAGGTTTTTCTTACATTTATGTCTTGGGCAGACGTTTTTTAATGACAGCTAGTTAGGAATTTCATCTAATAAGGGCCAAGAGACATCCCAGAAGATATACTAGAAGTATTATCATTTTCCCACCCCATCTCCTCCAGTTTTAAAGACACATCTATTTTCTCAATTCTGCCTCAATTTCAGCAATAGTGTAGGACTAGTTATATGGTATCCAGATCAGCTTTACTCCAAACTTTCCCATAGTCTTACACCCTGTAAAGTCAGAAGTCAGTAGTCATCTACTCACTGTTTTAAACTATACAATAGAGGAATTTTTTAACAAAGTAAAAAATAGTAAACTGGATCCATTTTTAGAAATTCAAAAACTTTTATACTCTCCCTAACACCATAGGGAAACTGACACAGGCATCCTTTTTATGCAGTGTAACCACCATTTATTCAGTCTACCCCAATAAGTTCAGAACTAGCTCCACACTATCAAAACTAACAAGCCAAAAACTGCCAGGCAGTCATTTGGATCACATTACACATTACTTATATTCACAACATATTTTTTATAATTACAACATACTTTAAGCCTTATTAAAATAATATTTTCAAAATTTGTTAGCTATTTTTTTATGACTGCACTACACAGTTATTAGTTATTCTATCATATATTACCCTTTTAGAAGGAAAGCTATGAGCAATCTTAAATCCATGTCAAGTATGCATCACATATAGCCAAGCTTTCATCTGTGCAAGTATCAAAGTGTCACAGTCTTAAACATAAAGCAAAAGCATAAAGATCTCTGACCTCAGTCCATGCAGTGAGCAGATCTTTTAGATATTTGCAATTCACAGAATGTGTCAAACAGCAAATTTAACAGCTCTCCTATCAGGAGGGAAATAGCTGTTTAATTTGAATATGTGTAAAAAGTGCATTCTTTAAATTTATTATCTTTTATTTATTTATTTATTTATTTATTTATTTATTGAGGGTTTTTTTGGTTTTTTTTTTTTTTAATTGTTCATCAGGGCACCTCACATTACAAATATAACCAGGTTTATAAAAATAGAGTGTTTCTTCCAAAATAACAACAAAGAAAGATAAAGTCTGTTTCTGTTCTCAAGTCTGGTTTGGATGAAACACTCACTAGGGCTGAGCCAGACATGATTGTTGGGAGACCTTTTCTCCTCAAAACTATGTATCATAAAAAAGGATAGGAAACATGAAATAAAACAGGTTTCAGTGTAATTTGCTGTTTCAGACTATAAAAATAAGTACTATAAGAGCATATTCATCATTAAAATTTTAAAAATTTGAAAAAAGGAAAATTTAAAATACTTGCATTCTGCCTTGTGTCTTCTTACTTCTTGCCTGTCTTTATAGCTTATTCTTGAATCTATTTGACCTAGAGTAAAGACCTCCTGCAAAAAACTTATGAAACATTCATTTAAATGGATCGCTCCCAACAGCCAGAAATAATAAAACTTGTTTGCAGACCTCCTGCCTTGAGTCTATGAGGAAAAAAAGAATATCCATCTTTAGCCATTCAAGTTGAAGCTGGCTTCAACAAGCATAGACCGTTATAAACTAGGGATATCTGAAGAGACAAAATTCAATAAATTGCATCTAATATTTAGACTGGATTAGGAAAAATATTTATTATCCAATGTCAAAAGGGTCACATATTATCCTATGGAAGGATTTTTCTGATATTCAGATAGGAAAACTGCAATTTCCAGCTGATGGGATTAATTTAAGAAAGAAGAAATCCTGGACACAAACCCACTTGTAATCCAATTTTTGCCATTTTATTCAAGTTCTTATATTCCACATCCCTTCTGCAGGTAGTACCCACTGTGAAGTTTTACATAAAACCAGAAAATCTCTCCCTTAATGGAAGTAGGGTGAACATGGCCTATGCAGCTATTAAAATAAAATTAAAAATAATAATTTAAAAAATTAAAAAGAAAAAAGGAGAAATAAACCTAAATATATTATGTTATGTTATGTTATGTTATGTTATGTTATGTTATGTTATGTTATGTTATGTTATGTTATGTTATGTTATGTTATATTATTATATTATATTATATTATATTATATTATATTATATTATAATATCCTATAGTGCAGTGATACTGAAAAAAAAGGCAAAAGGCAATAGTTTCCTCAGTAGTACCAATTCCCTGAACAAACTCTTAAAACAATTTTCTATTTTAATTGGAAAAGCAAGGAAGTGTACAAATAAATAGACCTTTGTTATCCTGAGAAAGTTTGGCTGAGAAGTAAAAATAAAGTCCAAATTTATCTCTGAGGTTTAAATGCACAAATAATTGTTGAAAATGTGTTAGACTAGATTGCTTTTCACAACCATAAAATTTGGCAAAGTCAGAATTTCATACTTGTATTCACTCTATCATGGTCACAATCAGGTCCTGTCAATACTTTTCAAAATGAGACATTTTAAGTAGTAGTCATCATTTTTACTATCAAGTTTCTTGGCAACTGAGTATCCATGCTTCCATTAAATCCAAGATGCTTCAGGAACTGTATTACACTTTTACTCTTTTCTTTGGCTTTCTAAATAGATACCTAATGATAAACATCATCTGAAGGGAATAAGGGGCTTTTCTTCTTTTTATTCCATTAAGGTCAATAGTTTACTACTTCTATCATTTCAGACCTGCCCTATGAGTCTGTAAGATAAAATTATAACAATCAAAGCTGTGTAAAAAAAAAAAAAAAAAAAAAAAAAAAAAAAAAAAAAACCATAATCATCCATGTGTCTAACTTTAGAATTGTTTGAAGATGATAGAATAGAAATACATGAAGACTAGTTTTTACCATCAGTATTTTTTGTCAAAGTCCTGCTTTGTCTAGCCCAGATTATTTGACACTCTAACACAAGACATGGAGACACATTGACCAGCCATCCTTTATAGATGGCTGCTATGAACAAAAAACTTCCTAAAAAATTTGCAAAAAAAAGCCTTCCAAAAGTGCATGACTTATTTTCTCCAAAACAAGTAAACACCTTAATCCAGGCTTGCAAAGTATCAGTCATGGTGGAAATAGGACTTTTATAGAATAAAGAAAGGCAAGATGAAAAAGCAAATCTGATAATACCACATCACTGCCACATTTCAAAATCACCTGTTTGCTTTTCCATTTAGTCTTACTTTTACAAAAGCATATGATTTAAAATTAGTTTTACTACATCTCAGCATTACTGTATAACTAGAAAATGTTTTTCAAAAAAGATAAACAATAAATGCAAGGTCCATAGACAAATCCCTCATTTTGCTTAGGAAAAAACCTCTGAGTTCTAAATTTTATCTTATGAGCTTTTCTTGATAGATCATGTGTCTCTAACACTGAAAGAGACCATATTTGATAAACTGACCACAATAGTAATTTATGGATGTACATGGATGAGTTGCAATGATAGGTGACAGTTCATATTTTACTTGGCATGCCCCACTTCACACCATTTAAATACTTTGATGTCCAGTGGTAGGACACAGGACCAAGTCTCTCAAAACTCCAGTCATCCAGTGTAGGATAGATTGTGGAAATAAGATCACTAGATAATTTTCTTCTAGATAGAAATAGCATATCTTGACATCTCTTTTATGAGTGCATATGTAGAAATCTTATAAATGAAGGCCTGGGTAGAAGGAATACACAAAAAAAAATATGAATGCTAAGAGCCTGTATATATATCTATTTCCTGTGCCTACAATCATATTCACTCAGAAATCTATGAAGTAGAACTCTGCAAAGTAGAATGGTACAGTAGATGGCAACCAGAAACCACACATGGAAACAAAAAGTAGGCATGCTGACATATTAGAGCAGCTGCAAAGTACAGCCCAATAATTTTGATGGCTTTTGCCATTGTCCAGAGATTTTTCTGCTTGTAATATCTCAGTTGAATAAACATTTACTTCAGCCTCAGCTGCTTTTGGTTTTGTTAGGGAATACATTTAATTAAAAATAAAAATAGTCTTAGATTTTCCCAATTATGGGAGATTTTACTTGTTTCTTTTTTGATCTGGACTAAAGTTCCAGAGATGCCATTTTATTGCTACAAGGGAAAAAAGTGCATGTTTAGACGCTTCCTGAAAGGTGCATTGTCCTAACTTTCAGAAATCAATCATGTGCATGCTGAAACAAAAAACAAAAAAAAATATATAGGAAAAAGTTAAACATTTGAACATAACATAATGTTATACTTTAAGACACTATTTCCATATCATCATCATGTTTCTAAACTATCTTAGCTTTCATTTCTGGCCTCTTCCACCATATTTTCTGCTTGGTTTGGTGTCGTATGATTTTGAGTCACATCTGAGTATGTTCCCTACCCATATTGTACCCATATATCTTGCACAGCTTTTTCTTCCAATAGAGCCTTGTAAAATTTCTTCAAAGAATGAATTATGCAAGGTAGAAAAAGTGCTACATTCACATGTAAAAATTATACTACAATATTGTTCTCCCAGGAGCCATAAACAGTTCAGAGTCCAGTTTGTGCTATGGAAAAAGAACTATGAACCTCACTGGGACTTTTAATCACAATATGCTGGCTCTGAATTGAAGATCCATTTTCTATCATGTCCCATTGGACTAACAAAAATCTGTTTGTTTATGGAAGTTAATTTTAAACTTTTAGCTGGGAAAAAAGGAGGTGTTGCCCAGCTTTCAATCAAGCTTGACCCTATTCCAGAAAAAAAAAAAAAAAAAAAAAGTGCATTGTTGTGAAGTGTTTTCAAATCAGTTTTTCAAAAACTGTAGATTTTATTAAATATTTTTTTCTGTGTCCTAAGAAGGTTAGGAAATAAGCTTACAAAACTAGGAATAATTTTTATTCTGCACAGATCTCTGTGACATAAGGAAAAGTGTAAAATAAATTCTCATCTGGTCATACTTTCCCATCAGTGGCTTCAGCTTCAGATGTGCATTGGTAAAGTCACTTAATTGCACGAGAAAAGCAGTGAAGCCACTAGAAACTTGATTCTTTAACACTTATTTTATTTAAACAAAATAACATTTAAAAAAATCTAACAAAATACCACTCACAATATCACTCCATTTATCAGAGAGGCCATTGAAATTTTACCAATGGGGGAAAAAATGATTGAGATGGTATAAAACACAGCAAAGAATCTCTAAGCTCTCTGTGTGATTTTTTGACAATTGGGTAAGACTTGAATAAAAAAGTTCCTATACTTAAAGAACTATGCTTAAATCATATATCTGTACTTAAATTAAGCCTTTTGTTGACTATAGACAAGAGGTTAATAATATAGTAGAAAATACTACAGATTTCTAGATTTTCCCCAAATGCTTTTCTTTTGATTATGACATCTGGACAATTTTTATATACTTAATAGAATATGGCAGCTGATTTCTGACTCACACTAGGACTGCAAGCATTGGAGGGCTGGAAATAAGGAATGGAGAGGAACAGTTTGCCTCTTCTGACAGAAGGGCATTTTGACCAATGCTGGTCATTGTTCTGAATTACTTTAATGATAATGATAATATAATAGGAATAATGTTAGTTTAAATCATGGTTATAGCTGAAGAAGTTCTTTGGAAATAATTCCATGCAGAAAAGGAATATTCTTGAGCTGTGTTACAACCTCATATTCATCCAAATACAGTATTTTATGCTGAAATATGCATGTTAGTTACTGCTTGCTAAACCTTAATTGGTACTTGTCCTGACCCGTCATTCTTCAAAAACAGATATATTTGATTTATATATTCAGATATATGTGTGGAAATCGCTGGTACGTGTCCTCATGTCAGACAGCTGAGATCTGAATTTCTGACTGCTATAATGAAAGCTGTGAGAGACTGATTTTATTAGAATGCAAGGGTCACTTGCCTTGGCTTTTCTTTGTTGCAAAAAAACCCATAAAACCTATATTACACAGATCAATGGCAAGCAAAGGACTTGGATTTTAATTTCTAATATTTTGATTTGTTTTGTTTGCTACTTCTTATGCAGTCTTTAGGTTCTTTCCTATATAAAGTACTTAAATATCTAAGACTTACCAGAAGTCAGAAAATAAAAGGATAGAAAAATTTTAGAGACTTTAAAAAACATAGATACTTAAATCCAAAGATCTTAAGAATTATAAGGTAACTGTGCAAATAAAACCCAGAAATCTGTGCAATAATGGAATAATGATAGATTCAAGAGGAATTGAGTTAACTACAGTGAAGTAAAAATAGTCAAAAATGAGCATAGTCAAAATTTCAGACTTCATACTTACACTTGACACTTATATTTTAACACTTTAAAATTTGGGGGTGGAGTGTGCTATTTTTAGAAATTTTTAGCAATTTGATGTCAGAATGGGGAATTACCTAGACTACTGTTATATTACTTCATCACTTGGTTAATGTGCCTGATTATAATGAAGCTATTATGGTATGACAGTCCAGTAATACTCAAAATAATTGCCTAGTTCTGTTTATATAGTTTCTAAATTTGTACTGTCTTCATGAGATCAAGCACAGCTAACGCGATTAATTTCTGCCTTCATGATAAACTGTCTCTGAGGTCAAGGGTGTTCAACAGATTTCAGATCAATATTACATAATAACTGTTAATATTAACTTTAAAAGTATGCATCCCACTTGAAGTACTACTGACAGCATTATGAACCAAAAGACAGTGTATCTGATAATGCAATAAACCAGCTTAATTAAGATTCTAAAATTTAAAAAAAAATTTGAATAACTCTTTAGCTACCATAGAACGTACTGCCAAGGCCAAATGGTAAAATGATCTACATTCTAGTTATTGTAACAATTTTGTCAGGTCTACAATTCATAATAAGATACGGTGCTGTAAGTTCTTCTCTAAAGCTCATTTTTATTTGAAATGCAACTCTGAAAAACTTCCATATGAAAATAGAAATTTCCTAATATGTTACATTTTAACTGATGCTTTATTTTCTGCATCAGTTATGACTTATAAGAACATTTCAAAGACATTGAAATGTAAAAAAATTTACCATATTCTGAATTTTAGAAAGAGAATTTAAAGTTATATTCTAAACTTTTTTCTATATTATTTCATGTTATTCTGTTTTTGGAGGAGTGTGAACAATTTTGAACATAAGTAAAAAGTATTGAATAATATTATTTTCATACATGACTTTTACAAATATTCTCATCATAAATGAACTTCAGAAAATTGTGCACATCCCATTTATAACATAGCTCAAGATATTTTTAATGGGGTCATACTAAACATAACTTCACTTACTGTCTTTCCATTAATTGTAGAAATTAAACTCAGCTTATACATTCACACTAACTTTATTAAGTTTATCTTTTTCTTTTCTCTTGCTGCCATGTGCTCAATATAATAATTTCTACTGCCAGAAAATTCATGCTTTTTTCAGATACCAATATAAGAGTCAAGTAGACTAGGATGCTCTTAAAAATTCAAAAATTTGCCATACAGTCATGAGATAATTACGATTCATTGAAGCGATTTATACTCCTAAATGTGTTATTCTTTCCCTCAATCACTTGCAGTATTACTTCAAATAATCCAGCCATATGGGCAGGACAAAATATATTGTAATTCTTAATGTCTCTCTGTCAAAATACAAGATGTGTGTCATTTTTCATAAATAGGAAGATTGGATTAAGAACAAAAAGTTGTATTCAAAGACTGTGTTCTGAAAATACACATAGGTTACCCCAAGGGTTGTGTTTGAAAACATTATATCTTTAAAATGCATAAAGTTGAGACTTCACCAGGAATAAATCAGCTAGAAAAGAATAAAAAATAAATCTAGTCAAAGCATTAAGTATTATAACCAGATTTGTTATATGAATGAAATAAAAGGAAAATATTTGCTTTTCTAAATAACTTATCTGGGGACATGTTCCTACTTGTTTCTTGTTGCTGTAATATGCTTACAATTCCATCTCAATCCAGACTGATGGTTCAGTATCAAGATAACTTTATTAACTCAAAATTCTTAACATTGCTCTTTGTTTCTAAAAACTCACATTGACAGGAATTTGTTTTGTTTTTTTGGTTTTTTTTTGGTTTTTTGGTTTTTTTTTTTTTTTTGTTTTTTTTTTTTTTTTTTTGTTCTTTTAAACTAAACATTACTTTCATGTTGATGGTCTCCAAGATTTCAGGAAATCTGCTGGAGCCCAAGAGAAGTCAAAATCTCTGAGCAATATGATTTTAAGCTGTATTTAAGGAAAAAGTAAATCAGCCCCTCATTCTAAAAGAATTTGAAGACTAAGGGATAGTCTCTAGTGACAGAGAACTATAGGTCTGTTAGTATGCAAAGAGAAAATGAAGCAGCACACGCACCAGTACAAACGAAAGTACAGTCTACCTCTAGGAATAAAGAATGCAAAACTTGCAAAAGCCTTGAGCCCTCCTATAATGAAAAAAAAAAAAAAAAAATCCAGCAAACCATCACAAAACCACCGTACAACAATTCTGAAAAAAGAAATGAAAGCAAGAGAATTGTGGGCAGAAGAAAGTGATAAAGAATCAGCTATGTGTGGAGTTTTCATTGTGACACAGATAACAGAGATAGTAAAATTCTTTGAAGGCATATAAAGAAATAAAAAGTTTATGATTCGTCTGTGCCTTTCTCAAATATAGCTGTTACCTAAATTCTGTAACTACAGTACAATATTTTTCAAAAGATGGACAAAGTCAGGAATGTCAAATCATCTGCAAAATCACCACTAAATAGTATTGGAAAAGGTGTTCATATCTTTGTAAATTTAATTAAAGAGCGACTATGAATATGTGGAAAAAAACACAAATTACAAAAATAACCAACCAAAAAAACCCAACACGGTAAATTTTAATTCCAGTATTAGTATTACCATTTAAAAATAAATTGGAATTCTATAACAGAAAAACGCAGTAACCAAGATGTAACACCAGTAGCATTTCATATATAAATGAAGTACAAACATCCATGAAAACCCATTATCTTTCATTTTAATAAGAAATATTTATCTATTAAAATGAAATATTCAACATACGTCATAGAACTGTCTACTAGACTTTGGGTATTCCACAGAAACAACAAATATGCTGTGGTGGTGCCTTTCTCCTCCATCCCTAGGCCTGCTCTACCATTTCAGGTGCACCTGAGGGGCTTTTACCAAAACTGATGAAACACTTGACCAGACCAGCTTGCAGGGTGAACCATCTCTGACCATCCCAGGTGCTCTTGTGCGATACAGGTGGCAGCAGCATTGACAACAAGAACATCAGCTGCCCAACCAAGGTGGGGAACCAACAGTCACCCCCTGACAGCCTTGAAATATTTCCTACCTGAATCAGCCCACATGGAATGGCACCATTTTTGCTGGAGTTCTAGAAGAAACTTCCAAATGTGTTGGAAGTTCAAGTAATAACTGATCTGAGGATGGAAATTTTGCAGATGACTAAAGCAAATCATCTCATGAAGCTGTGAACAGTAGTCCTGACTGAGTCCCTCTGAGCTCTCCTTGACCACTTTGGGCTGCAGCACCTTTGAGTGGGATGCCTCTGGATCTCCAGAACCCTCATGTTTGCTACACTCAGAAAACCACCCTGATGATGAGCCCAGGCTGACACCCCTCATGCACATCTACTTGACAGGCATCCCATGCCTGCTCAGAAATGTTACGGGATTTGACCTGACTATTTCACTGAAATTGAGGGGAATTACCTTTATGCATAGAGATATAGCTGTACACCTCTCTTGATGTGCAGGTGTGTGAATTGATTTTGGTATGAATGTTGTTATCACGAATCTGTAATTGGGTCATTGCCTAATTGAATTGTAATTAGGTCATTCCCTCTTTTTGATATTTGCTGATTAAGAATTTAGGATTTTCAAATGGTTAAATTTTCTGTGTTCCAACAGCATGATGTACGGCAGCAAAAAAAATCAAGTCACCAGAATTAATTGTTAGATGGCTTTTCTATTAGTACTTTTAAAACAAAACATGTACCATTGGGGTCATTAAATCTCCTTCCCTTCTAAAACAAACAAACAAACAAACAAACACAAAAATAATAAGCTTGTCAGCCTAATTTCATTGACTTTCTATTTTGCCTTGCTTATGGAAGATTGCGGAATCATCAGCGTTGTGAAACAGGAACCACTGCTGAAGGTGTTACAACTGAAAAAGAGGTAATGAAGTACAATAATGATAGTAAATTTAGAAAATATCAGAACAGGCCTTATTTGAGGCTGTATCACAAGGATGCTCCCAGGAGCATGAGTTTCTCTGAGGCTCTAAATCCTATAACATTCAGAAGTAACTAAAGTACTAACAAAAGATTCAAAAGAAAAATTCTTGTCAGTCATCATAAATGATGTTGGTGTGTATTCCAAAAATCAAAACACTACATAAATATAACACAACCTGTGGGTTCAAATATGTTAGAGTACCCACTCAAATTGAAGTATATAGTTTAAATTGCTAAATCATTAATTACAGTATTTTCAGTCTGTTCCTTACCTCTGTTCTGTATTGATCATAAATGCAAAGTTTGGCTTCGAGATCTTGAGAGAAAACCCAGCAAAAACTCCCCATGTCACCAGACTGTGCAATTACAAACAAACAATTCTCGCCTTAAAGCCTCTATAATCTAATAGAAAACACTACAGTACTTTGTGTTATTGGAGCAGTTCCTAATATCTACTTTACTCTTGAACAACATCTACCAAATGTTCATTCACTCAGAGCAGATGTTAATTTGTGCTAAGAATTCTGTTAGATTTCTTGACAAAAAGCTCTGAAATAGTTTAGGTGAATTTAGAAAGAATCTCACTCTCTGGAAAGTTAAGTAGACAAAATCAGATTGTTTTGGGATTTTTTTTTTTTTTTTGTTTTGTTTTTTTTTGGGGGTGGTGTTTTCTGTTGGTTTTGTTTGTTTTTTTTTTCCCCATTAAAGGTATAAGCAAAAGTCTCAAATACATTCATAACAAAATATTAATATTTGTGTTTATTTCTTAAAGGAGTCAATTTTCTGAAAGAACAGTATTAAAACCATCACATAAACACCTATTAGCATTTCATCCCATTAAACTCAATGATTTACATACAATGTGCAGAACAGATCTCTTCCAATTCAGCTGTTAAAAACAACTGCTAAAGGAAGAATGTCTTGTGCATAATACTTCAGATTGGTGCAGTGTTTCTTGCAAAAGCACATAAAAATTTTTTGTGATCTAAACCTTTAGTTCATCTTACAGTCTCCAGAAACAATATTCAGTTTTAAATTAAGACAACTGTAGTGACTCAATAATGGAACACAGGATGAGCTTAATGAGAGATAAATAGCCAGATAATGTAGCAAACAAAAAGAAAAAAATTAAAAGAGCAGTATTTGTCATTAATATGTTCTACCCACTAAGAGGGAGCAGAGAAACACTTTATCTTGCTATAGACAGCAATAGAACATAGTTATCAAATAATAGAAAATAAATAAAAAAAGCCGATCACCTAATTTATATAAAATAATTGGCATCTATTTCTAGGTTTCAGTAGAATAAAACTTGTATGAACTGTCTTACATAACACAGGTGAATAATAGTTCCCATTACCACCAAACTAATGGAAAATCAGCATTCATAGAACTCTCTGCTCATCTTAGGACCCTGAAATTCAGAAATATTATTTTTACATACCAAAATTATTTCCTGAATATTTTAGTTTGACTTCTAATACCTACCCAGTAGCAAATTCGTCCTTAGTTTTAGTATATCTTTATAAATCTTCTTTTAAGCTACTTTCCCACAGAAATGACAAATAATTAATTTTGACTGTCACCTTTTGGAGGGATATGCTGAGATACATGATACTGTGAAACTGAGAAATATTTGTCATCCTAATACAGTAATTGTATATTGAAAAAACTCTTCAGAATAAGTTCTCTTTCATTTCTTCTTTCCTTTCTAGCATTTTTGACAGGACTGTCCCTTATGTGTGCCAAGGGCTTGCTGTCTTTATTAAAATAACAAACCAAAGCAAAACTCAAGAAGCCATTTTGAAATTAACAAAATTCTGAGATATGTGCATCTAAAATTTAATATAGTCAGGGGATGAATACAATAGTCTATTATACTCTTGTTCCAATTAATGAATAAACTGCAATTTGCCATACTCCACAATATCTTACATATCCTTCAATCATTCAATGAAAATTGAAGTTTGTAAGCAGTGTCAGTATGTGGGGCAAAAGAACATCTTTATTTCTCCTTTAAACTAGAATCAGGATAGAATTACTGCTTGAATTTAGAAGATATTCTGCAAATGCAAAATATTTGGGCCTATAAAATAAAAGTCTGTTTTTTTGTTTTTTTTTTTTTCTATAGTGGTACTAATTCCATTGTGAAAAGTCAGTTTTTAAAGACTTTAAAAATTGTGTAGTTGATATAGTTTGGGTTTTTTTTTCACCCATCAAAAGGCTAGATTTTGAATGAGAAGCTACAGCATATCTGTATTGTGTTTATTTTTAGAAGGCTGAGAAATACAATATTTGCTGTCTGCTGAAGTATAAAAAAAAATGAGATCAAAAAAAGCCTCTCATAAATATCTAATGTTATCCTGAACTTCTGCCATAATCATCACTAAAATAATATCACTTTTTTTTTTTTTTTTTTCAGTTTTCAATTTTAGAAAGAAAATTAATTGCATACACAACTTGATGTGAGCAACAATGTGAGAACAAATTTCTTCCAGGAGCTTTAATTAGCACAAAAGAAAGAAATAGCTTCTCTCTAAAATATTTGCTTACAGTAAGTGTTGGCAATGAAGTATTTGATAACTCTTTAATACAACATGTCAAATAATTTTAAAGAAAGTCCTTTGAAGGCATATAAAGAAATAGGAAGTTTAACATTAACATTAACTTACTGTCTTGTCCAGCCTTATTACTACAGGGCAATGAAAATCTGTTTGTGATGAACAGAGTTTGCAAAATCTGTTGGGATGAAAGGTTCTAAATAAGATCATTAAAACTATCCACGAAAAGTGCTCCATCAAGACCTAGTTGTTCTAATTTATAGAATTTATATGTCCAGAAAGTTATTCCCCAAGTGTGTTACCCTTCCCTGTTTGTTTTATGTTAGCATTTTCACTGGCCAGGTCTAGAGACTCCCAGGCTGACCAGACATTAAGTGACAGGGTTCAAGCCTCATAAATTATCTTATCTTCACATCTGTGCATCAACACCCACACATTTAATCACGTTATTGTGACTTCTGATGCAATACAAGATATACTTTTGAAGGCCTTGTGGAAGCAAAAGAGATAAATTTTTTTGTGTGAGAAAAAGCCAATATCATCCACATTCAAAGCAGTCATTAATTTAGTCACTCATTTCCCAAAACTTCCAAGACACAGTCAGATTAACTACCCTCTTTATACCAAGACAAAAGCATTAATAAATTTGATTCAGAAGTGTATTAGTGTATTATCTGTACATGACATTGATTAGAAATGTCCAGACTAGCCCTGACACCAAGACAAATTCATTAATATGAACAAAATTGCATCCTCCATTTCCTTTTTTTTTCCTTATGTACAGAAAAAAAAAAAAAACAAAAAAAGAAAAAAAGAAGAAAGAAAAAAAACAAAAAAAACTTGTGAAATAGGTCTAGACCTCAATCTCTTTCCCAAATCTTCATATGCTAGCACTCACTTGAGGATAAATTTTCCCAAACAGTGTGGTAGTTATAGTCAGGTACCACAAAGTCTGAGTGATCCAGGGCAAGAACAATGTTTTCTTCAAGACAGAGGAAAAAAACAGCATTTATTCATTCTACTCATGTATAAAAAACATGCTGGTCTACATCTGTGTGCTAGTAGCTCTTTCAAAAATTTTCATAATTAAATGTTTGAAAAAATGCATCCTAATTAATTACTTACAATATTTAATTCAATTTTCAGAATAAACAATGCCACGATTTACAATACAACTTAAACATAATCCACAAATTGTCACCCAATGGTGCAAGAGTAGGCAAAAATCTCATAAGCAACTTTAAATTTATTATTTCCCATAGCCTTCAGACATTTTAATGTCCTACTACCAGTGACAATAAATTAATTAGAAACTTTTAATAGGATACTGTAAATTAAGCATTGTATGCAGTGAAGAAGAATTAAAGAACAGATTTATTTGTGAATAAATACTTCTTATGGCTTGAAATAATAAGAAAATATTTTTACTGCAAATTTGGAATAAATTATTTTAGTGTTTCATCACTTCCATTAGTAGCAGTAACAAAATCAGAAGTTTTTCAACAGCAAAAGAAAGGATAAGGGTTTATATACATATACAAAAATTAACTTGTGAAGATCACAGTATTATTTAATATTTTGTTGAGTATAAGGAAGAAGCAGTAACTATTTTAGTGTATATTAATGAAAATGAAGTATTTCCATTGCTGCTGGAACTTCAGTCAAGAAAGGCCCATGAAGTTGTTTTCAAGATGAGCTCAAGCCAGAAAAAGAAGGGTTTTGCTCCCAGGTGTCACATGCAGAGTTCATGTATTTTACTTGAAATGCTTCCACTGAGATATTAGGAACTGGACAAAAGACTGAAATCCCTGGGATGTCTCTGAGTCTTTTCTTTCTTAGGGGTAGAAGCATTCTGCATTCAGAGGTGTCTGACAAGAGGAGGGTACTCAGTAGAAAGAAAACCAGTGATCTCTGAATAAGGGCTCCAGACAATACCTAAGTAAGAACTGACAGCAGTCATGTATGCTGGCAATCATGCCCACACCATTTTAGCGCCTAGTTCAGGATGTTTAGTCAAAGTAGTAATTTTTACTGTGTAAGAATGTAAGGAGAACACTACCAAAAAAAAAAAAAAAAAAAAAAAGCCAAATTAAAATAAAAAAAAGAATTTAGAATCTCTTTTTAACATAATAGTAAGGGATAGTTTGCTTTTTTGTAGTTATAAAATATTAGGCATTAATACATTCCTGTCAGATAGATATCCTTCCAGACATGTCCTTGCTAACATTTTAGTATATACCTTGATTCCAATTAAATATTCATCTAAAACAATGCTAAATTAATTTCTCATTTATTCCAAACTATGTATTTTCTCTTTCTTATACAATCACTAAGGAGTGATAGAAATTTCTTTGACTAGAGTATTTTGCTACAGTTCTACAAGTTTTCTGACAATATCTCTCAAAAAACACAAGTCAAAATTGAAGCAGGTGGAACAGAACTGAACCAATTGAATCCAAATTGGAACAAGGGGAATCAGAAATTATTGGAATAACCTTTGTCACTCAGTAAAGCAGGAAATGTAAAAATAAAAAATCTAAAATATAAAAGCCAAAATCATTACATATATATATAAAAGTATTTTTACAATATTTATATATGGGGGAAAATTGAGCGAACTATCCACCCACTTACCACTGTGCTTTCATGGTAGAAAATATGTGGCCTTGAGCACTGAAACATTTTTTTCTCCTCTCTACTCTGATTGCATTTGTGCTCTATTCCAGAAAGAAATGTTAAAATTTGGTGGTTATTAAATCATCAACATCCATATAATCCAATTTAGATATAAAAGGGAGAAATTATTAGCATGACCATGACTTTCAGCACTGAAGCCTGGATTCTTGATTTCTTACTTTAAACATCTACAGGGCAAAAAAATATGAAGTTTCTCACAGTATGGTGCAGCAGAAAGGAGAGAAGGCATGAGTCATTCACAAGCCTTTTGCAGGCAGGGATAAGTACTCTAAAATGTAAATACTGGACAGTTCAATGCATGAACAGTTTAGATCTGTATTTTACAGAGCAATTTCTACATCTAGAGTATCCTCAAAAGGCTGAGTATAAATAATAAGGCATATCAGCCAATATTTCAAGTCCTCTGAGACCTTAAAAAAATCTCATATCCTTAATATTTATGCCAGTAATTGAAAACAAATATTTGATAAATTAATAATGACATAATAAGAATATTTTAAATCAATGAAAATATGAAAAATAAAGTGCTCATCATTAACCAGTCACAATACACGAACATTGTGACTATAAAAAAATTTCTTCAAAATTCAGACCCAGAACATCATAATTTTGCCATTGAAACTGCACTGCTTAAAATAATAAAATGAATTTAAACTTTCAACCCACAATTGGATACTAAATATAGACCATTGAGCTATTCTTAAACCCAATGAAAAGAAGAAATATTCAGAATGTTATATATTTTTTAAAATAAAAATACTATTTTTAAATCCTTCAGTAATGTTTCAGGTATGTAACTTCACAGCCCAGTTCTGAAACTTATAGAATTCCTTTTTTGCACCTTTTTAGCATGCACCTGCGACACATGAACAATCCCCCTCAAACCTCAATTCTAATCCTTGCTTAATTATTTCATGTATATTAACGTAGCATTAATTTCCAGTATAACATGGTGTTTTTGCTGGTTTGCTTTCATTTTTTTTTTCCTCATATGGAATGGAATGTAGATTGGGGCTGCAAGGCAGATCACAAGAGAAGAAAATGAACTAACAAAGTTTAGACAGATAACTGAGAATTCTATTTATCCATAGTAAGATGCAACCACAAAATGCAGCACCTGAACTACCTTGTTGATGATACAGATGGTATTTCAGTTTGGGTAACAGTGTGCTATTTTGAGAACTCATGTTCCAGAAAGAGAAATAAGCACAGGAAGTAAGAGACAAGTTGTCTGGCTAGCATGTGAAAGAAGATTAGAAAGTGTGGCTTTAGTGTACCTAACATGATCTGATAGGGAAAATGACTGCAGCTGATAAGAATAGAAGGGAATAAATATCAATGAGCAGATAAAACTGAACTATACCTCAGTCCTGGCACCAAAATAAATAAACTAAGTGCAAATGCAGGTAGCTGAAGGAGTTACAACATTAAGGAGCAAAGAGCAAAGAAGAAACTTTGTCACAATAATGAGAGAAAAAAAAAAAATCCTTGATTACTTTAAAGACAGTTCAGTATAATTCAAATGGATTACATGATATGCTCTCCATGAAGCATTCTTTTAAATCTCGTATCTCCTAATCATTAAATACATCAATTACAATTTCTTAAAAACTGAAATGCAGTATTTCTTCTCAGCACCATAAGTTCTGATCTTGGAAAGTCAAGTGAAAAATTCACAGTAATAATATTTAAGTTCATGAGTTCATGACCTGAAGCAAAACTATTCTTAGGTTTCATTCACATTATTTATAATACATAATGTTGTTTAATACCATGCCATTATGCAGCAAAAAGGAACACACCTCCCCTCCCCAAAAACACCTGAAAAATGTAATTACATTTTAACCTCTATTAACATAATCATCTAATCATACTGTTGACTATTTCATTTTTTATAAGCATTTGACTCTATGTATTTATTGAATATTAATGAACACATTAATCTTTACTTTTCCAAAGTAGTCCTACTCAGAAATAATATTACACATCTGAAGGTTTTGTATATTTTTCTTTTTCTAAAACAGTTCCTTCTCAAGCACCAGACTATTCACTTGCTTGTAAAGCATTTTCAAACAAATCCTGTTAATTCTGAATATGGTTCACTAAGCAGCATGATCTCATTAATAAAACAAGTTGCTACTTGAGTAAATCAGAACGCTCAGCTGTTTTAACTGTTTCCCTAATGGAAATTCTAATGATCTCTTCAGTCAGCCTCACAGAAGCCTAACACTTTTGAACAAGACCGAGTAAAATAAAGAATCAATGAAAAGAATGGAAACAGTGCGACTTCAGACTTAGTATTCTGTCACAAATAAATGCTAACTAACATTGGATCTGCATTCTTGAGGTTAGTTGGAATATTTTGCACTTGAATTTTCATTAGAAAGGTAGATTTTTTTCTCTTGTACTGAACTAAACAAAATTTTTGACTGACAAATTCATGAGTTCATGGAATTCCTAACATAAGAGAGAAGGGAAGAAAGAAAAAGCTTGATGGATGGCAGAAAAGAAACTCTGCAAACATGTATTCAAAATGTTCTCTTATGTTACGAAAATAATAAATGGATAACAAATGAGAAGAAGGCTAGGTGAAAGGGAAATTTAAAACAGAAACAGTCTTTTAAAACTGAAATAAGTTTCTGCATAAAAAGACATTGTCTCAGGGTCTTTCAGTGTGATGTTCAGTTTGGGATGAACCTCTTTCTTAATTATGATGAGACACTAATGCTTATAATCTGCTGAGACTTTGAAATGCTCTACACACCCAGTGCATTTGTAACATCTATAATACATCTTACCTTTATCACTCTCAAAAATCAACCTCCTCCAAGGGAAAATGCTGATTTAGCAAGGGGTTAGAAAAAATATGAGACAAGTTTTTTTTTTTGTTTTCCTCTGATCAATTTTTTGTTTGTAATCCTCATTTGAAGCTGCTCAAGGATCCAAGAATAGAGCCAAGAAAGGTAATGGTGCACAGGCAAAGCAAAGCAGAATGGTCAAGTCTTTGTAACACCTTTGTGTCAACCTAGATACACATCTCACTTTAGCAATATATATGTTTTTCAAATTGTGGGACAGAGAGAGGAAGTTGAAGTTTCAGGGAACACATACATAAGCTCTACTACCTTTTACATATGCAGCAAAAAAAACATCTTTAATTCCTTGATGACATTCCACTTTGTAAATCAGATCTTAGGCACCTTTCTTCAGTATTGAAAGTAATGTGCAGAAAAAAAAGTTTTAATTGCTATTTTAACTGATTCAGCTTAGTGTGTTACTTAATAGTTGTATTTTTTTTTTTCATACTTGCATCACATAATTTTGTTTCATTTTCAGTTCAGAAGTTTTACATTCAAGAAATAAGAGTGTAAATCTTTAAAAAACTGACTTGAAATATTAAAATTCAAATGACATGATTTATTTTTTTAACTCTAGGCCAAGAAGTAGGTTAATGTTGCATTAAAAAAACTCCTCTGGTTTTAATGTTAGACAGACCTATCTTCTTTCAACCCAAAATCAAGTAATTCAATACAGCAATTCAAATGTACAAGTGCCAATTACTTTAACAGCATTTTTTTTTTCTTATGTTCTAATAGTAATTTATATAATGAATCAAGAGTTTGGTCAAGTTATTCAGCTGAACTATCTACTTCCAAAACATCAGTTTGGAATTAATTCTTCATACCCATTACCATTTGAATCACATAAGAGGGAAATGAAATAAACTACCAAGAAACTAGAGTTATTATTTTCCTTATGATGCTCAAAGAGCTTGCAAGATGAAAAGCATTCAAATCAGAACTGGACACAGAGCAGCTAAGTGGCCATTCTGTCACACTGCATTTCACAAATAAAGGCATCCTCCGGGTCCTTTGATTAAAATATGAAACAAAATAAGCAATACTTGCAAGACATCATTCATGGAATATCTCTTGCACAGCTCAATGGCTAATCACACTTCTTCCACAAGAATTTAAAATTACATCTGATACTCCAGCTGGTCATGAAAATTTACAAGCACTTTAAGTAAAGAAATATGTAACTATGAAAGTATCACAATATACCATACCATCCCATATCTTATTTAATTTTAAAAAATGTATCTTACAACAAGCTAGTGAAAATTCTTAGTTAACCAGAACAACAAACACATCTGAACAAAATTGTCACTGTCCACTCAGAACTAGAAATCCTCCTTAAATGAACAGCAAAACTATACAGATTACCCAGACCTGAAAATTTCCTAAACCCTACAGAAAAACAGAATATAGGCTAATCAAATCATACCTGGATAAATTGCTTGGTTTTCACAAGCCCCACGTCTCCAGCCTCTATCTGGGCTCTTGACAGCTTCTCTTCAGTTTCACTTAGCCAATGATTAAATCTCTTCATGTCAGAATGAAAAATCTGCCACTTTTCCAAAGATTTGTCAAACCGTCTGCAAGTATAAAAGGAGATGAAATAACAATATACTTTATTGTTTATTTACTTTATTTATTGAATACAGAAAAAAAATAAAGAGAATAATGTTGGCTGTCTCAGGTTAAAATCAGTATAATATTGATGGCATAATATATTAGCTTTCATAATAGTTATATCAAATGGCAATATGGCAGTACCTCTGAAGTGAAATTATCACTATGCAAATGCATCAAAAATCAGTGTTTTATCAGTTTTAAAATCCTTTTCAAGAAAATGCAGTGGTCTTCAAGTGAATATCTACCTGTATTGTGCAAAGGGACTCTTTAATGAAACCTGTTCTTATTACTCACTTTGAGTATTTTATAACAATAATTACACTAAAAAGAAAAAGAAAGTCCTGAAATTAAAGGATGATTTTAAAAATGGAACATTAAAAAATAGATTTTTGAACAATAAACAAGGATGAAAAGAATAACTACCATGTCTGCAACTCTACAGTTCACTACAAAAAGACCAGATAAGTACTTCCAGCACTTTGGGAAGATCTGATCTGTTTTTGTCTAAAGTGACTGATTGATCTTCTGCTTCAAGAACTGTTTGACTTGGCCACTGCCAAATGCTAAAGAAATTAAATGAAGACAGATTATAAAACAGATTATAAGAGGGGTTTGCAGATAGCCTACATTTTAAGAAATTCAGTTATCCTATGTGTTAGATTGGTGTGGAAATGTAATTACTAATCAGAGCTTAGCCAGAATGTTTTGTTAGAAGATCATCATTAAATGTGCTACTGTTGTTTAGTTTAATAATCCTCCTTTACAGGATTATAACAGATTTTAGGATGTACTTAAAGGATAAAAACAAAGATGCTCAATTATTTCTCTAGGAGATAATCTGGTTCTGTATGGGCAAACTATCTAATTATTTGAATGTTAAGAAGTTTAATTCACCAAACAAAATGGTATTACTATGAGGGAATACAGATAATCTTTTCCATTTTACTGATGATTTTTCATTTTTTAGAAGAAAATATAAGCAGACTATTGACCCGGTTAAATATTGTGGTCACTTATTTAACTTATTTATTAAAATGACCATGATAATTTACCATGGTTATCTCTTTTTATTGTTCAAAATTATTCAAAATATAATTTAAAGGCACATTATAACAGGTTTGTTTTTTTAAAAAAAAATAACTACCTTATTCCGAGTTACAAAGAAAATAATAATCTTACTTATAAAAAAATCACCCATAAAATAAAATAAAATTCCATTTCTTTTGGTCCAGAATAATCTCTCATTTTGGACACTATATCAAAACATCTGTCCTCCCGTTCCTCACAAAGCAAAATTACTCTTCTCAGCATGGCAAGCTTATCAGAAACTTAAATGTAAAAGTTCAGTAGGGGTTGATATTAGTATAGTTAAATTTGCATTCCAGAAGTTGCAAACTGAGTGTCCCATCACTCTACATTCTTCCTCCCTTTTTCCTCTGGGAAACAATGGTCGTAAGGAGGAGAAAAAAGTTGCATCAAGATAGGCATATTTAAAGCTTAAAAGTATCCAGTGCTTATTGCCCATGTCTAAAAAAACCTTGTTACTCTCAGTATACGTATAAACCAATATAAAACATTAATAAAAAACAGAGAGAATTTATCAACAGGCCGAGTGACTAAAATTCAAGGCTCATGCAGTGATTAAATACCTAAATACTGTTACAATGATAAGAGAAATTGTAAATTTTCCTGCAGTGGGTCCATTTGAACATCATCAAGCTCTGGGAGGTTACACCTCTCCTGCATTTCTAAATGAGAGTTTCCCTTGCTGAATCTCTATTACATCTGCTCACACACAATACTACTTCCAAAGCTTTTTAAACTTTAAAAACAAAGATGCATTTGTTTGTTTGTTTGCTTGTTTTACCATGTGCAATCCTGTTACCAGGTGGCAAGTTCAACACCCACAAAAGGAGAAGCCTAATTAACTACCAACGCTGAACAGCTAAATTGCTGAAGCCTTGGCACAGCTTCATGGAGAATAAATTCATAAGAGAGCAGTACTCTGAGACTGTGGAAACTCAGCAAGCTCTTTTCTGCCTCAGGAATCCCCAAGCACACAATTTGGAGCAGAGGAAAATTAAAGGGCTTGTAAACCCTTACCTAGGGACCCACCCTTGCTTGCCATCAGAGACAAGCACTGAGCTAAAATACCCCAGTGTAGGCATTCATCCATGTCTTCACCTGCTCAAACCCTTTCCTCTGACATAAGCCAAAATGTATTAGTGGCCACTAATAGTGGATAGTGGGTGACTCTCTGAAGTAATTTCCTTTCTGATATGTCCTTCTCTCTGATTTTCTTAGCACATGCTCAATAACAAAGTGCAAACAGACACCCTGAAGCCAAGCAGGAGGTTCTGGATGAGAATGGAGGACTTGCACACACTACAAAACACAAAAGCACTGCACATGTACAATAAGGCAGCTTTATTCCTCTATCTTGAGCATGTTTGGGTTGATAAGCAAAAAACAACTGTCACACTGGCCCAATTTTTTCATATATGTACTGACACTCCAACAGGGACCATGTTAAGCAGTGGCTTGTGGGAGCAATTTCATTTTATCATATTAGTACATAATGGATTTATTTTGCCTCCAGAGAGCGAGAAAAAAAAAAAAAAAAAAAAACAAAAACAAAAACAAAACAACAACAAACAACCTAAGACAACTGCTGGAGTGCTGGAGTAATACAGAGCACAATTTATATTAAGTCATAAAATTATTGGTTGTCTCCTTCCTTCCTCTCTTCTGAACCCTTGGACCTGACCTTCTATAAGTAAAATTTAATATTCTTTGGTAGCACTGTACATGATATTGCAGAGAGATTTACAAATGCCAATTTGGATGTACTGTCAGTGGAACTCTAAACTACATAATGGGATTGAACTTGATGTTCTGTGCACAAGACTGGTGTTTTTAAGAAGCTGTGGAAAAGTGAAAGGAAAGACCTTTGAAAACAGGAAAGACACAAACAAGATGGGGTACAAAATGCTATTGGTTTGTTGTTGCAAACCAAATCTCAATTTTGCATCTATGTTTTGATTAATTCCTAGATATTTTGATAACATACCTTGATAAACTATGAAACCCACTTTTTGATAAATTCCAGTTTAGCAAAACTTCACAATCAATTGACCCACAAGAAAAAGAACGCTATTACTTATACAATTTCCCAAAGGACATGATTTATGTCATGGAAATTGTTATTGTAAGAAACATGCATTTTATTCTTCATATTGGGAAAAATATTCTGTAAACTTCATTTCTATACAGTTGCTAAACAATGTACTGTAGGATTATGCTAATATTAACCCACAAATTTTGCAGTTTTGTCAGCTTGATTCAGCAAAATTAGCACCTTGTAAAAAATACACAAAACATCAAAGTAGTATAAATAATTATGTATTAGGATGTGAGAGCATTAACTTTACTATTTAAGGCCATTCTTAAAGATAACAAAATAAAAAACTTGTTTTGTCAAAGAACTTCTACAATTAAATTGCTTAAAGGAAGAGCTAAGCCATTTTCCGAGGTTTACATGTTTTCATTTGACTTCACAGAATTAATGTGAGTTCTTAATTTATACTTAATTTCTATATCTTTTCTGCATTTGGACTCAAGGTGATTATTTCATTTTAGACACTTCCATATCTTGATCTTGATCTCAGGTTTTGCTGCAGGTCCAATCTGGGACAACACTTAGCTCTACATATTCTATTCACACCTTTGCAGCCTGTCTTTCACCCACAAACTACCAAATAAATAATGAACTGCAACCAAAACAACGATGGCAATGTCATCCATCAATTCAAAAGTAATTTCTCTCCTCTTCCCAGAAAGTAGGTTCTGTAGCATGACATAAATTAAAAGTATTCTACATTATAATTACATTATAAATATTTTGATATCTTGAATTGTATTGATTGTATTATTCTTCTTGCCTTAGTTACTGATATCATACCATTCAGTGTCCACCTCTACCAAAGAAAATGACAACTAAATTGGCAAAGAAAAAGCAAGGCCATGTCAGTCATTGTTGGTTTTTATGCATATACAAATCCATTTTTATTATACATGAGAGAGCAATAGACTTAATAACCATTTACAATTAATAATTACACAGGTAATGCATTGGATTCTAATGGATGCTGTGCATCAACAGTTTAAGTAGAAACACTCTATATATTTATAAAACACATTCTTTTTCTACACTAACTAAAACTATTTATTAGGCATATGAACTTCAGAATTTCAATTCTTTATTTCCTGCAAAGTTTTCCTTATCAGAACACAGATGCAATCATGTATTTTAGAGAACTTTGCCTCAACACCTAAATTAAGTGTAGGCAACAACTTCTTCCCCACAGAAAATAAAGTAATGCTTGATTAAATGGGACCTAGGTGGAAGAGTAGCATATTTTGCAACTGTCTTATACATTAAAAATATCCATGAAAGTGGTAATAAAACCACAAATTTCATAATTTTCTCAAGTGTAACCATCAAAAGCATGATAAGGAAACACCAAATAAAAAATTTTACATGGAACAAACAGTGGTTTGATTTTATGTAAATCCAAACCAGTATTTCTGCCTGCATATGAAGGGTATTATACACATTTCATCCTCAAAAGGTGACATGCACACTGCATTTCCAGCCAGGATACTGTAGTGTGTTAGCATTACCCACTTTATGGTGGCATCTACCTGATAAAATTAAATATGAGTGAAAAATCACAATAACTTCTGGCTGCCAGGGTGATGTTCTCCTCCTTTCCCCACCCCAGGGGCTCTGACCTGCTCAGGGCCAGTCCTGATGTGGCACAGCAGCATGAGCTGTCATCAGCCTGTAGTGAGCAAAGACTGTGAGAAACCTCCCCTGGGGTTTCTGCTCAGGGCTTCAGGGCCATTTTTAAACTCACCCCTTGACCTGGGCTACTCTGTCAGTCTGTCCACAGCTCACCTTTCTCACTGCAGCCAGAGCAGCTTTGGTCTCCTCTTCCAGGTATTGTGGGAACTTTGCAAGAAGTCCCTGCTTGCAGCCTCTCACTCCAGCCTTGCTGTGTCCTGACACTCAAACATCCCTTCTGGAGCTCTCCAGAGCTGGAAGCCTCACATGGTCTGTGTGCTGCTGCTCACACAACACACTGAGCAAGTATTGCCACTGTCCTTGACTGTCCCCATTCCTGTGGCTGCAGGGGGGTGGCTGGAAGGTGGGGCAGCCAGCACAGAGGACACATGTCCCACTAGGGGGGTTAGACTGCCTGGACTGCCCAGCTGCACCACATCCCACTGCCCAGGTGTCCATTAACTGCTGGAGCACACTGGACAGGCTCTGGAGAGAGCCTCTTCCTTCTGGGTTACACCTAAGCTAAATCCAGAGCACTCCTTGGTGTGAGACAGAGCACAGCAAGCAACTGATCCCAACCCAAACAAAATACTCATGGACAGATTCTAAGCCAATACCAGTAAAATCCAGTACCCCATTCTGGTTCCCAGGTTCTGCTGCAGGTCAGATCCAGTCTGGGACAAGGCTCAATGATAGTTTCCACAGCCTGGACACAGAGACAGGTGCAAGACCCATATTTATAGAGAGCTGGAAAATCATATCCAATTGGGGGAAATCAGTATTCAGAAATTCCTCAAATTACCATCATAATTCATAAATTTTAAAAATTAATTTCAGTGAATTTGTGGCATAGACCATAAATATGTGTAATGCAAAGTATATATTACAGAATGTCCCCTCAGTAGTCCCCTGCAATTACTATGAAGTGCTTAAATCCCATGATTTCCAATGACAGAGTTCTTAGTTCAACCTGTAATAACATGTTTTATCCTTCAAAATTGCCCTGTTCAATTTTATGTTTCCACTTCCTATCTTGAAATCCCCCTACCATGGTGGCTTTAGAGGAGGAAGAATAACAGAAAAACAGTGATACCAGGTAATGGTGGCTGTTGACTCCCTGAGCCTGAAAGATGTTATTTATCCTGTTTAAGGTGTGATAGATGTGTACAGAAATATATATGCTGGAAAATTAGATGTCCTTTTTTTCACTGAAAATCATAGTGATAACAGAGCATTTAGCATTATCTTCTGAAAGTGCTTATGCCTGTATTGGCACTAGGTATTTTTTTTGTTTTTTACAGGTTTTCAGTCGATTAAAAACCTTTATAGTAAGTGATTATTGGTTTTGTTTGGGGTTTTTTGGTTGGTTTTTTTGTTTGTTTGTTTTTGTTGTTGTTGTTTTTGTTGTTTGTTTGTTTGTTGTTTTAAGTTTACAATAAAATTTCATTTAAAACCCTTCCCTATTTTTGGAAAATTCATTTGAGACAAGAAACCTAGGTCCAAGTAACAGTAACAAGGTCTTATTTTAAGAGCATTATATAGATAACAGTTCTGTTTTTTCTGAAAATAAAATTACTTACAGGACTTAAAGGAATGGAAAAGCAGAGAAAACTGTATTGATAGAGGAGAGTGTTCAGCATACTGCTATCAAGGAGAAAATATTTGTAAGTCATAAAGAGCCTGTTTACAGTCTCTTTACTGTGTTTAAAAAAAATCTTAAATATTTCTGACACCTGTTAGCACAATAGAAAACAAACAAATATCTATACTATACTCAGAAAGTGTATTTTCCAGTATCATTAGAATTAATAAACATTTTAACAGTAGTGGCATTTGAAAGCTTGTTTTTACTTTTGACCTCTGTGAATAATGATTTACTGTAATGAAAAAGGTATTTGAAATGTCCAGGAGAAAGAGGAAAAAGACAATGCATTTTGTAGAAAAAGAGCTGAATGGTAAAGGTTACCATAACAATGGCAACTAGTACCACCTAAAACCTATAAAAAAAGTAAGTGGAATGTTTATGAGGGATTTTATTTATATAAAAATTATTTATAGAGATTTATATTCTTCATCTATATAGATACCCTAATTATACCCTATAGATACCCTAATTATATATAGTATTAATATACTAAGTATAATAATAATGATACTAATTTACAAAAGATAAATGTTCAGAATATTATATATATATTAGTCTGGTGAATAACAAAGGACCTTCAACACTGTCAAGTAAAATTTATCAAGCTAGAAGTTCTTACTTCATTAATAAATAGCAAAAGATATTTTGGCTAATGCATGTGATTGTAATATGGAGAATTTAAACAGTGTAGAGATACCTAAATGGCCAGTGTCAGAAGGTTATTATCTCTAGTCTAACATACAGGAGAATAAGTCATATTGTACCACTTGGTCCAATTCAGGAAAGTTTCTAATGACTGGATGGAATAACTTCAGAACACAACTCTGACTGCTGGAGGCAACTCTCAGAAGCATAAACTGTGTCTGTCCAGTACAGGGGAGGTTTTGGGTGGATATCAGGAAATGGTTCTTCACCCAGAGGGTGGCTGGGCACTGGAACAGCTACCCAGGGCATTGGTCACAGCACCAGCCTGAGAGCTCAAGGAATGTTTGCACAACCCTCAAGCACAGGGTGTGATTCTAGAACTGTTCTGGGCAGGGCCAGGAGCTGGACTCAAAGATCCTTGTGGGTTCCTTTCAACTCAGGGTATTCTGTGATTCTGGGTCTAGTAAAGACATCATCCTCTCTGTTCATCACTGATCTCAAAGTATAAAATATATGTGAAAGTAGCTCAAATTATGCCAGCAAAATATAAATTCAAAGAAATTGTTGCTGAGATGATGCTAGAGGCCAGCCTTGTACAATATTACATGATCAGGTACCACTGCAAAGGCCTTCACTAATCTTTCTGGGCAGTGAAGAGTCTGCATTGCACTTCAGTAATCAGGAGGAAAAAAAAAAAAAGTATACACTTGACAAACTCTAATGTTATGCAGATTAATACTGTAACAGGTCAGTTTAATGCAGTTTCTGTCTTCAGTTCTCTCCTACCTAAAATACCATTTCTTGTTTTGCTTTAGAAGACGGAAGCTAACCAGAAATCTAATCTTTGAGGATATAGCAATACAGCAAGAATCAATAGAAGCTGAGCAGACATAGCCTGCTAATCAGAGAAAAGAATCTCACATATTATGGCTCTGATCTTTCATTTAGTCCATATGTCAGTCCCACTGAATAAAAGCTCCAAAATGGAACTTAAAAATAAACTTAATTTAAAACTGACATGCTCAGTTTAACAGTCTTTATTCACTGTCAGTAAAGTAAGTAATTAGTAGGATACATGTGTATTTAGATTAGCAGTCTTTAAATTAGTCATAACAATTTGTTTACTCATTCATTCAAAGTTTATATTGAGATATTAGAGCTCTGCTTAAATATATAATTAACATATTCCATTCTCCTCTGTTTGAGTACAACTTCTACTTTCTTGCAGAACAATATGCAATTGTGATCCTAAAGAACTATAGTTAGATTTTGAGCATAACAAATTATAAAAAGATTTCAAAGCAGTTAGAATTAACTTTTAGTTATTAAGTGTCACAGCTAGAGATATTTTTAGTTAATAACTGTTAATTGAACTGTCAGGTATATTAAGACCAACTTGATTAAAATGCCCATATTTTGCCACCCAACGATTTAATAAGACATATTTTACTTCTCTGTAGATAAACTAACCAGAGAAAAGTGCACAAAGCGCTGCAGAATATTCATGTTGTGTATTTCATGAAGTGAATTTTTCGTAATTCATATTTTGATGTTTTAGAGAGACCCACTTTGGTATGAAAATTCAGAGCTATAAATCTTTTCAGAAGAGGGCTTTGGGTGCCTTATTAGCATTAACAGTTGGACAGCACTATGGAGCTGCCCATCTTTTAAACATGCACACATAGTCATGTTAATTGGCACATAATGACTTCATAGGCATGTTTACAGCAATAAGAGTATCAGGGTCTTTATCACCCCATTGTGTCATACAAAAACATTTATCAGGCACTATGTGACATTAAGTAGAGGAAAGTTTTTTTTAATTATGTACATTTGGCCTATTTTTCTGCAACTGCAGCCTCTGGGAGCTACAGAATTTTTTGTGTCATAAAAAAAACCCCTGAGAACTCTTTCTAGGAAAATTGTCCAGGATTCACAATGAGAATTTTAATTGTTATGTAGCGCAGGCTTATGTTGAAATTAATGTAGATGCTTTAACTTGCCCATAAAATCAAGAACTTTGGAATTTGGAAAGAAATATTCCAAGCAGGTTTGCACTTTTGCTCAAAGCAAAATAAATATCTATAGTTTGGACTGTGGCAACATTTATTGTTTCATTAAATTTGCAAAAAAGAAAACTGAAGTAGGAAAGAATCTAGAGGAAGACTGTGAACAACACATAAGAGAAGAAGGGGTAGGGCAAGATTTGTGCTGAATAATATAATTTTTTTCTTTCAATGCTGATGCTCTTTGTTAGAAGGAAGTATGTCTTCTATAACTATGAATATTTGGCATAATGAACAATTCAGTTTTCACAGGAAAAAACAAGATGCTTTTAAGAGCAATAAGGTACAGCTAAGAAGTGCAGATTTACAACAGGGACTGAAGAGGCTTCAATTCCCTGCCCTTATAAATCATATTTCCCACCTTACCTTGTGGCTGGCATCTCAGGAATTTCCAGCCTAGCAAACATTTTTTCTCCTACTCCTCAGGTTTGCTTGGCAGATACATAAGTTAGAGAGAAACGGCAGTTTAGGCAGGAACCAAAAAGAAATGGCAGTGTTTCCCTGGAAGACAAACCTGACACTCCAATCCCAGTCATGGCCCATGACCTACCACAGCTGCAAGACAATCATTACTGTTTCTAACACTGCTTGGACAAACAACCAATAGCTTCAAATTATCATTACATTTTGCTTAGAATTTGCAGAACTGCAGTTCCAGGGTACAAACTTTTTTCTATCAGTAGGAAAAAGCACTGACTCAGATTTTCACAAAAAGAATTTGAGATTCCCAATGCTTTGTCTTCAGCACTAAAAAAAGTCTGGAAAATCCCTCCTTGCTCACCAGAGTAAAAAGCTAACTGCAATGGATGCTTCTGCAATTGGTTCTCACAGATACTTTATCCCCTTCCTCCTGTAGCTGTGTGGAAACACAAAGTGATAGTCCCTAGAGGAGAAAGGAATGACAGCAAAAAAGGTCTTTGAGCTTAAGCAACTTCCCCTTTCTGAAATGGAGAGGGCTATACAGTTCCATTTACAAGATGACAGCCAGCTTGATTTCTCCAAAATGAAAACCCCCAGAGTAGTTTAAAAAGGCTCCCAGTCCTCTGCCAGCTCCTGGGGATCAATACAGCATTTTCATTCAACTAATTTCTCCCAAATCGCTGAGGGAAAAGACATGCTAAGTTGTTTAACTAGGGAAGAACAGTTGTTTTCCATCAAGCTGTGGTAAGGTTTTTTTTTAGTTCTCTGGGCCCTGATTATGTCTTGTTCAGTCCCAGGTGAATCTGGTGACTGTCACAGGAACATTCCAGCACCAGCACAGAAATGTACTGATCCTAACAGGGCTTCTGCAATACAGAATGGACTGAAATTATTATGAAAGTGGTGCTTTACTGTAGAAAGAAATAGCTGACTAAGCACACTGTGCTCTGTAAACACAGATAAAAATGCTGCACTCACACCAAGATCTTCCCTGTGATTTTTAGAGAAATCTTACTTTCATTGTTCCTTTAACAGTACAAGGTCAAATAAGTAGATTGAGTTTTTTAAAAATGTCTTTAAAATTCAAAACTTAGGGATCTACCTACTTAGAAACATTAGCCAAGCAGGTGTTTAGCTTGCTTGAAATTAGCATGGAAAAAAATATGTTTCTCATTTGGAGACATATGCACACAAAAGAAAGTGAAGGAGATGAAAGGTAGAAAGAATCCTACTCCTTTCTGTTCTAGCCAAAAAAAGCCCAGTAAAACAAGCTGCTGTAGAATAAAACAATCTTTCTTATTTTTGGACATTGCCCCTAGGGAAAAGCTTTGACACACCAGCAAAGTCTACTTACCTATGCTTTGCTTCCCTTACATAGCAAACATCTCAAGGTTCCACTTCAGGGGCTTTTACTAGATGGAATTACATCCTTGTATTACAAGGTTCTGTAATTAATTTATTCTACTTACTATAAATATGTCTCAGTAGAAAACCAAATGATAGAAGAAGCTGCACATTAGTGGAAATCAAACACAACACACCATTTGTATTACTTATAATATCAAGAGCATTAAAATGAGAATCCCTTAAAATTATATTTAATCCTAATTGTTAGATTCTTCATTGTCAGAAGTAAAATCTTCTTAACATCTTCTATGTAACTTCAAATACTTTTTTTTCTAATAGCAATTTAATTCAATGGCTACATCCATAGAAAAGTTTAACTGTGAATGTGCAATGCATACAAATATATACTTGTCTGTATAGAGATGTATACAAAGGCTTTATTTCAATTTTTGACTCTTTGTGTGGTATACACTGATGACTTTAGTGCATAATTTACACTTCAAAGAATACTTCAAATACAAAATGCTGACTAGGGAAAATGTTCAAATTCAAGGATTATCACATCATTGTAGCAAGATTTCTTGTGCTTTCTACTACTAAGTGGAAAAAATGGTGATGCAGTAAAAGCCCAGGACTAAAATACAGACTTCCTACTCAGAATCTGTGTGCCACTCTGGGGTAATAATCTACCTTTTTTACTCAAACAGCATTAATGCCAAGCCTAAATGCCAAAGATTTATGCAGATGGAATGCAAGATTAACCTGTTTAGCACTGTCAAGGCTGGATGCTGGGTCCCCTCCAGGGTGTATATACACTGCACAAAAAATATACAAAAAATAACCCATCTGCAGTAACTGATGGCCATAGCTTCCACTGTTCACCAGGATGGCAGCAGGACCAGAGATTATGTAACTGGGTAGCAGATTAAGGTTTGAGAAAGTTGCTTATGTTGGATATCAGGAAAAGGTTTTTCGCCCAGAGAGTGGCTGGCCATTGGAGCAGGCTGCCAAGGGGAAGTGGTCACAGCACAAAGACTGACAGAGTTCAAGAAGCATTTGGACAATGCTCTTGTGAATCTTGGTGTGTCTAGCACAGGGTCAGAAGTTGGATTCAATATTCTATGATTCTGTTATATCATAAACTCCACTGAGCATGTAGTCCACAGGAATATACAGTGTCAGTCAACCCCACTGCTGCAAGTCCATTAACACAAAAGGATGTCACCATCAAACCATGGCACTGGTAATTTCACAAATAACAAACAAGAGATCAATAGATTCCTGTTGTAGAAGATGAAGAGCTCTTGAGTGCCAAGTGTAAACTGAGATAGACCACTCTGCTCCATACCATGGCTGCTGATTTCAGGAGTCTGAAAACTGTCATTAGATCCTCATTCCCATCTACTTATTTGCATGTGAAGTTGCATTTGTCCCTTTCTCCTTTAGCAAACATTGGGGAAAGTTGAGCAGTCATTAACCTGGAGGTGAGGTTTAGCACACTAGAAGATTTGCTGAATTTGTACAGAAACTTTCCTTTACAAACATTGCTGACAGCAGCAGAAAGAATACTGCCAGGCAGTTTTAAAAACACCAAATATGTATAATAACTATAGATTTATGATGGTGGTGCATTATTTACTAAAACCACTCTTTACCTAGGATCAAGGCAGTGCATAATAAAGTTCTCCCCATTACCTATTGCTATTCCTTCTCTGTAACAGGTAAGGAATGTGGAGCATCTTAGCTTGGCACCCTTTGACAGTGCTAAGTAAGCAAGCAACCTGCTGTCATTTAGCCCAGCTGGCGAGGAACCCTGATTGCATCCCAGGATTTGCATAGGTGATAAAAAGGAAAGTATTAAAAAACCAAAGAAAATTAAAATGGAGGAATAGAATGAGCTTAGCTGTCCGGCTGTCTTTTTGAAAGACAGTATTATTGTTTTGAAGGTACAAATAAAAGAGAGAGGGAAAAATTTAGAGAGTTAAAACTGTGGGCTTTTTAAACTTCTGCTCTGTAATTCTCTGTTTAGTGACCAGAAAATGCAGAGTTAAGGTAGAGAATAATGACTCCATGCACTTTAATCAAAGTTGGAAATCTATACAATATAAGAATCTTACATAATGATAAGCCTAGAAAACTACAAGTTGTTCACAGACCTTTTTATTTTCTTTCCAATACAATCTTCTCCTACTCTGTTAATGGACATATATTCAAGACTGTAGAAACCTACACAGCTTAGAATTCAACTGTGTGGTGGTCTTCACGAAAAGTGTGCTCTTCCTCTGTCTCTATCAGAATCTTGGAGAGTGAAGAGGCTACACATAGCACACTCCCAGAGCTTCCAGCACAAAGGGAAAGCTGAAACCAGAATTCCATTCTCAGCCTCGCCTATTTTCCTTCTAAGTACACAGAGACTCAAATGCAGTTTAGGTACCCCTGAATAACTGTAAATGCTGATTTATCATTTCTGCTCTGTCTTAACATGTTCTGCAAAGTTCAGATCATGGCAAGCATGTTCTACATTACTATTTCAAAATTTCTAGCAGTTACTCATTTCTAGCAGTTACTCTCAATGCTATGTATTTTATCTTTCTATTTGCAGTGATTGAAGGCACGGACCATGCTATGCAAGCAAAAGTCACTTTATTACACTGTTCACCAGTATTTATAGTTCCCTAACTTCCGCACAAAATTTTCCACTCAGGCCCTTTGCACCTGTTCCCTTAGCAACACAATCCTTTTGATTATCAAATCCCTGTTACATTCTCATACAAATGATGTCCTTGTTACATCCTCTCTCATCAGAGCAGTCAGAGTGGCCAGAGTGGTGTCTTCACTTCTTGTTCTTGCCTTGAGTTTATCTCTCCCATGGCTTCCACTGCACCAGAGGAGGTCTGTGGCACTACCCATCTCAGCTTCTGTAGCTGTCTGATCTTCCACACTATTTTATGATGTCACTATCTTCCCTGCTTTAGAGGAATACTAATACTTTAGAGGATACTCTGGAGGATCATGACTGACTATTGGTTAAACAGCAACACTTACTAAAATAACCTGAGTTAGTGAAGAAAAAGGCAACTGTAATTAGGTCGTATTTTCTTTCACCAGGCAAGATGCTACATCCTTCTTGCACTGAATGCCATGGACTGACTTTCTAAAACTAAGCATCTGTAACTTCTGCTACTATCAACTCTAGCATTAGATGACAAGTCTGAAAAGAGGTTTAATAAAAACAGCAAATCCAAGTGAGAATTGACTTGGAGACTCAAAGCTGACTGCTAAGTCTCTTTCTATAAATATTTTCATATATGATTGTATATTTGTGCACTATCGCTCCATGGACCACAAGCTGAAACAAAACCTTGTTGCAAAATGATTTCTACCTCTTTCAAGAGTCATGAGTTCTACTGCTCTTCTTCTTTTTCCTTTCCTATAGCAGTGCAAATCCACTGAAACCAGTGGAGCTGCTTCTGACTTACAGAGCCACAAGTGAGTCAGCATGAGGAGGCAGAAGACAGGTGGTTATAGAATCCTTGTATTTACAAGCCACCAAACAGATCCCTTCTCTTGGTCTGACGTGGATAGCTGCCCTCTCATTTTTACAGCAGAACAGAGCACATAGATATAATTTACAAATGTAACTGCCTTTTCAAAACTGATTGGAGAAATTATGCTAAAACCACAATTGTGAACAGTTTGGATCACCATGTCTCATGGGTGCTTCCTGTGCAGACACCTTGGGAATAAGCTCTCTCCTGTAACAGGATGTGGAAGATGATGGCACTTCATAGGATGCTGAAATGAACTGACCAAAGGACTGTGCACCCAAATTGGAGAAAAGAAATGCACTTGAACTGGCATTGCTGTTGTGCCAGAGGATTTAAAGATAGTGAAGAGAATTGTTGGTCTGTTTAGTGCCCAGCAGGGACAAAGACACTCACGGTTATTAGAGGAATTTATTTCTGGGCTTGCAGTCTCCCACAGTGTCTACTAAAGAGTATTAGTTCAGAAAGGCAGCAACATTTTCTCCTTTTCCTTTACTGGCAAACTACCGTGGTTGTCATTAATCACCCTGACAATATGAAAATGCAGCATTATTCTGTTAAGTATTTCTATGCCTTCTGATTTTTCACTGATCTACCACATTGTCAAATGCTATATACACAGACAAGGCACACAGTTTTGTGCAGTGAAAATGGGAAAAAAATAAAATGCTTAAAGCAATCATAATAAAATATTTAAACCTGGGGTGCATTGCACATTTATGGATTTTAAGTTCATTTTCTTGCTTGATTATATTATTGATTTGATTTGATTTGATTTGATTTGATTTGATTTGATTTTATTAGCATAGAGGCTTTCAAAATCAATGTTCCTTGTAAGATGCTAGCCAGTCTTTCATCTGTTTAAGAAAACCAGAAATACTTTTTCCATTATATAAAAGACTTGATGGTAAATTCTTAATCCCACCATTTCTACACTGAAATGAGAGGGGATAATAAAAATAAGTCACTAATTGTGGAAAAGCCTCAAAAAGTCCAGAGAAAAAGATTCATGGAACAGTAGGTGTCTGTACTACATTTTTGTGTTACATGAGGGCCTGTGAACCTGAGTGAAAAAGAACATTTCAGTGATTCCCCAGATTTATGTTTCATCTTGGCTTCCAGCTAGTCAGAGGGCATTTTGTATCCTGACAGGAAGAAAAAAATGTGCTATATAACCTTTAAGAAGCACCTGAATATCACAGCTCTTCCTGTCTTATTTATGAACTGACAATAATATAATTTTTTAGGATGATTTGAGTTCATTTAGCCAGATTTGTTATGGAAACTAAATAAGAGGTTAATTGGACTAGATAGAATTAGGAACTATTTAATACATAAGTTGCTATTGCTGCTTATGATTTCTTTGCATACCACCATTAACCATATGACATCTGAGTAGAAGTGTCATGTGCACAGCCAGAAAACACTTCTGAGAGTTTTGCCAGAGAGTAGTCAGGAGAGAATCTCATGGATCAGGAGAAAGCAATGTGTCTTGAGTGGCACTACAATAGCACAAATTTAAGCGTTAATTGCAGAATTTCTACCATTAAAGAAGACATAATATGCACAACCTTACAAAAGGGGAGAGTTTGGCTTTGAAAAACCAAAATATTCAACAAATGTCTGGATGACTTTTAGAAAATTCTGTTACATAGTAAAACCTGGAAATTAATTTGACTGATTATTTTTTAGTTCTGCAGGGAAAACCATCACAATTATTGCATTTTATATGTTATAATAATATATGCAGTCTATATTAAACACTGAAGCATTTTAATAGAAATTTCCACAAAAGATTAAAAATTAAACATTTTAAACAAAAGATGAATAATTAAACATTTTTTTCGGACTACATCCCTAAACTATTAATTTTGCTGAGCTAATGAGTTCAGACTTTTTACTGCTTCAGAACACAACGATGATTCTGGAAGTTGAGGTCTACTATTTTTGTCAGCATCCTATTTTCAGACATCCCTTTTAAAAAGCAAGGTGACAATTTTATCATATTGAAAACATTAAAGGAACCTAGATTTTGGCATACAATTCTGAGATGATGGATGAAATCTGAGACAGCTACTGAATAAATACTAAATATATGAATCCTGAAAATCAGAATTCTTTAAAATGTTCTTGCTTCTAAACAGCTATTGAAACTGAGCTTACATTGTTGTTTTTTTTCTTCTTTTCTCTGAGAATGGAAACAAGCATTTATTTAAATTATTGGGAATATATGCTACAAATTATTGATTTTATGTCTACTTAAGGAATATTTAAAATATTCTCAGCTACATTTTCCTTATCTTTTGCTTTTTTAAACTGTGCTAACAGACAAAATATGCAACTATTGATGGCTTTTTTTCTTCAAGGTATTCTCTCATTTTGTTTGTAGAAAATTCAATTTCACATTACCATATCACCTCTGAGTCCATGTGATCCCTTTCTCAAAAGATAAAAGACTATCATGAGATCATACTGATGAACTCATAGGATCTGACACCTCTCATGTGGGTATTTTTCGGGCATGATTGAGTATCCCACTCATAATCATATTATGACAACACAAGACAAAAAATCAACTCAACTAGTTATGATCACTGCAAAAGAGAAAAGGGAACAGGGAAGAAGAAAACTCTTCCCCTCATGGCAAGGAAGTAGCACAAGCCAACTCCTTTCTTAGGTTGGTATTAAACATCAGTGTCAAAAGTTCTGATCTGAGCTAAAGGAATAATGTGGCTGATATATCAGTTAAATGCCTCCTTTTGCCCAGGAAGATGAGTACTCTAAAGCCCTATACCTCCAGACTAACTTAGCAAAACCACTGAGAAAGCTAAGCTTTATGGCAGCCAAGAACTATGCATATAGGTGTTTTTTACCTAAAATCACTAAACTTCCAGTTCCACAGAATAATAGCCTCAGTCAATAAGATCTGACCATAAAGACTTATCAAGATTAAGTTTCTTTACCCCTTCTCAAAATGGTTCCAAATACAACTGCAACGTCTCTCAACTTGAGAGCAAAATTAGAATGGAACAACTAAAAGCTCTTTCATACATGCAACTATATGCACAAAGATAAATGTATAGAGGATTCAACCTATAGCAACACGTTATACTTATGGCCAGAAAAAACAGTTTTGTAGCCAGACATAGCACTTTACAATAATAACTAATAAAAATGGTGGAAGGAAACTCTTTGTTTAATAGTGATAAAGGAAAATCTAACATCATTTTTAGAATTTTATTTACTAGAACTGACAATAAAGAGTTTGAATGTTTGAAAGAAACACCATGAGTAAAATTACGAAGCATAAGACTTAGAAAATATTTCTGAAAATCTGCATAGCTAGAAATTTTCTGGGTTATTGAGAAGCAGGTGCTTGCTTTTCTGAAACTTTTAAAATCTTTAAAAATTCAAGAAACTCAAGCCCTTTCCTAGATAAGATGGACAGACACTGCAGGACCACAGAACAATAACCTCTGATTATTAGCATATTCCAGAGGTTTATATCAAGAAGATTCTAGAGAGACACTGCAGGAAATCTTACTGATGAATGCATGAGAATTTAGATGTCTTTAAAGGAGATTGCTTATATCAGAAGGTCTTGATTTCTTTGCAGGATTTTTCCACCAGATGCAGTACCCCCTACAATTCAAATAAGCATTATGCATTTTCTTCATGAGTATGACATTAGAGTTCTATAAGAATAAAACTGTATAAAGTCTGAAAAATATAATGGACATAGAAGAAGGACCAGCAGGATCCCCTGCCCTTCATGCTTTATAGACATGACTGAAGAAGGTGAAGTCCTAGAAGCAGACAAGGGCAAGTTGAGAATTATGTCACAGAACTCAAACCCTACAAGTCTTCTCCCCCAGCCAGGCTGCACCCCAGGACACTGAGACAGTAAAGACTTTACAGCCCAAGATGCTTTCTTGGCTTTCTGGGCTGCAAGTGCATGTTGCCTGCTCATATCTAATTTTTCATCTATCAACAACCCCAACAGGGTTGTTCAAAAGTCCTCCATCACTCATCAGGGTTAAATCAGAGGTGGAAAAGTCAACATGCTTAGTCACAGAGCTCATTCCCTCATTCAGAGGGAACTAGGTAGGGCTGAGCCAACAGAAGCCCCATCACATTAATCAAGAAATGAAAAGTCCAGCACCTGTGAAGGAAGAACCTCTTGCATGAATATAGTTTGGAAATTGATTGACTAGGAAGTGGCTTTGCAAAAAAAGGATCTGGGGTCCTGTGGACAGCAAGTGAGCCTGCAGTGTGCCTTGTTAACCAGAACAACCAAGAACATCCTGGGCTCCATTGGCATCAGCACAGCCAGCAGAAAAAAGACAGCAGAGAGAAAAGACTACCTTTCTCACTCAGGTCTCATTGGCCACATGCTGAACACTGTGTCCAGTTTTGCACTGGTCTAAACAGGACCTTAATGAACCAGAGTGAATCCAGCAGGACAGCACCATGAAGTCATGGGGCATTGAAGAGTTTCAGTAAGTCTCTTCAGAAGTGTGCATAGTGTGAGGATAAAAGACAACAGCATAAAAACAAATGAGAGGTTTAGACTAGAAATAAGGGAAAAAAAATGCACCACAAGGACAGTCAAGCTGTGGAACAGGTTCCCAAGAGGTTGGTCAGTTTCTGTTGTTGAAGGTCTTTAAGATTTGTCTGGCTAAAGTAACCTGGTATACTAGTGTTGACCATGTTTTGTCCAGAATGTTAGACTGGGAGAGTCCCTGATGGTCCTTCCAACTGGAATTATTCTGTGATTTTATGACACTAATCAAGGAAATGAAAACTCTCTAAGTCACAATAGCTAGATCTTACAGCACTTTGATCAGTAGCTCAGGACAAAGAGAATACAGGAGCAAGGCACAATCACAGAGATAAGTTGCTAAAAGGGATTCTAGTGATTTTTTTTATGACTAACAGGCTAAGCAAATAAAACCTAAGGAAATGAAACTTCAGTGATTATGTTGTCCATCATTCATTTTCAAGAATAAATTTTCTAGCCTTTTAGCCAATTTCAGCCAAATCTGAGAGGGAAATCTCAGAGGTAATTTAGCTGTTGTAGGATTTTGAAAAATTGGTTTCTGGAGAGAAGAAAGAACATTTTACTTGCTTTAACACTCCAAAAAGATAAGCAGAGGGTCCCTGAGTTCTGTTTTGATTGGCAACTGTATTCCAGCTATCCAGCTAATGCATGCACAGATACAAAATATAGGTATGCTCTGTATACTATGGGAATATTTTGTGAATTTTTTGTTTTATTTTTTTTCAGTCTTGGCACCCACCTCTTTTTAATTTTCTTGCTGTCATACAAGACTTGTGGATAGAAAGAATAAATCAGATAATATGACTAGAATTGAGGCTATACAATCTTACAGTGTTGCCCTAAGAGATAGAGAATTGCCTCAAGGTCTTAATGGAGTTATTACTAAACCCAATTTTCCTGAGTGATATCAGCCTTAATGATATAGGAGAGCAGCAAAATAATTGTCACTCATTTTATTTTAGTGTTACTGTTGAAAGAACATTTTCAACCTTATGCTAAGAATAAATCTCTTTTTTACTAGAAAACCAACTAGACACTTAAAATAATTACCAATGAGATGAAATAATGGAAGTCTAATCTAGAAGGAAACTATATATTCCAGGAAAAAGCAAAGAATATCACATTGGAAAGAATTACTTGCAATGCATTTATGGCATAGTCCCAGATGGCTGGGAGCCAACCAAGGGTTGTTGGTGAGAACACAGTGTGAGAAAGAGCAGCATGTGGATGAAAAAGGAGTCAGGTAGGGCAACACTTTCCTGGGACAATTGTCCTTTTTCTGGCTCCTGGAGCTAAGAACAAGACAGTACAGGGCAAGTACAAGAATGAGGTCGAGGAGAGAGCATGAACTATTGGCCAAAGGCCAGTCCAGTAGTCTTTATTTCCTGATCAAGGTTACTAAAGTCCCCCACAAACTCTCTGATCTATTTTCAGAGAGGTCTAGAAGAACAAACTGAAGAAGACAACTAATTTGCATATAAAACAAGAAACTTAGCTCCAGGTTGGGAAAATATAGTTTTAAAAAGGTGCCCCCACAAAGCCTCGGTGGTGCTTGCCCCATCAGCTGGATCTCTGCGGCCCTTTCTCTGTTTCTCTCTCTTTTTTTCCCCTCTCTTTCTCTCTTTCTTTCTCTCTTTCCTTTTCTCTCTCTCCCTCTCTTAAAGTTCTCTCTCTTCTCTTTTAGCTTACCCCTTAGTCAAAATCCACCACTGTGTACTTATACTATAACAGACTTATACCAATTTCCATTGTGTGTATAATTTAGTAATAAAGTTTGTAAGTGTTTATAGTCCATCTGACTTTTGTTGTTCCTCTCTGAAATTGGCATCTATAATTCTAGGTTAATCCCTTCCTGTTAAGGATGGGATGACACAGTCCCTCCAAAATAGCAGCAAATAGAAAACAGGTACTTTGCTTACTTTTACAAAGCATCCCTGCAATACTCTGCTTCAAGTTAAGAAGGAAACTTTTTTTTCTATGTTAAACAATATTCATAGTTCCACAGACAAATGAAAATAAATAAAGGCTAAATTAATGTAAAGGGTGAAAGTTTCTGGGAGCAGATTAGTTTGCAGTATACCCAGTGCTATAAGAATTAGAAAAAGAAAACTGTTTTTGTCAGTTCCATTGCCGTAATATTTTTGGATCACACCAGAAGTATTGACTAGCTTTCATCAATATCACCTCAAATACTGACTTGCCTATAAAGAAAAGAAAATTTGAAAGCTGACCACCCCCAATGAATTACTGAAGGTCACCAGGACATAAGGCTGAACCTTGTAATCTCAAAACTATTATTACCACGGTCAATGACTAACACAAAACTTGCTGCTTTCTAATTCAATCAGAATGTGTGTCTTTGGCACATAGGGGTACATGTAATATATTAAATAAAAGAAAAAAGTTCCTTTCAAACTGCCTTGGAGGAGGAAAGCGAAAATTATATTTATTAGATGATAGCAACAACATGTATTGAGAGCAGAGAAGCAGTGATGAAAACTGTATAAAGCAGAAAACTGTAACTTCTGACTTTAGTTACAGATGTTGAAAGACTAGGCTCCCTCTACTGTCAAAAATTCTTTCTCAGAAGGTACTTACTGGGAGATGCACACTGCACCATGGCAACTAGAGAGCGGCAATTCCTTAAAAACTTCAAGGGAATTCTGCAAAGGAGCTCACCTTAATACATCCAATATGCATTGGACCCAACGGCAGTTCCTGCAACCTCATCCTTCATCCAGTGCACAGCTGACCCAGCTCAATATTCATCCAGCTAAAAAATTCTGGCACAGCACAATGCACTGATTCAATACCAACAGTGAAAGTATACCTTATTTGTCAACACTTTCAGAAGGTAATAGAAGTCACTGCAAATAAAGTTTTGGACCTGAGAGTATCCTGCAGTTCTCTTAGGCTGTATCTACATGGATGGATGCAGCTAAGCATGAATGAGCTCTGCCTGTGCTTTGAGATGGTCGGCTATAAACCAGGACTATCTGTGGAGTTACAAAGATGCACTAACGTAGCACCTTCCCTGAAGCAAGTATTGCCTTCATTCCAGCTGTGATACTGACCACGATGTCATATTTTATTGTGTATCTGACATGAAGGCCCAAGACAGTTCATATCCAGATAGCTCACAGTCTATTTGCTTCTGCCTGCATTTCTCTCTTTACATATTTGCATTCCCTTAGTTCTACAGCCCACATATTCATGACTAAGCCATAACATTTCCCAGACATTTCATTGAAAATCTTTGTTTGTATAAAGATTTTTGTGCAGAAAAAAGGCTCTACAATAACTCTTGTATGAATGTGGTGCAGTTTTGTCACTGAGCATTTTACAGTAGTTATGCTAAGTTATGCTAATTGTCAGGCTTAGGAGTTGGTGATTTTAAAACACACAAGATTCTTTTTCAGCTGAAACTCTTTCACAGCACAAACACATGCAAGATCATCTCCTCTACTTATTTAAAAAAATTCTGAATTAGTTATTTTCATCTCATTTTACAATACATGTACCTTCAATTCCCATACCAAAAATTTTCTGTTTTAAACTCTTAAATTACATTATGACACTGATTTAATAAACATCTCTTTTCTTTTTCTTTTTCAAAAGCTACAGTGTTATTTCTTATCCTGCCTCAAATTTGCTATTTAAGTTTAACAAATAATTTTATATTTTACTTATAGCTGTTCCATTTATAAGATAATCTTATATATAGCGCCCCATAAAAAGAGACTTTTTAATGGCCACATATAAGGTAAAAACATTTTCCAACTTTGCTATAAATTTTATCTTTTTAGTTATAAACTAGACCACAAAAATATTTTTATCTATATGGATTGGGTTTCTTTACATTATAAACATTGACAGAAAGCCCTATCTAGATTGACAATAATAAAACATTTATATGTTATATTACACCTGCTTGTTATACATTGTTTTATACTTATTTGCAAGCAATTAAGCAACCAATGAAACTTACCAATACATTAACTTGATGGTTTAATATTATGGGGGAAAATTAAGTGGCAAATTTGTTGCAAGAATTTGATTATAAAGTAAGTGCTATGGAGAGCATTTTTTGTATAGTAAGCAGGGTATGGAAATAAATTAACAACTAATGCTGTCTGTAAGAGACAAGCATTATAGGCTGCCCTTTTCAAAAATCTAAATGAACAATTTGAGTCACTGTGAAAGAAAGCAAGAAAGAAAACCCTACCCTGCATGTAACTAAGGCATGGTAGCTATTTTGAGATTAACATTAGAAAGGAAATAATTTTCTTCTCTCATTGGGCATGAACTAATCTGTTCTAGTTTTCACTTTCACCTTGAATCCTGAGCCAAGGGTAATTCTAATAACAAGACTTACAACCTCAACAGAAATATGTGAGCAGATATTTTTTTGGAAGATAACAGACACTATTTCTCACTTTCTCCTAAAATACCTATGCCTTCCACTAGTTGCTTTTCTCCCTGTACTGAAGCAAAGCCAGCTAACATTCACTTTGTCAGAGTTAAAGCAAGTACAAAGAAATGCTGACTGGGCTTAGTGAAAGAGATATATAGCAACATGTTTAGATATAAATTAAATTGCATTGTTTTGTTATGTTTTCTAGCTTAAGATGAATTTCTCCTAATTCTATTTATCTAAAAACAATGTCTCCAGTCTTATCTTGTCTGGTGTCTGAAGAGTCAGCAGACCCACTATATATAGTGCAACAGTTACCTGTGGAAGGATTGCCTGGCAGTATTGCATTGAGAAAGAACATAGGCAAGTACTATAAAATAGGTAACTAAAATTTGGATAGCTAAAGTTATGTCACATGACTCATATCTTCAATGACTTCCCACTTACAGAGCATTGTTAGTGCCACAGATGGAAATTGGAGATCCACTACTGAGAAACTCTGGGAAGGAAAACACAAATAGCCTAAACGGCTCCCTAGTATATCTAATTAAAATTAAAGAATCACCTACAATAATTCTATTTTGATGTTCCTTAAGAAAGATATGGCACTAGAGGCTCCAAAATAATTTTCTTAAATGTTCTAAATGTGCCTCTTTTATCTTTTGGTTTCAATTTTGTTTCTTTGCAAGGCTAAATAGTTGTATAATGAATAGTCACAAGGGGATTCAGAACTAAGTATGGTTTTATTGTGGAATGTTAATGAGAAATCTATACAAGATTCCTGGCATGGGATGAATGACAGAGTTGGGCCCCTATGAAGTAAGAGATTGAGGCCACAAAAGTTGAGGTATGTAAATGTTTCTGGAAATTTATATTCAATAAAATTTCCTCAGTATTCTATAACATCTGGGTTTGCACTTGTCAGTTGCTTATAGATATTACTCCAAGAAAATATCTCATACTATGAAAAGGTAACTATACTCTTAATGCATCACTTGGGCTGAATGCAGATCTCTTTATATTGTATCTCTAAAATTGCTATTAAGCAAGAAGAGCACAGAAGCTGGATCAGATACCATAGACAGGCATGTCCTCAAGGCTTGCTAGTTCTGCAGTAATTCAGAACATAAGCAGGTTACTTACATTTGAAAAATTAATGTATTTAATTTCTTTTTTTCTAATATCTTGATCCGTGGATTGGATTAGTTCTCAACTCATGTCAGAAAGGGATTATGACATCTGCTACTATGTGTTCTTAGAAATATTACCACATAATATTATTTCTCTGACAATGAATCAATTCTTTACGTATAATAAATGTTTTCCTTCGGCCTTACCAAGCTAATCAACAGCTAATTTAAGGTTATTTAGAAAAGGTTGACAGCTGTACTGCTATCCAAAAATGACACTAATTCTTCTTATTAAGAAATATTAACTATTTCTTTATGGTTTACTTCTGCTACTGGAAAAATTATTAGTTGTGTCTGAATTTTATAAAGCCATCAATGTATTTTAGATATCATTATTATGGATTTGCTAGCTTTTCTGATATAGGATTGCATATCTCTTTTTTCTACTTTTCAGAATTATCAAGAAGCAGTTTCTGAAGATATCTGACATCATCTTCCCCACATTCACTCACAACATTTAACTTTTAGTTTTTAGATTTGAGATTAATTAGATGTGCATTAATATAGTCTGTAAAGTTGGCCCTGGAAGATAAATCTTAAATAAAACATGAAAAAGGCAAAAATTACTTGGCTGGCATTAATATGAGAGGTCCATTAGAATTTTAATTAATCATCAAGAAACAAATTCAAAAATATTCAAGATCCACAATATCTGTAAAATATTAGTATTTTCTTTTGAATTATATTCATTATTCATTTCAGTATTTTTCTAATCTTTTCCACCTTGTGTGGTTTTTTTTTTTTTTTTTTTTTTTTTTAATATTCTCATCTGCGATTCCTAAAGAAATATTTTAAATTAACATCTATTCTGGAAAACTTTGTTGCACTTCATTGATTCAATGATTTCTGGCAGTTTCAGTGCTTCTTTAATTTTAGGGAGCACTTGTTTATAGAAGCAAGACTTAGGCATAAATATCCTGGGAATACAATATCCTGAAAAGACATACAAGATCTTTTACAAGTGGCATGCTGATAAGATAAAAAGTTATACAAGACAGTAATTTAAAAGTCTATCTCCTGTTGTGTGTTTGGTTTTTTTTTTTTTTTTTCCAAAAATTATGTGTATTCATTTAAGGTATACAGGGCCCTGGTGTTAGTGTCACTTCCTATTTTTGTATTAATCATGATTAATATAAAAAACCCCTCAGTATTTAACACTGGAAAGAAGGAAGACTAATGTGAAATTTTGGTACAAGGACAGGAAAAATTATGACGTCTGAATGGCTATTCTTACAGGCACTGAAGCTTTACATTTCAAAATTCAGATTCTATTATCTTAATACAACTGTTGGAAAGATAACATAAAAATAAGTATCGAGCAAAGGTTGAAGTTATAAATTAAATCATAAACTGCTCTTTATCTCACAAAAGACAAATCATTCCACTGCTGTTTCCTGGAGTTTGCTTTGCACTCATAAAACTGAAACCAAGGAAACAAATTCCACTTGGTATAAGATCATGTCATTCCCATTTATCTGTTGGAAACACAATGAGTTACCATGTTCTAAAATTAATTGGAACAGAAAAGAAAGACACTCCTATCAAAGAACCATGCTTAGATATAGTCTTGACTTTAAAAAATTAGTAAGTGAAGATTAGTGTTTCACTGTGTTTGGGAAAGAATAAAAATTTGCATTCATCCTAGGTTTCTAAAACCACTGGAAGGGTACTCTAGGATGACCACAGCATTTTTCTTTGTTTGTTTGTTTTTTTCCCAGTGAAATATTGTCTGTTATATTACAGTAAGTGCAATATGAACTCTTACTTAAATACAGAAACATTCTAAAGGGACAGTGTGAAATAAGGCTTTCATATACTGTAGAAGAACCGCACTTGTAAAGCTGTTTGAGTGCTTACTGTTCATAGAGTATTTCTGTCAAACTAGCACAAGCTCTGCTATAAAGCAAACTGAAAATCTATTTTGATTTCTAATTAAAAGGAACTCACTCTAGAGTTAATTACAAAGTACCTAGATATGAATCAGGACTTCTAGGAAATCAATTTCACACGAAAGAATGCAACATGAAGGTTTCTAATGGCTTCTATGAGATTTAGAGTAATCTCTCTGCTAGTAACTACAGTGGTAAGGAGAGTTGCTTTGTTCTTCCATCTGTTGTGGAGATAGCTAACTTTTAATGTATTAAAATAATAATTTCCGTGTTATTGCAATCCTTTGATTTCATAAAACCAATATTCAGACATGAACATAGTTCTGGTATATTTGTTTCTGGTACCTTTCAAACATGGAATACCCCCATTCACTTACACACCCTCCCTTGAAAGCAAGACAGCTCCAATAATAATTCCAAAACTGTCCTTAAGCACCATCATCAATAGCATATCTCCTAAACAGCTTCATCCATGCCTCAAGGGCAGAGCTACACTGATACTTTCACCCCTTACAGACACAGACTGCTAGAAATAAAATGCTAAAGGCCATACTGTCTTCCTTCACCTCATCCCTTGGATTCGTGTGCAGTCCAAATGCACCTCACAAAACAGCAGAAGCTATAGGGACCATCTAGAGTTCAAACAAGACCTCTTAAACAGTTACCCAATAAGGCAGACACCAAACCCAAAAGATTTAAAAGAAAAAAAAAAAGGTGTGCAAATCAGACAGAAGTCAAGCTTATCATCACCTTGAGTTGCTGTCCATTGTACTGAAAGAGGAAAAGTGCCCCAGGCAAAGGCCAGCTGGACAGTAATCATACTTTACACTTCTCTAGAGCCTTTATCTGATGACTTCAAAATACTTGACAGACACTAATTCATTTCACCTCACAAGACTTCTGCTGCTGGCTAAATATCACTATAGCCTAAATAACGAATAATTGAGTGTCAGTGATGATAGCCCAAGCTTTCAACTCACAGTAAATTGCTGTCCTTGCTATGCATCAGCGGCAGAAAATGCATATGAGGAGTTTTCAAAGGTTTCTCAGAGCATAGTGTACTAAACCAAGAAGACTTTGGTCAAAGCCAAACTCTGGGAAAAGCTCAACACTGAATATCACCTGGTCTTATTATCTGTGTGAGCAGATTTTCTTCAACCTTTTTTCTAACTTATCCTTCATTTTTGTTCATGGCATCACAACTTGCAAGGATTTTTTTTTCCCACACTAGAACAGGACATGTTATTTGCAAAAAACAAAACTAACAAAACAACAGGCATAGAAGAAGAATTTTTAGACTTTACCAGATTATTAATCTATCTGAGTTTCTTAAATTTTAAATGTTGAGACAAAGCAGAGATGACACGGAGATTACTGACTTAGATTTGTTACTATTTATTTCCCTGATAGTTTTTTTTAGGCTTTGCTCTCTTCGCTCTGCAGCAATCTAAAACCAAAGCTAGTGACTGGCTGACAGTGAAAATAATGTCTCTAGGAATCTGGAAATATGGTAGCTGTTTACCAATATTTCTAAACAAAGAAAACATAAAAGTTACCAAGGATTAGATTGTAGAACAAAGTCAGTGCAGGCTAAACTCACATTAAGTATTTTTTTTCTTCCAGTAACCTCTTGGATGTTTAGAATAATATCTCATTCTATCATTAAAGCAATAATTACTTGCAAATTAAGCTAATTTTTGGTATAATAATGACAAAGTTTTTAACAATATTTTTTTAGATGAGATATTTCAAAACATACTTGTAGTGTAAAAAGTGATATTCTGTCAAATATGAATTTACTGTCTTTTGAGGTAGCATATCAAATAAAACTTTTAATGCCAAAGTTTTGGCATTCCCTGAAGAGCCAGTTTTGTAAAATTCCTATGAATGGAAAGTTTCAATGAATGGAACTAGTGATAAATATGAAACTATGACTTTTTAATTTAAGACAAAGTTATTTGTTAACTCTTAAATACTTAAATACTGGAAAAAAAGTATGTCCCATAAATCATAGCAATTTATGTATCATTACCAGTTCAATGGTTAAATGCAAGTGACAGCTGGTCCAAACATTTTCATATTTTCAGTTTTATAAAAATGCCCACAAATTAAATTAAAATTCTACATAACTGTACCATGCTTAGCTGGAAGAAAGTATTGCTTGTGACAAAAGAAGAAAAAAAAACAATCAGCAACAATACACCAAATATTAGAGAAAGCTGTCAGAAAGAACAGGTTTTAAAGGTTACTTACGCCTGCCGGTCCCTGTACATCTTGTTAACTTTCTCCCATTCAAAATTAAGCTGAGTCAGTTTTTCTTGTATATTTGCTGCTTCCTTTGGTGTAACATTCTGCAAAGCCTGTGTCTTCTTGCTGTTAAGAATTTCTACATGACCCTGCAGTCTCCCCAGGCTCTCCTTAATGCTCTGAAATATAAAGATTTTTTAAAAATAAAAACAAAACTATGTTTTTATAAATACCAAATAATTGTTCATAAGCAAAAGAAATTGGTACAAAATGCTAATCAAACCACAACATTGATAATAAGAGTAATTTTACAATAACCTGGATGTCCAGTCTTTCTTTGAAGACTAAATGAAATAGATCAGAGGAAGATGATAGTTGGAGGGGAAACAAAGTGTCATTAACTTATAAGTTCTGCATATCAGTATTTACATTTCCTGACCTTTCATTTCCCTTTACTTTCTAATTCAGAAACAATTCCTTGGAGCAATCAGCAGGAAAAAAGCCTGCTGAGCCCTACAATCCCAGGTGGAGCCTGCTGAGGTACTGAGATGATTTCATGAGGTGCAGTGAGATCACTGGGAGAAGTTGCAGAAGAAACAAGCATGATGCAGAGAGAAAATCTTTAATAACAACAAAAAAACAACGATCTGGCAAACCAAAAATATTGGCCATTAATTTAACTTGGTTGGCAAAAAGCATAAACTTGGTATAAAAATGACACTGCAAAATTGTCCCTTGCACGTGACATTAAAAAAAAAAAAAAAAACATATCCCTTGATGGTTTTTTGTTCAACTTGAAAAAGAATGGCTTTCTTTTTCATTACCCAAGTTTCCTAGAATGCAATAAACAAATGTCTTGCAATCAATCTATATAAATGAATCAAAAGAAATGCATGATAGATAGTCAGTAAAGGAAATTTCACAGTCATTGATTTAAATAAACCACAGCTTTAAATATTTGGGGGTTTAGACATGGAATATCACAGAGCTTCAATAAAAATTTAGAAGGAAAAAAAAATAAAATCTATCTCCTTTAATATAAAATGAGTTACTCTTGATTTAAAAAAATAATCTTACATCTCCAAAAATCTAATCTCTTTCTTCTCCTTTCATGTAGGTCTTTTTTATATGCCCTTCTCTAAATATTTTCAAATTATTTATTTTCAAACTATTTAATTTTTTTTGCAGATTAAATATGACACACACAACCAAGCTGTGCTTACTGAGAAAGTGTTTTACTTTGCTTTCTGGATAAAAATAAACACTGACAAAATATTCTTAAGGTACAATTCAGTGCATATTAAACTGTGTTATCCAAAATTCTTAAGTAGCTTACCATACCACTGCTGGTTTGGTTTTGGTTGGATTTGTTTTGTTTTGTTTTGTTTTTTTTTTTTTTTTTTGTTGGTTTTTTTGGGGTTTTTTTTGGGGTTTTTTTGTTTTGTTTTGATTAGGTTTGGTTTGGTTTGGTTATTCATTCCTTTTTCCGTGTTTTAACCAAATCAAATAGTAATTTTCAATTTGTTCCAATTTACTGAACAGTATAAAATAATTTTAAAACTGCATCAAACAATACTCATCTTGAGGCTGATTTTAAAGTGTTGTTCTACTAGTAACCTTCCATGTATAAAATTTAGTATACCCAAAGCTGCAGAGATGTGTACAACTACTAGAACTTAGAAAGCTGTTTATAAAGTGGACAAACTTCATGGGCAGCTTGAATCAAACTGAAGCACTTTCCAGTCCATGAGTAGGGAGACCTTTACTTTCTCCTGCCTTCCTTTAGCTTTTGGAATCTAATACTTGTCTGCTGTGAATGTTGATTTGGCTTCTAACTCTGCAATTCCTGACTTTTCTTAATAAACCTTTATGACATCCACATAGACTATACTTATAATTTCTTTTTCATTCAGCATTTATGAATTCTAATTCAACAAATGGGTTTGTTTTTTTTTTTTTCATAATCACATTTATTTTCATAATCAGTCCACACCATCTCATGGCTAGACAAGTTCACAATTTTATTGTAATGAATTTGATTTAAAGACAGTTTTTAGGACCATGGGTAAGACAGAGTGTACTGGTCTATTACTAGTAGTACTAATATGAAGCAAGAGGGAAGTAGGGATAATTATCCAAATTGCTTTCTCCTGAAAATTGCTGGATAAATATTTTAAAAAGCCTAAGAAATTAATAAAAAAACTGAATAACACTTGAAGTGACAAAATTGGTTTTAATTTTTTTGACTAATTAAAGCTATTACACTGTATTTGCAATTTTGTAAAATATAAGACTTGAAGCCCTTATGTAGATTTAAAAGCAATGCATTGAAGTGATTGCATACAAAACCACCTCACAAAACAAAAGAAAAAAATACTCTGGGCTCCCTGGGTTTCTAGAGCTCTAGCACTATAATATGCTATTTGTAAAAAAAAAAGTACATTCTGTAACACCCTCCCATATGAATAATAATTTGAATTTTTAGGTCTTGAGAAACGTGACTTACATTTAGCAGATGAAATGAATATTTATAAATCAAAAGAGAATGATAGATGTCTTGTCTCTGGAATGAGTCACAATAAGGAACTTGTTTCCTCCTTGTCAGCAATCTATCATGTGGAGGGAAAGCTGGCTGGGTCTGTGCCATCACTCAACAAACCTCATTTGACTTTCCCAGAAAAACATCTCATACTCAGTTCTCCTTACTCAGGTCTACTTAAATCTTTGTTTTACACAATTAGGGCATGGATAATTCAGATAGTCAATGTTATTATTTTGAATATAAGAAATATCAGATTATAAAAACATAAAATGCCTCTAAATATTCCAAGATTATATCCCATGAATATAAATAAGGCAACATATTCACAAAACCTCATCCCTTACTAAAATTTTGAATATTTAAAGAACAAGAGAAAATGTAATTGTAATGTTATAAGCTGTCTGGACATACTTAAGCACCCCAGTGAGGAGGCCTTCTTTTCAGTAGGTCTCAATATCAGCTCACCTGAGCCACTCAAGAAGGCAGTTGTGTTCAGCAGGTTTAAGTAACCAAATGAATAGCAATATATGTGCCTATGTATATTTAAACTTCAGGCTTTTTCAACCAAGTAGATCAATTTTCTAAATATTGATCTAAGCACTTCAGAACTGGTAAGTGATATATTCCTTAATGTTTAAAATTAGTGGTCTGTGACAAAGGTATAGAATTTCAATGTCAGATTTTTGCTTTTGTTTAAAGCATAGCTGATACAGACAGGACAAGATGATACAGGTGATGTGTTGTAAATGAGTATAAGAATGTCCACAAGAAAAAATAAAAAATGAGAAACCATGTGTATATACCCGTGTACACATATACTCATGTATCTCAAACATACTCCCCTATTCCCCATCTATCTTTCACGCTGAAGAGAATGATCTGCAAGCAGTTCTCAACAATGCCTTGGGAGATTTTGTAACAGGGTTAACAGAAACAAACAAAGCTTTAATTTTTTAGAAAAAAAGGATAACAGAAAATCATTAGCAGCTGAAGTGACAGTAGCCTTTAGGGACTGATCCATCTCACTGCTCTTAAAAGAGAAATCGTAGTGCTAGAGACTCAAACTCCAGTTCATTTTCACTACCTGGAATTTGTCTTTATCTGCCAGAGAAAGACAACTTTCTGTAAGAATTCAGTTCCTTGGCTATTTGTGTACAAATCTGTCACCAAGCACAGTGTTACTGACAGATCTATTTGGAGAGTGCATGTGAGCACACTCAGTTCTAAGTTATGGTTAATTGGGTTTTATTGAGCTGCAGCAGAAAATCACTTGAGTTTCACATTATGTGAAATGGATACTTCTTGATAAGAATCAGTCCACACCAAATACATATTCCAATGTGTAAAACTAAAACCACATTTTTTTGACATTCCAAAAATTTGTAGAATGATGTTTTCTAATGATATGTATAGCAGATTTGTGACAATATTTCATGCTTTTTTGTACTAACAGGAAACCCAGTAACAGCACAGTTGTTAATAATCATGGACGGCCAGAAAAATTCCACAAATTAATTACAATTTTAAAATCTGTATGGAATTATGAGTTACAATATCTAGTGTGGGTATGACTGGCTTCATAAATCATTGAAAGCAGATTCTTGTTGTCAGAATCCTGAATGTGTGATGTGTACAATGAATTCCTATATTCTGAAATATGATACAGTAAAAAACAGTGCAAAAAATCTGCTCAACGTGTCAGTAGGTGAAAGATTACCAAAGGAAAAAGAAGAAAAGATGAATTAGAGCATTAAAATATCTATATTTAAAAAGCAACATGGAAAGCAACCCAATTATTAATGAACTAAATAAAAGCCCTATGGGAAATACAGAAGATGATGAACTCGAAACAGAATTGTTAGACTGATTATGCAAGATATAAATGTATCTTATATATATAAGAAAACTGTTCCTCAGAGCCAGAGGGCTTTCCATTTTAAAACTATGACATCATTAAAAATTATGATAGCTAAGTGCATAATCATATTATACAATAAGATTTTCCTGCCAAAATTAAGAATATTTAAAAAAAACCCCACTACTAATAAAAAGAGACACTAAAATCTACAGGCCCTACTGCATGTCTGCTGTATAATTATATAATGCAAGTAACCTCAGGAAATAAATGTTGAATTCAAAGTTAATAGAATTAAGTAATGAATAGGCATAACTATGCCATGTCTATGACAGTGATCCTGTGATTCTACTAACAACTTTTTCACATACAGTTATAAATTAGACTTTTAAAATTCCAGGTATACCATTTCATTTTAACACACTTTTCCTATGAGTTAACAAAGAGAAATATGTGTTTTATTCTCTGGTTAATCAGTGCATTTATTTCAGTGTATACATTTCCCACTAAATAATCTGGAGCTCGAACAAGTAGCTCACATAAAATAATAATTACTAGGGAAAACTTTGTCCTAGCATGAACAATAGAACCTTATTAAGTAGAACAAATGCAACTTTTTACACTGATTTAACTTTTAGTAAATGTTTGAAACATCAGTTGCAAGGAAGGATAATTAGCTAAAATCTGAAGGCATTGTAACCCTATGTTTGTTCATGCAATGGAATCCATTGTAATCACAAGCAATTCTGCACAGGTAGCTCAAAGATTGTGACCTCCATCAATATAAACATCATCAGTAGCAGAAAGAAATAATATCTGTGTAATAACAACAGTTGTCCAGTTTTGAGGGTATATCAGGCCAACTTTACTAACCCATCAACCTATGAACCATAATTTTCTGTACAATCAACTTGAGTTTCAGCTTTGATGGAACTGTAATATTTAAGTTGTTAAATACTGTCAGCACAGAGATAAAGAAAAGCTGAGGTACTGCGTGTTATAATACTTGAAAGAGCTTGCAATGGGATGATGAACACATTGCAATGTTCACTTTATGAGATAAAGTGACAAGACTTGGTTTCTCTATCTGACTTTTCCACTCCCTAAAGCTTAAAATGAAGAGAAAAACATTCTTGAGCTAATTTCAGCAGATACACTAAATGTACTCATTACAGTATTACAGTTTAGTAAATGTTAAAAGCTATCAGATTTTCCTTGTAAAACCTCATATTTTACTATTTCACATTACTTTGATATAAAAAGTCAGTGCTATGAAAACTGATATTAGCAATTTTAATTTGTATTTAATATTTATCTTATTTGATAATGAGCAATCATATTTAAGTCTTACAAAACATATTTACTCTGGAGAAAATGTACAAAGCTGTTACCACTGATTCTTGTAAATAAAGTTATTTTTCCTTTTACGGATTAATTAAAATGGATTCCCTCTGAATGGGAGTGAAAAAAAAATCAAAAGCTCAGTTTTAAAACATAGAGCTATTCATGACAGTTCTGTAATTTGATTCATGCAAATCTGTCAGAGAAAAAAATCAACGACAATTTAATTTCAAACCTTTCCCAACCAGCTACTGAACAATTTATGCACTACTTTTCTATTTTTACTGCAGGATAATGACAATGATGGATGCTTTTCCTTGGAAATAAATATTCATTAAGCAGGCTCAGATCAAACCCATACCCTTCCAAAAGCCCACGAATGTGCAAGACCCATTTGACTCTTAGAAGAGATTTATTTTGGAGGAAGATGGAACTGTGCCCACAAATGCATCTCATAGTAATTTAATAGTTCAGTCAAATTAAACCTATGGTAGTACTTACTTGTAACCTCAGTAATCAATATTATTAAAGTTGGTGTCAACTCCAATAATACCAAATATATGTAGGTGAACAACAGATTACTTATGGATATGAATCAGATAAAGCTAGCCCAAATGTAAAGCATTAAGAAGAACTAAAAGGAAGTCATTTCCTTTTAAAACCACCTTTAAACCACTGTTTCTCCATCCAATCCATTAGTGAACAGAAGTTAATCAACAAGGATCAAGTAGGCGCTCATTAGCCATGATTTACATAGTATATGACTAACTTGTTGTCGTTTTTTTGTTTTGTTTTGGGTTTTTTTTGTGTGCAGAAGGAATTGTTTAAAATGAAGATTGACAATTAGATTGGCATGCTTTGTGCTTTAGTACTCAGACTGACTTTAATTTACTGGTACTAAATCAGAAGTAGTAAAAGAAACAGCCTACTGGTATTTGACACCTATTGATTGACATCCTATTACCAGTTCTGTGCTTCCTTGGATCCAACACTCCACTGTTATGCTTCACTACCCAACTCTACTGCCTTGCTAGGAAACTGAAAATATTCTAATTTTCATGAGCTAATAAGAATATTTGTGAGTGTGCACATGTGTGTATGCAAATGCCTAAAATGTATAATAGCTATGAATATATAAGAACATAGTCAGATGTGATTTCACAGAAGTTAATAGCAGCATATGGATGTAGTTTTGTTACATATCCTCTGATGTGGAAAGAGATGAATGGGCTCCCACAGAGGAAAATTCAGAGCATATAGCCAGAGTCACTGCCCTGATTCTCCCTCTAAGCTTCTTTCTTATAGCTGACTGTAGGCAAATTCCAGCCTCTTTAGGCTAATATTTACTTTAAAAAAAAAAAAAAAAAAAAATTCCTTTTCCTAAATAATCACAGTAAAATGGAAATATAGTCTTCTCTTCATGCTGGATGACAATTTGGAGTTGCTGTAATTATATACAGCACTTAAGCACAATTTTTTACAAGGCTTTTCTCACACAAACATTATTCTGCAAAAGCTGATAACTCATTAATCTACTTAGACTTACAACTTTAATCTTATTCTCTTCTTATGTCAATTCTGTGTTGGAAAAATTCCACCAATTTCAAAGGATTTCAGTGTTGCAAGCATTGAACAAACTAGGCAGTAATATTTCAAGCATTGAAGAAACTACACAGTAACATTTAAAGTCATACTAACAATATTGAATTCTCTTTTTCTTAACTACATTATCCAACTACTGGATAATATTCTCTCTCTGGCTAATTAAATGAAAATAACTACATGGAGTAAAGACCAATAAACCTCAAGGTTTTTTTGGTCTAACATGGTATGCAATAACTAAATTTTGCTTGGTTTTGTTTCTGTTCCAATAGGAATAATTTTAGAAATCATACACTAAAATGAAACAGCCAGGACTGGGTGTGGACAGGGTTACTTAGTAAATACTTATACTTACCAATCACAGAATCCCCAAATCACTTAACCACCAGGAGATGAGCTCAGCTGGTCAGAGCATGGTGCTAATAACAGCAAGACTGTGGGTTCAGTCCTTGCATGGGCCATTCACTTAAGAGTTCACTTCATGACCCTTGTGGGTCCCTTTCAACTCAGAATATTCTGTGATTAAATTGGAAAAGATCTAAATCGTGTCCAGCCATTAACTCAGCACTTCCAAGTGTACCATTGAAACATGTCCACGAGTGCTACATCTACATATCTCCTAAATACCTCTAGAGATGGTAACTCAGCCACTTCCCTGGGCAGCCTGTTCCAGTGATTTAAAACCATTTCAGTGAAGATTTTTTTTTTTCCATTGTCCACACACAAACAAACCTTCAACCACAAATTCTATCTTTAAATATACTTTGCCTCTCCATCCTTTCTCTCCCATTCAAGGACTAATGCTCTTGTCCTCCAAACACAGGTTCAACAGGTAAAAATAAATGAACACTTCAGTGTTTTTAATATTTTGCCCCAATGTGCCCCTAAATACAAATATCCACATATGCAGACATCACAGGGGTGGGCTCAGAACTTGTAAAACAGATGTCTCAGAATGAGCACAGGCTGCCAACATATAGAAGCCCCAAAATGATGCAATCTAATCATTGCTAAAAAAGTATTTCCATCTTACCTTGAGACATTCTTCTTGTTTGAAGAGATCCTCACAGTCCTTAGCCTGCAGAACAGGAGAATTAAGGCGCTCTTCCACTTCAGACAAGGCTTGCAGAAGGTGAAGGATCTCTGCCAGGTACGTAGAAGGCACATGAGTGGTTTCCATAGTCCTAGTTTCAGTCATCACAAAAGTTGTATCTTCACGAACTGTTTGCTAGTATAGATATACAACAGAATGCTTCCTTTAGTTTCTTAACACCAGACAGAATTACAACAATGAAATTTCCAGTTTACAACCCAGAAACAAAAAAATCAAAGTAACTTCCAAGGACAAATGCAGGAAATATCTGAGGTTTCAGAGAGCAGAGATCACTCATATTACTTGTGTATTTGAAATGGTGGGTACTGAAATTAATCCATGCAAGAGTGTGCAGGTTTTTCTTCTACTCTCCAAAGAAATGCAGAGAGGAAATGCAAGAGTATGCTGAGATTACGGTGTTACTGAGATTTTAATGCTAGCACTTTCATTTTAAATCATCACACCCCTTGAAAAATCTGTCCTTCATTAAGAAATTTCATGCTTGCCAAGTTTAAAGTAATAAATAATTTCAAGGTATCAGGTAAAATAAGTACAATAGACACAGTTCTTTAAATAAAATGCAACGTATAACAAATATGCCAACTTTATACTTCTAACTACGCTAAAAACTTTAATCTAGTGAGTACAATTTGGAATTTTCTGATTTGAATGTTCTTTAATGCAATCTTATTTTTAAAAGAAAACTCAGCAACATGTCTCTTCATGAAGTTAGGATTTTTTTATTTTTTTTTAATATGGGAAAATATGAAATAGACACCCTATTCTGGAAGCACATGCATACACCAAATATAAAGACATCCCCAAATGTTTTAGTGCCAAGAAAACACTTAGTTGATTGATGTCATTTGAAAGCATACTGACATAGAAGGTAACAAAAAAGTGGCTGCTTATATAAATTCTCTGTATTTCTCATTTGATTTGTTAATAAATAATAGAAAAAAATGTTATATCAAAAGTGTGCTTTGGAGCAGGGAGGCCTCTGATTGCTTCTTTTCACTAAACTCCAAACACTAAATCACCTGCATGCCCATTAAAAAAAGGAAAGCTTAAGGTATTAACTATTTGTGGTTTCACAAGCATAACTTTGTTTATGGATTTCTAGTGTGGAACTGAGATCCTTTGTGTTTGATGTCTGTCTTCTCAAAAATAAAAATTTTAATTATAGTCAGCCTCAAAAAATTGTGCAAGTAATTTTTGGTATATGTCCAAAAATTCCATTATTTAGATTTGGAGCCATTTATGTGAAAGACAATTGATCAATGGTCCTGAAGAAAACAGTATCATTATTTAGCTACTCATTATGGGAAAGAAAACAAATATAAGCACACACTACCTCAGCAAGGTGTCTCATTTTAATTCAGGACATATTTCTCTCTTCAGTTCCTGAGCTGAGTCATCTGGTTCTTCAATTTTCTTTACAGTCTTAAAATATGCATATACACACTCTAGAAGATGTATGCATATCACATATAAAGCCCATAAAGTTATCTGTAGACTTGTGTTATTCTGTTGCATTTCTTATGCAAATTTAATTGCTTTGCTTACACTTTTCTCACTAAATGACTTTCTCAGTACATCTGCTAACACTGAAACCTCTCTAATTACCATATCACTGCTATAATTTTTATTATTTTAAATAAATTGCTTCAAAAAATTGTTCTTGCCCCCCATCTGTTTCATGAATCACAGGCCCTGCAAAAATAACATTTTACTCCAGTATACCTAAAGAAAAAGCTGTCCCATTCCATTTGAAAATGGGAGAATCTCAACAGGCCACTGAGGCCTGCATGCAGCAATAAAATATTTTAATTCCTCAAGACTGCACTGTGACACTTCTACATGTACCAATGGACTTCAGACTCACATAAGGAACATTTAAACTATATTTTTATTTTTATTTTTGACTTGGAGGACAGAATATTTCTACTTGCAGTAATGAAAAGAGCATGCTAGGTGTGCAAGGGTTTCCACTCAAAAAGAGGTCACATGAATATGTGAAGTGGCATACAAAATACCATTAGTTCTATAGTTGTATGAGGTTAGCCTATTGATTTCAACCCAAATTTAGGACAATAAATATATATACATATCTATATGCACATGCATGTATTTAGATAAAATAAAATCTGTCTCTTCTCACTATAAATTGTTCCTGAAAGTACAAAAAAGTCAAGCATAAATAGGGCTTGTAAGCACTTCATGGATATCACAATTATTTATAGTGGTAAAATCAGGTATCTTTCAATCACTGTTATGAAGAAAAATGGGATGTATGCAACCATATATTCACACTGCTCTTACAGGAAACTAGTTATTTCTCATAGATGGATGATGACTTGTATAGTTTGTATTGTTAGTTAAACTGTAAAACACTACAATCAGAGAAATAAAAAAATAAACAAAAAGATAGATATATAAAAGTAGACACCTAGCAGAACCTGCCCTCATATTTTGGTACAGTATTTGAAAAGAAAAGACATAGTCAAAATAAATTGGTTTCTAAATATTATTTTTTAAAAGGAGTTGAAAATTTGATACTATTTCAGAAATCAAGGATTATCTGTGTCTTTATTGGGGTTTCTAACAGATCAGAGGTGTTTCTTTCCTGCTATCTTTCCTGCACTGAAAGTATCATAACAGAACCCACAGCAGAACCTGTCATCTTGCACCAAAGAATGAAGGGTAAGCATGTTCAGAACTGACAATTTTAATCAGCAAAGAGAAGTTTTTTAGCTTGTCCCAATGTTACTTGAAAATGCCTTATGATAGACATGCCTTATGATACTTCCTTATACTCTGGACAAGTATTTTACTAGAAATGCAAAACTGAAACTGAATCATATCCTAACATTGTAGTAAGGAAAAAAAAAAAAAAAAAAAAAAAAAAAAAACCAAAAACCAACCAAAAAACGAACCAAAAAACCAAAAAAACACAAAAAAACCCCCAAAAAACGTACAAAAGGAGATCACAGCAGCTGAGAGCAACTGTTATTAAAATAATATTAATTCAGAAGATATATATGTAATTGCTAATGCCAAACTGGCTCATCAGAATCCCGATAGGTTAAGATTTTATAAGGATTAAAAATCAATAGGAAAGTGGAAATTAAAGATTTAGATAACCATTTAAGAATGGTTTTGGATAAGCTGAATCTGATAAAATGGCAGAATGCATTAAAGTTACTTAAAAATACACTTAAAATACTAAAATTGTTATTTTAAAAATATACACAGTATAACATATATTATATACAAATAAACTCTTAAGTGATTGGAAAATGCTGGGGAAATGCTGGGAAAGTGCTGGGAAATTCTAGCCATTTCCAATATTATTATTTCTGTAAAATACAGTTTTAGTGATATTATTTCTTTTTCCTTGATTGTTGGTGATATAATGTTGTGCAAATTATTTTTGCCTCTGAAGAACAACTTATTTTGTGTAAGATTTAGCATTTCATGCATTGCTTGTTATTAAGCATTATCATGTCTTGAATAGTAAATTGAATTTTCTTCCCCATCATTACATGATTTTAATTAAGGGACACAATCTTTCCATACATGATTCCACTTAATGTAATTTTATTGATAGTTACCATACCCTACCAGGTGCACCAAAATCACAAGAAACAAATTCATGACCTGTCCCTTACAGAGAAGGTCAATAAGCAAAACCAAAACAAACCAACCAAACAAAATAACAACAAAATCTCAACAAAAAAGTGCTGGAATAATGCAGGTTTTGCTGAGAAATTCACGTACCTTCTCCACAGAAATATTTGTGATCATTATTGCCTACATCTAACACGGTGGTGCCATCAGAGCTAACTAGTCTTGGAGAATGCTGCTAATTTCCATTTAACAGGGGAAAATTTTTTGTTAAAGCACCTTTCATCAATCTCACTGTATCCATTTCCTTTCCTCTTTTTGCAGAGGTAATAATCCCAACATCACTTTTGCTGTTCAGAAGTTTACACCCAGAAAACCTCCAACTTTCTTCTGTCAGATCTTGACAACTGCATTTTTTGGTCCCTTCTCATGGTAGGGCTCCAAAACTTAGTGTCTTAATGACTTCACACAAACATGGGAGGAGTAAAACTGCAAAACATTCCCACCTGCACTGTTATATCTCAACACTGCTCCTGGCAGCACCCTGATGAGACATTCAAAGAAAACAAACAAATGTGCCTACTCCTGAAGTGAAATAACACTTGAGAAAGTATTCTTTGCAAGCTGCTGTATATGAGTTTAAAAAGCCTGTGAGCTCTGCAGAATACACGTGGTGCACTACACACATTAAAAAAAATGGAGCAGACAACGCACACCTTCTGGACAAAGGCAATGAAAAACCTGTGAATCACAGGGCATCTACTAGCCCATGATCACCATCAATATATCAAATAAAGAATTAGACACACAAAAGCCTCAAAAAATGCTATCAGAGGTCAATATCCACTTTAAAGTACATATTTATAGAAAAGCTTTTATTTCCCTGTTCCTATGCCAACTGTGAGTGGTGAGATCAGCCAACACTCAGAGAAATTTATTCTGCCCTCCATGTTGCTAGCATATCTTACCTGTTAGTGTGCATATAAGTTGAAAGATCAAAATTACACTAATTATGTTGAATTTTCACTATGAGGTTGGATGGCCTTAGTCAATCACAAACTAGTTATCAGTACAAAAACAAGCATCAATTTCAAGTACGGAGCGACCTAAATCCTGGATGCAGGATTAAAAATTTATAAATTTCTTATGTAATTCTATGAAGGCAAGACCTTAAAAGACACTGGGAAGCAATTAAATATCTTTAAAATATTGAGAAAGAATAATATTTTTAAGTAAGAACATAAATATTGTCTCATATATATGATTTTTTTCTACACATGTTGCAGAGTGGTTGCAGTCCACAAAATCCTGCACATTGCAACACCTAAACCATATAGTTTAATGCTTGTATATGATTTCACCAGTTACTTATATATATAAAAAGAGACTTTAAAAATATACGTGACTATTTTCAGCACTGTTCTTGGACAGAGAGTCGTTTATGCCTTCACAACCCTTCTCTGCTAAGGCATACCTTACTTGAGAAATGCCACTTTAGCAGTTTTTTGCCTATGATAAAATGACTCCACTGGATCTAGACATAAAATCAAATAAAGCCAGCCAAAAGGAAGCTATTTCTAATAATGGTATTAATTAGGAAACATTTCAGTAAATTTTAGATTCTTGGAGTAGCAATAGAAAATTGAAGGCTTTGATTTTGAAAACCATCCATCAGCAGGCATCCACAAGCCCGACCTTAATTCCATTTATATTGTCTTGTTTGTCCCCTTCATAACTTGATTGAAATGAAAAAGTTTCCTCCATAAGAAAATGTCTCTTCCCTGTATGTAAGGTTTAAATTATGGGATATCTCCCAATACCTCAGACAGTTCTGCTACACTCTGATGAGTGCATTATTTTCCTATTTAGATGTGGCAGGGGCACAGGAAGAGGAGAAGAAAGATACAGACAGAAGCTATAGCAGTTGATTTAAAACAGTATATCCAGAGTATTCATAGTTGTAATTTTGTTGTGCTTTTTGCTGTTGTTTCTTGTTTGTTTTGTTTTGGGATTTTTTTAATGTATAGTTTAAAAACTATGACAAAGCATTTTGAAACTGCAGCTAATCCTTCGTGTTCCTCACCCCCTCATGCCTTTGGAGCCCTCCAAGGTTGAACATGCTTGGTCAAGTAGTAAAATGAACACCTTTGGCAATCCCTTTCTCACTTGCTGAGCAATGCTTTTGTTTTACTCTGGCTTAGATAATGGCTTCTAGATACTAACCCTCCTCAAACTGAGGAACAGCTACACATTGAACCTAAAAGCAGCAGATTTGGAAACTTACCCAGCTCTCCTTACTAAAGACCTGCTAACTTGCACAGAAATAAGGGACTAAGATTATTAAGAAACTCCAGCAGTTCTGCTGTTAATTTTTAACCTGGAAACTTCCACTTGTATCTACTTGCTAAGCAAAGAGAAAAAGAAATTAATTTCAACTATGATGAGACTGGGGCAGAAGATTCTCATACAATTAAGTATATGTGATATAAGTTCTGGGGGTTTTTTGTTTTGTTAAAAAAAAAAAAAAAAAAAAAAAAACCAAAAAAAAAACCCCAAAAACTAGAGTATCTTATACAACATCTGCAATGTCACCATGTCCTGAAGAAAATCCAAACAGAGTAACATTATGGCATTATTGACTAATTAGAACTGCTGGGATATAGAAAATCTCTCTTGTTCTAAATAAATTATGCATATCCTAATTCCTTCTGACCATGATGGCATATCTCAATCTTAATAATTGCAGTAGAGCAAAACTGAAAAAGGAATCAGTGTCTGTCAGGTAACTTTAAACAGATATTTGTAACATTAAAAAAAGAATTATTAAATCCATTAAAGAGTCTATATCATAAGTATTTTCCAAACACTGCTCAGACCATGCACAGTCTGTAGGATTTTAGGGGAAGATAGTACCAATGAGCCAAGAGAGATAGCCATTATCAGTATTATAAATTATGAAATAAACAAATGCTTACACCACATTTTGAAATGGGAAAAATCAGAACACTGCAAAATCTACATCCCAGACTGATTTTCAACAAGTATTTTAAAATGTTCTTTAGTATTTTATGAGAGTTTACCTGGAAAATATTTTTGTAATTGATTTATATGTGTTACCTTCCAGCAGATAAATCATAGGTTTTAATATGTTAATTATAGAATGCATAAATCCAGAGGAGTTAGCCATTTCTTGGATTGATCTTGTAATTTTTCACACGTAAAAGACATCCAGACATTATACATGCCATACTCCAGTAAATATCTAGACACTTCAGAAAATTAAACTCCTGTACACAGTCCTATATCCCTGTAGCTGTAATGTCCATTTTTGACACACTTTATTGATTTTGTTAAAACAGTATCATAAACTCAGGTGGAAATACCCAAAAGAATATAAGGAAATTCAAATTAATTTTTCCTGACTACAGAATTTCAAAATCATGTTTCTTTGACAGTGATAAGCTGTAGAGGTGAAACAGTGATAATAGTGGCAGAACTGGTATGACACAATTTGCTGGAAGTCAGCCCACTTAAGAACAGATTTTGTTCAATGCCAACTTATTTAATGGCTGATTTATTAGGACTACAGCAGTGCCACAATCTTAGATAGTATTTATGCTGCCTAAGGGCATGAAGCTTTAGGGCTGCCTTGAGTATGTATGTGTAACTACTGAGTGATCATCAAGAACCAATTAATGATAAAGTTCAGCTATGTTAGAATACAGACTATTGATGTCTGAATTGACTAAACCATTTTGGAATTGACAGCTGGTTTGTGATGCTAACTTTCCAGATATTTATGCCAGCTACACCTGTAAGATAATGTGGACATAATTTACTAAATTACTAAAAATAGCACTAAAGTACCACATCCATAATGAATGAAAACAGCTTCAAAGAGCAGAGTCCTAAACCTTAAACTCTTATACCTTCCAGAAATGTTAAAAAGTGTTACCTAATTATTTTCCATCTTTAATCTGCATTTATAGAAATACAACCATACATAATAACAATAGGTTTTGTTACTTAGGCTGATTTTGTTACTTTAGGACAAAAATTTGTTTCTTTTAATGATGTGAACAAAATTTCTGTCCATCCAACAGTTTTGAAATCAAATTAAATATGCTCAAATAGAAAATTCAGGACTCACACTGTACATCTACAAATTTGCTTCCTTCTCTACCTTTGTATGTCTATTCAGAATCATCCATTAAAAAAACCAAAAAAAAAAAAGCAAAGTAAAGCAAAACAAAAACAAAACAAAAAAGCAAAGCAAAGCAAAACAAAACAACCCAAAAATCCCCAGAAAACAACAACAAAAAAAAAGCCAAACAAAAAATAACCTCCAGCTATAAGTGATGTTGACATTCTGAATTGTAGATAAGAGATGAACATCATCTCTTCAAAAAATACTGACACTTAGGGCCATATCACTTTGCAGGAGTTATTTTCCCTTATTATTTAATGCAATAATATTGCCAAGTAATTTTTGACACCAAAATCCACACCATGTAATTTATTACACTAATAAATCATAATATACTATAGCAGAGAAAATAAGATGGTAATTAGCTGCCCTGGTTTCCAAATAACTGGGCAATTCTAAAGAAGAAAATATTATAGTAGTATAATGCTCAGTTTAGTCTGAAAGCAGACACCACTGGGTGCTATGCTGTACATGATTTCTTAACCAAAGCCTTGGTCTTGTTTCCATCTCAACCATTCTGAGAGCAGTGAGAAAAGCCTGTGGCATGGATAAGACCACGTTTGTATAACTATATAATTTAAAGACAAATTTCTAACCCTGCTTTACTCCATGTTGCAGCAAGAGTTTTCACTCCTATCAGATGAGGCAAAGATACTGAGTTTCAGATCACTTCACTAAAGTTTATAAAAGATAATGAAAAATGGCAGAGAAAAATGTTTTCTGTGAAGTTCTGTCACTCACAACATGGGATTTCTTAATTCTATAGTTGAAATATTATAGCTTTTCAATAATGAGAGCAAATACTGTAGAGAACTAACAAGGAAATATGAGGGAAGAAAAATGTACTTTAGAAAAACTCAAAGTAGAACAGTAAACTTGTCCACTTTATATATATATATATTTAATATAAAAGGGATTGTCTATGGATTGTCTTCACTTAAATTACTGCAACACTGCATACAATCATTTTAGACAGAGAAAGTAAAGTGCATTTTAAAGTGCATGTATAAAATTATATAATATATATATTTGATATTATAAAATGCTCTTCTTGAGCTATATCAAAGACAATATCCATCTTCAGTGGATACTGCCCCATCTTTCCCACAACCTTACCTCAAATCAGAAAGAAAATAAAAGGATTTTAAATGCACTTAAACTATTTGGAATCCATTTTCTAATAGGAATTTCCAGGTTGATGGATCCTGGAAAATAGGTGTAATTCTCTTCCCTAAATTCTTCATTCATCCTCATGCTTTTTGCAGACCACAGTCCAAAAACCCCAGTCTTTAGGTATTCTGCATTAAGTCATTTGTTTAAAAAGCTGCCACTGCCAATGTCAGAAAAGTTAAATGGTGTCACAGTATCACCTCTGTCCTGATCTTAGGAGTCCCCAAGTGCACAGGTGAATTGGACACTAATCCATCATTGTACAGTTCTTCTGTTCAGTAAGTGTTTACCTGCTTTTTTTATCTTTTCTCTCTTTTATTTCTCTCTCCACTCATTCTAGAAATAATGAAGAATTAGTTTGCCCCTTCTTCTTGTCAACCATTACTTGTTTATTAAACCCAAGAAATGCTTAATCAAGGATAAGAGAAGAAAACCACTTCATTCCAGTGCCCATGTTTGTGGTAACAGTGGAAAATAACTGAAAAAATGGTAACACATCACCATTGCAGTGTCCATGTTATTTTGATGCAAACAGATAATCAAGGCACCAAGTTCTGTGTTTATCTAATGGTGATATATTTATTTAAATTAATGTTTGATTTCTATTTTAGAAAACATCTTGATATATAAATATATTTTAATGTTTAAAAAAAAGTTTACATTTTATTAAGCTAACTAAATAGAGCTCCACAGGGAAATGTTAACTGAAAATTGTAAGATGCTCTTAAGGACTGAAAGTAAACAAAGTCTTGAATTTCAAATATAAATTTGATCAGTCCTTAATCTGGCTACAGAAGTTGATCACATACTCTCTCACCTGAAGTGATTATCCAAATAGGGGATAGGCATTTTGAATTTCTGAATTCTTTAAAGGATCTTAAAGAGAATAATATCTTTTATTTGGAAAAATGAAGCAAGTACTAATAGTGCTGACATTTTATCCATGCTGCAGGTAACTATCAAACTTCTCAGACTAAACCACTTACCTTATAAAAACAAATACAAGTTTTGTATAACTATATTGCTTATTCATTCTTGATCAAAACATAGTCTAATTGGCATGAAAGAGATAGGTTCTCCTGTTTTTTTAACATTTGACCAAAATCCAGGCTCAAATATTTCAGTAGCAAAATGATCAGAAATTTCAATAGAATGTGTGTGTCATCAATAAAATTACTGAAATTGGTAAGATGATTTTTTTTGCTTGTATATACAATAGTAGGCACATAAGTTTGACAGATTGCAAGAGGTTCTCTTGTCCTGAAGATAGTCTGTTTTGCTATTTCCAGCATGCATAGTTCAGCCAAGAGAGGAAAGTTGAAAGACCACCATGTATAATAGCAGAAAGAATGTTAAGTATCTTGACAAAATATGGTAATAGGTCATATATGATATAAGAATTTATAGTGTAGGCTGTGCATCTGTGTTCATCTAGAAGATGTTTTCTAATGATAAAGGCCTTCAGCACTCTATATCCAGTGGAATTTCTGTCAGCTCAGGAAAATCTAAGCTAAGCCATGACAAAAACATGCTCACAGACTGTTGAAATGAAAACGTTGGAAAAAGTTCTAGAAAACAGACATTAGGGTAATTTAATTAAACTTAATTAACATATCAATAACTGATTTTGACCCTTACTTGAATTAAACTATCCAAATCTACCCTTTTCTCTGCAATGGATAATTATTTTTAACACCCTAAAAGAGTGGCTAAACTGTTTCAGAAAAACAATATAACTGAAGGAAGATTCATGTTTAGTTTCTAGGAGGGGGGATTGGCAACTTTTGTGAAAATACCATGTGACTGGCAAGGCTAAATGATATTCAGATTCTGCAGAGGTGCTTTAGAAATAATTGTCCTCTAACCTCTCTAATGTTTTTTTTTTTTTTTTAATACATGTAATTTTAGTATTCAAAAAATGTCATAGTTTTAGGATTAAACTGTAAAGGTTTGTTTTTTTGAAGAGTATCTTAAACTATTATGGATTTCCGTGAGATTTAGTGGTTAACCATAATTTTAAAACATTATTGTGAAGTATTTAACTTCTTTTGATAAGTTATTCAGATTTCCCCACTGGTGTTACTACCAACTGATTTTCTGCCCAATGTTTATTCCGCCAAGAATAAAGACAATGATGTGTGAGAGAAGAAACTTGTAAGACAACAAGAACTCTTTTTTTTTTTTTTTTTTTTTTTTTTTTTTCCCAATGTAATTTTAGGTTGTTTGCAGCTGCATTTATGTATTTGTGTACCATGTTTTATCTGCAAATGCAATAAACCCACCTTTTTCCTTATAGAATGTCATATGTTACTTGCTGACAGATTTCACATAGAGGAGCACTATACCAAACTGATTAATATCTCAAAAATGTTATTAAACAGAACATGCATGTTTGAGGTAATTTGAATATAATATATTCTATTCTTATAAGTAGTGACAGGAAATTCCTTTTTCTAAATATAAACCAATATATATTTGTCAATTAGTTGTTGGATATTTACTGCTATGTATTTGTGAGACAATGAGGATTGAACAAGGACCTACCATTCTATAAATAACAAATCTTTTAAAGGTCATGCTTCCTATATCCTTCTGATAGGTTTGCCCAACAAAAACTGGGGAAAAGTAAAATCCAGGGGAGCATGGTAATTCTAATTTCACACTTTGATATCAAAAATATATTAGCTCCCACAAAGGTAAGAAATTCAAATCTCTCATTAAGCAACATAATTAAAGGTTTTCTTCAGTGCAGTCTTGCTATGTTTATTCAATGAAGCATAATGAATTGCAAGATACACAGTAAAACTAAGCCCTCTCTGATTTATAATAACAACTTTCAGTTGTTAAATAACTCTTATGGAATACATCATAAATTATAAATAAAAAATGCAGTAGTTTTCTTTTTCTTTTGCTTAAAAGAAAAAATCAATTTTGTATTTTTATTGTATGGCTTTATTCAGTTGTTGGTTAACATAGAAAATCTCTGTGGAAGTTATTTTTGATGGTATATGCATGTGTTCAAGTGAATAGTTTGAATTTTCATTTTTCTTTTGTATTTTAAAGTCTTGCACAAACAATTAATGCATCCTCACAACATCCCTGTGAGGTAGGTACTTCAAGCTGTTTAAGAAAAAGAAAAAACCTTGAGAAATTCACTGTTACACTAATTCAGCAAAGCTGAAACAGTAACAATAACAAGGCTGTTGCACTTCTCATTCTGATTTGGGTCTTGAAAATATGCTGCCTCTCTCATGTCTCAGTAGCTTCTGTACAAATTCTAAAATATTTCATATGAATATCATGTTAGGCATTGTTAACAGAGCAAGATTTTTTCATGTAAAATGAGAAGGATACAGTAATTGTTGTGTGTACATGTGAATTTCATTGAATGACCTTATTTCCTACATGAATAGAAAGAAATAGCCTTCTTGGATTAAATATTTGGTAATATTTAAAAATTGAAACTTTCAAGATTACAAATATAGTGTATATAATTATATACTTTAAGAATAAAAACATATGTAATTGTTATATGAAATTTAAAAGCTGGTGAGTGTATTCATCTGAGTAATTCAAAAACATGCTGATGCATCTACCTTACATATTTGATAGAAAAATATGCTAAAATAAAGTTTATTGATTTGCTAGTAAAATTTTATAATGGATATATTCATCCCCTGTCATGGTAGATGGTGGGTGACATAAAAAGCACAGTGACAGCAGAATGTTTTATATAAATTGCATGCACAATCTGATTTCTTACTTGATTATCAAAGGAACAAATATATTCATTAATAAAAAGCCAACTCATTTACAAGACAAAGTGAATCTTGCTCTAGCTCCATGTCAATATAAACAATTTGCAACTGATTACATCCATCAAGTTTAATATAAACCATAGTAATCTGAATAGTGTAATCAGATGGAACAAGATTTAATAACATACAAACCAAAGTTAATGTTTCTCTGATTGCTTCCATTAACTGTATAACTATCCAAAGTATTAGTTTTACATATACATTATGTAACTTAGTATTAGGAAAGTTAAAAATACACAATATGGTACATTATATAGAGGAATATATTTATCAAAAGTTTATACATATTGCCGATTTTTGGAAATTTTTTCCTCTTTTAAAACACAGTTTCCCATATATCAATTAAAAAATAACACTTCACATATTTCAATTTTCATTATCCTATCAGTATGTTCCCTCTGCAATCTAGGTGCATTTTAAAATAAATAAATAAGGCTATATTTTGATGAAACACCCTTTTACCACTAGCACTTTAAGATTACAGAGACCACAAAAAGCAACAACTTCCTTAAAAGTAAATTTTATCTTTCTTCAAAAGCCCAGGAGACAATGAGCAGAGTAGCAGGAATTGCAAGAAAAAAATCATTTAAGTGCAAAAACAACCTCTGGTAACCTTCTAAATGGGTAACACTCAATACATATTTTGTTCATAAGTCTGGAATACTGACAGTTTATTTCCCTTTTATTTATCCAGTTATTGCAGTATGTATAAACCAGTAAGAATAAAACTGTATTTTATATCCAACTAAACAACTCAAAATCAGAAGACATGAAGATGGTTTGTAAAATTATGTTTTCATCCTGTCAAATTTAAAGTTACATTTTCTTACAAAAACTTGTTTGAGAGTTCAAGCATTTGAAGAAGAGGATATGTATATATAGAGTCATAAAAATTTTTCCAATCACTTCCTGAAGTGACTATAACATGTCATGGACAAATAAAAAAACCAATTAAAATTGGCATGGGATGGGTAGTTTGGAAAAGACAACTTTTGTGTTTTACATGTTCAGTGAAAAAAATAGATGCATGGCAAACTAACGTTTTTAAACTGATAAATGTTATGGAAAAATAATGAGGCAACAGAAATAAACACAAATTTTTCATTGCTGAGTTCTTTGTAATTGACTGATTTAACTTCAGGGCAATTTTAAGACCAAAGCAGATCACTATTGTATCAGAGTATATAAAGCTTCCCCCACTTGCAGACAATAGGGCTTTTCTTATTAATATCTGAAGAGTTGACACTGACCCTGATGCTCTCATTGTTAGTAGGATGCTGTTAGTAGTAGCAGTTGCAAACATATGGGTTTGCCAGTAACAACTCACAATTTGTGCATAGTTGAGTCTTCGAAACTGAGCAAATTTGCTCTCAAAATCTTGCCAGCGCTTGCTGAGCTGTATCAGGGTTGGCTCCACTGCTTTGGCAGCCCCATCCTTAGACAAGCGTTCAGCCTGCCTGTGCACCGCATTCAGATCTTCCTTCTTCTTCTCCAATTCTCCACCAATCTCCTAGTGAGCAAAACCAATACAGGGCCCAGGACAGTTAGCTAACTAGATCAATCAACTTAAAATTAGCAAAATATTTCCGTCAGAAAATCCACTTCCATTTTATTGTCACAAGTATAATTTACAGCTTATTTTCATATTATTATATATATCTTATTTTACATATTATTAAACAAAGCAAAAAGAACTGAAATTGAAGAACCTTCTTGGAGATGGGCTGTAGAGATCCTAAGAGCTACTACACTCTGAAACTGTCAGCAGAGGCCAACAATTTCCATGTTCAGATTCTTGCTAGTACACTGTGATGGGCAGTAGGAGAAATTATTTTCTCTGTAAGGGTCAGCATATTAAGGACAAATAGTGTTCTAACAGCTTACAAATACACTATTAGACTCTTTAATGTATTAGTTAACTCCTATTTTACTCTGTGGGAAACTCAACAGAGAATGAAGCAAAGAAAGACGATGTAAAATAAACCAGGAAAAACCTTTGACAGTATGTAAATAAATCTATAGAGTTTGACAGTGACATATGAATATGTTCTGATGAAAATGAATGTGCTAACATGAGATAGAGGTCATCCATATATTGGTAAGTCATTTGTTCATCTGGAACAAAGATACATAAAATCAATTACAATTTTTGCTAGAAAACATTTGATTCTTCTTAATACATTGCACACTTTCTATATTATTGACAAAACATTATATTTAGAGTGTTTCAAATTATTTATATATCATTCTGTATAAGAAACAAATACAAAATATAGTACAATGAAGAAATGTCACTTTGAGCACAGATAATTAGGGTTTTTTTTAGTATAAATAGAAATAAAGAACTGAACTTATAATTTTCTGTAGCTATAAGATTGTTTGTTGCATTTGCTGTCTGTTCAATGGATAAACTATCACTTGAAAAGATCTATCATTGCCAACCCAAAACAACATTACCTTTAGCTTCTGCTCATCTTTGTGGTCTGGCAGACTGGCTAACTTTTTCTCAATGTCATCCAGCCATGTCATTAGGTCATCAGCCTGCCTCTTGTACTGATACCATTGATGAGAAATCTCTAAAGCCTTTTTTCTTCTTTGAGCTCTCAAGTCCTGTTCACAGTGCAGACATTATTAGAATACGAATTAAAGGCTTATAAAATATGAACTGGCATGTGTGCACACTGAAGGGGAAAAAAGTGTACAAGGCTGCTATTTTTTAAACTAAATGTGGATATTTAAAGCAAGTATATGAATAAGTGCACATATTTACATCAGTTTACCAATTTTTTTTTTTGTTTGTTTTAAAGTAGATTACTTATTTCAGTGTTGTTCACATGTTGAATTAACCACTGAGACAGTCACCAATATTCAGAGAAGTTAAGACTCTTACATAAATGTCAATATTTCATATAAAACACTTCTGCTCAGAATACTTACAGGACAGATGGAAACACAGCCCACTTAGTATCTAGCCAAAAGTGGGACTTCTGCATTTTGTGGACTCCTGTGAATTTCTGTCTGCATGAAAACTCTGCATCTACTCAAATGAAAATCACTGCAATGCAGAAATGTTTGCAAAGACAGGTTTCCTTTATCTAAATTAAATACCATATACATAATAAATGTCTTGTGTTGATAACTCTGCTTTATAAAAGATTAAAACTTCTTTTAAGCAGGAAGGTACAAATGTTGGAGTTTTATTCCCTTAGAAACATTATACATTTGCTTTAACTGCTTAACTTCACTCATGCAGAATTCAGAAAATATTTTAATCACTATAATTTCTTATTAGGAAGTAAATTTAAAAATTACTGTTACATTTTATTTAAAAATACTCAGATCAATTTTCTTCAACCTTTCTTGATTTTTTTTTTCACCAGGATGAATGCCTTAACTGAGTCACCCAAAGAAAAATTTATCACTATACTGTAAAAAAAAGCCAGGGAGGATCTGGTCAATAGCACAGTGCAATAAACACTGTTCTTGTTTCTCCAACATAAAAATTATGAAGTGCTTCCATTTAGCTTGGAACAGTCAAAGATACACCTAATAGATTTCAAGCTTTTTTCAAATGTGGACAAAACAACAGTATATTCTAGCTATTCTTCTCCTTAATTCACACAGATCTGCAAAATTGCTAGAATTAGGATGAAATCCACAGGAAAAGAAAGAGCATGCATAAAAATAAGTAACAATAAAATGTAAACATGCCATGTTCTCCAAACCAAAGATAAATTAATCAAAATTATCCAAGAAATAAAAATTCTCCTGTAGTAGCTAGAGCCATAGCTCCAAGTAGGTGACCAAGGTAACTCTCTAACTGTAAGATTCTATCTTGCATCACTTTTATTTGCCATAGAAAGATGGCACTTCCAATTATGTCTGTTAGCTGGTCCACATGGCATGGAAACACAACGTGCACTTCTAGGAACAACATCACACAGTTTTACCTCCCAGATTGTGTCAACTCAGAATTTTCATATGCAACCTTAGGTTTCAGCCTCTTAGCTGTTATATCTGCCAGTACTACCTCCTATCCTATTCTAGAGAGGCTGGAGCCACTCTTCTAACAGGAATGTTGTGTGTAAGTATTCTACTGAAGGATAAATAACTTATTCATGGCCAGAGTGTGTTATTCAACTGAGGATATAAGTTTGCAGGACCTGTTTCTAACTAAGATCTTAACTGCTGTTGAAGAAATATAAAAGACACATAATAAGTTAAAAAAGGAATTATCAAAGAAATCAGTGCTGTCCAATTGGCAGACACACAGCTGTAAGGCTGAGGATAAGACAGCATTTCTCAAGCTGGAGATTGCAAAATGCCTTTTACAAGGCACCAAGAGAACTGTACAAGAACATCTATAGTCAAATAGGTTTAAATTACTCATCTCTAAATAGTAATGACAACTCATTTAACAAAAAAAAAAAAAAAAATGCCCTGAAATAAAGAAAAAAATGGGTTTAATAGCATGTGCTTATAACTGTAGCTCCTATACCTTGAGGGCATTATGTTTAGTCCGCAACAGCTGCTGTTTTGTCTTTATTTCCTCACGTTTTTTCTCATCTGTGACTCCCTTTTGAAGCCTGTCGCCTCTTTGCAGCAATTCTTTCACTGTGCTCTCATCCTCTTCACTCTGATTTTAAAAAATAACCAACAAAATGTGCATTTTAATCTAGTTATCACTTAAGTACTAGTAGATACAAACTATGATAAAGTAATCATGTAACAGCAGTTGCATACTGATAATCAAGTAACTTTTACTTGCTTTCTACAATATATGTAGAGGGATAAAAGTAAGACAGCACCTGCAAATCCACGGATTTTTGGCATTCAATCTTATGCAGCATCCAGGATAACAGTATAAAAACATAAGAGGCAAAAACTTGAAATATGTTTTACTTTCAAACAAAAAGAATAGTTATATGTAAAATATTCTAAATCACTGTCAATAGAAATTGAAATTGCCAGTATTCTGGCAGACCATGCAATTACTGACCATTCTGTGTATCATCACATTGAAAACCAGCTATTCTGACACAGGAAATGCTATCACTAAACATTTTTTATGGAGAAGCCACCTACAAATCTATGAATCTTTGAAGCTGAATTTATGTCACAGCTTCTGGCAGTGTCTGGAACCACTCTAAGCATTTGATATAAAGAAACGGAACCAAATATGCTCAGGTAGTGGAAACTGTCCCATCAAACTTGATTCACTTTGAGTTTATCACTGCATACATATGATAAATTCTGAATACAGCACATGAAGACTCAAATATTATTTTTCCTGCATAAAAAGAAAAGATGTCCTGTAAAGATTCCTTCCAGTACTGATATGCAACAGACACCTTTGAACAATTCCTTAAAAGTAAAATAATACTGAGTCTCTATGTCGGTTATAAACAAATATAAATTTGATCTTGCTGAGGACTCAAGAAGAGAGGGTTCTAAAGCTGAATCTCCCTTTTTTCCCAGTCAAAAAATCACTCTGGAGAACACACACCACAATTGCAATAGTAGCAAAGCACTGCACTATTTTACTCCTCTTTTACATTTCCCCCCACTCAGCAAATATGAATAAATGTTTTAAGACTTGTAACAATGAAACATAAGTAATAAAGCTTACCACAGCCACAAAACCTATTTACATTAAATGCCATAAGCAGATTGGATAAGAACAAATTGGCAAGTGGCATTTCTTTTCATGAGCATTTATTTTTGGTGAATGTATTCTTTCACTATAGTGCCCATTTTGATACAACATTCTGGCTTTTCCTGGTCTTCATACTACTAAAGAGATTTTAATATTAATTCCATGTTCTGTAATACTGCTGGTAGGAGTACGAAACCCATGGATAACTTTCCTGGTCTGCTTAGTGTTTCATAAGGGACAAGAAATGCTTTTCTGATAAACTAAAAATTAAGTTAGCACAAAAAAATTAGTTAGAGCTAATTTAGGACTTTTGATTTTATAATATATTAACATAGCAAAATTTTCCCTGAGTTATATCTAAAGATCCTAACGCAAATATGGGTTTATGATTTTCACTCAGGTTTTTTATCTCCTTGCTTATTTTGCTCAGACTTCCATTTCAACCAAATTACCATATCTTTATTGAAGTCCTCCTCTTTCAGATTCACTCCCTGCTGAATTTCAACCTCCAGTGGTTCAAGCATTTTTTGTATATCGAAGTCAAATTGCTCCAATTCCTTCAAAGGAATGAAGGGCTAAAATAGGAGAAATACAAAGATTATTTATTTAAAGGACACATTTCATAGTTTTATTAGAAACAGAAATGTAAAGAGATATCTTGGCTACCCTCTGTTGCTAAAACAATGGTAGACTTTCCATCATATTGAAAAATACCTACAGCATACTCAAAGCACCCAAAGATAAAGATACAAATTTTTACTAGAATTTCCATGTAAGTAAACAAAAAAATTTAAGGTGAGTGAAAATTGAAAAGGAAGAAAATAAAATACATTCTCACATTTGTATTAAAGAACAAGTCCAAATAAATAGTATTTTTCTAAAAATATAGATCTTTATTCTATTTGTTGAATACGGTTCTTCAGTAATTATTCATACAGCAACAAGAAGTCCAGTCAAATGAAAATACCCTACTATTAATAATTGAGAAAATTTTAATGTTAATCTGGTTCAGTTTTGAAATCATTGTTCTCTCACATAGAACAGAAGTTTCAGGTGAATGCTACAAAACAAAGGATAGAAAATCTTTGTGCAAGGTATTCCCCTCATAGTATTTTGTAACACATTGGGAAAAAAATCAACAAATGTTCAGCTTTTGTTTCAAAAAGCCTCAACAAAATTTCAGGATGAAAAAAAGTCAACCAAACAAAATACACTCAATTCCTCCAAAATAAATCACAGTATAATTATGGACCTTTGGTTTAGTATTCAGTTTTGAACTCTCCAACAAGCACTATTTATTAACAACAATGCATCACCTTCTGTCAGTCTGACATGAGTGCCTGTGTACAGTTTTATGGACAATATATGGTATATAAATCAACAGATTTTTTTCCTCTTCTTTCAAAGCTTTAAATGCAAGAAGAAAGAAAATCTCAATGGTTCTTGCATAAAATTTAAACTTAAAGGTAATTAATGCTTTTTGATGTTCTAGAAACTCTTGGATGCGCTCCTGTCTTTCTTGCTAAAGAAATAAGCACATTTATCCTAACTATTTCTCTTTTACTTTTTCCTCTGGTACAATTAGTTATTATTATATGCAAGTAATGAAAACATCAACAATAAAATTTAATTGATTAAAACATGAGGGACTGGATGTCAAATGAAATCTGTTCTCAGATGATCTGGAAGACTCAGGGTAAAAAAACCTTAATTGCATCTGGTTGATTATCTTAACAACAGAAATTTTGCACATTTAAAAACATTAATGGAAATATAATATGTACAATATTTATAGAGAATAATACTGTGCTCACAAATTTTCATTAAGAGGCTCAGAATTATACTCATCATGCACTTCAGCTCAGTTAGAAATAATAGAAAACTACACAGTAATTTCTTCTCAAATGTTCTGAAGGATGTTTTCTAAAGTACTTAAATCTCATTAAAAGACAAACCAACGAATAAAATTGGAATATAAAATTTATAGTCTCTGAAAAATGATAAAAACAATAATAAAGAAGAAACTGGAAAGAAAAATACTAAATGAATTCCAGTAATCGAATGATGTTCAAAAACTACTTGAAAATGTTGTCTCATTTCAGTATACTACGAACATTTTATTAATTCAGAACATGACATTTATATACTATCATTCACTGACTTAATGGATCATTTCTTATTTAATTCACTGTTGTACTGATTATTTTTAGTATTTGAAAAAATATAGCTAATTTACGAAAGATGAGAAATTATTGAAAATAGGTTATGAGACCTTTCAATCTTATTGAATTTATATTTTAATCTTGCACAGTGTGAGTAATGTTACCTAAATATGGGGGGTGGGGGGGGTGGGGAAATAAAAAACAAAACACTTAGGAAGCATATCACCCCATAATAATAATAATTTTCCAGCTCGTGAAGCTGAAATCATAAGGAAAGTACAATTACCTACATTATATATGTAGACAAAATAAAATACTCGGTAATTTGGGCCTTTATCCAAATGAAAATAACAAGTCAGTGGAATAGTCAATAATTCAGACCAGTTTCTTACCTCCCTATCTGATGCAATACTTTTAATAGTAAGTATCCTTTGTGAATCATATTCTACTTGTGCATTTTCCAAGGCCCTGGAAAAGGTCCCCTAAATTCTAATTTACCATTAAAATTTGTGTGCTGTAGCAATTCCACTCATCTTGCTGGGCAATTCTTCTCTATATCTTAGTGTGGTTCTGCCAATTCCAGCCCACCTTGCCTTCAGAAATGGAAGAAAACCTGGGAGAGAAGGCTGCAGGTGGAAGACATTTGCAAGCTGTGTTCTGAAGACTTCATCTTGATAAGAATCTTTTGTCCCTTCTTTGAGTGACCCCACAACACACAGTGCAAACTGAACCCCCAATAAGCCATCTACAGGCAGCCCCATTTTTCCCTCGGGCAGGCAGTAATTTCACAGGATCCCACCAAAGGCTGCATCAGCTCTGCAAGTTTACAACAACATGGAAGTGCAAAGTAAAACTGAGATGGGAATCCAGACTGTGGATAGCAGGTGTTCAGAGCAAAAATATCAGACAACACAGGTCTTGCAAAGATGTCCTCAGTCTACAGTCTGGACATTTGTAAGAAGTAGATAAGAAGCTGGAATGGCTGAAATACTACTGATGGCCATTAGGTAAAAAAATATCACCTTTTTTCAGAAGACATTATTTTGCTTCCAAAATGAAACCCAAATAAACCCAAATATCCACAAAAATGTGCTGCTTAGGCAGGATATTGAGCTGTGCACAGACCCCAATAACTCATGGAAACCATGTCTCTTTGCTTATGCTTTTTGCAAAGCTTATTTCCTGCTTTGTCATGGATACTCTGTGCATTCATTCCTAGTGTTATTACAGTGACCAGCAATAAGAGTTTAGATCAGGATCCGTGTATTCCCAGTATTCCATATACCAACCTGCATGGCTGCCTCATTAAACCTGCTGAACAGCTCTTCAGATTAAAGGCAGCAATGGAGAAAGTTGGTGGCTTTAGTCCTTCTTCATTCCAATTCAGAAGGCACAAATTAGCTAAAAATTACCTAATCCACACTTGATTCAGATTTGACAGTCAAGCTGGTTGCACAGATGAGTAGCTGAAGTTAAATTGATATAATCTCTATCTATATATTTCTACCTCCAGCATTGGAGAATTCCAGTCTCACAGGAAAAGACTAAATGCACTTGAAGAAAAATTAGCTCTCGAAACCCAATCTATGTGAAAAAATGCTATGCATACTTTGCAAAATTAGAGGCTTACTAACTCTCAGGCATTCATTCTCTGTAAGTTAATGATGTAATCATTGTTACATTCAAATAAAGTCAGTGAATACTTCTAATAGTGAAACAGTGAGAAAGGATCTTAATGCCAAAACCCCCAAATCTTCACACTTAATAAAAAAATAAATCCTTAGGCTCTACATTGTTTTCCTTTAAAAGCTCAGTTTTTTGAGGAACTGCATCCCACTACGTAGTTGCAATTGTGCACCTTACACAAACACCATTTCCAATGCATCTCCTTATGGAAGCAAGTCCTCCTACCTTTACACTCTTAATTCTCTGTGATACAGCTGCAAATCGCTGGTTGAGCTCTGAGAGTTTAGGCTCTACTACTTTCCTGCAGTGATCCCCACGGTTTGCCATCATGTCTCTGGCCTGGTCACGCACAGAGTCCACCTTGGGGTGAATGTCATTCAGCTCAGCCTTTAAGCGCTACAGTCCGTGAGCAAGAGACAGGGCTTGAAGTTAGTAATAAATGCAGAGAGAGAGAAAGAGAGAGAGAGAGAAAGTGTGCAAAGGAATAGGGAGCAAAACCACAAAGCAAATTCAGATAATTATGCATGAGTGTGTAAATCCAGTAGAAATACCTTAGATGACATTCCCACTCATAGCCCTCAAATTGATAGCAGGAATGTATCTACATGTCTGTTTTAATATCTCCTAGAAGAAATTAATGGTGATCATTATTTCTAGGCAGATTCTTATCTGCAATAATATTGCAGCATATTTCAGGATGCATTAAATTATTCTATGTTCCTAAAGCTAGGAAGAGCTGCTAATGCATTAACTGGACATATAATTGTTGCCTTTATTACTGCTCAGGGCCATAGTTCAGGAAAGTAAAAATTACCAGATTAAAAAAAAAGTCCTATTTTTTTTTCTATAAATCTGTCACAAATTAAAAAACAAACAAACAAAAATCAAACAAAAATAAAACAACAACAAAAACCAAAACCAAAACAAAAAAACCAAAAAAAAAAAAAACAAAGCAAAACTAAAAAAAACCAAACAAAAAAAAAAAAAAAAAAACAAACAAATAAATAAACAAAACAAAACAAAACAAACAAAAAAAAAAAAAAACCACAAAAACCCAAGAGGGCAAAAGCCTTTATCCTCTGCAATATTAATCTTAAAATATATAGCAAGGCATTTGAGAATCAGAAATACAGTTGGGCATTAAGAATTAAATTTTAGTCTCTGCATGAAATGCCTTTGTGCAATGCAAACATATATACAGGTACTGATAATTTTACTTTGTATCTAATGGCGACAAAATTGTTCATTCATCTACAAATGCCAGTCTCATAATCCTCTGAGATCAATGAGATGCTCTGCCCTGGAATTTTTAAAATTTGCTGTAGTAAATGTCATCATTATGTTAGTGTCAGCAATACAATTCTGATCTTGATTTGCAAACTCTTACTCAGATATTATGTACTCATCATGGAGTTCAATACAAAGTAAAATTTCACATTGACTTCAGAAGAAAAAGAAAAGTCTCTACAGATAATAATTTGATGTTGTTCTTAAAGAAGGTATTTAAAATGAAATATTTTAACATACACATCTATATTACAATCTGATTTTTCATCAGTTGGTCAAATGATGCAATTAGTCAACTATAACCTTCTGCTCAATATAATAACCCTGATTCTACAGCTAGTTCACCATACAATATTCTTGTCTGTGTTCCTGATCTGGCCTCAATGTAAGCAATGTTTGTAGAATTAAGACAATCCTATGACAGAAATATCATACATATTGGAAAAGCATCACAGAAATAGAGAAATACAATTAAAAATGAAGGGGACAGAAAAAAAAAAAAAAAAAAAAAAAAAGTTTTGTTCAAACAAAATAAAACCTTGTGTTAAAGGATTATTTTCCAGCAGATATATGTTTAATAAGCTGCTGTTCTACTCACCAGGAAGTTCCTAAGAATTATAATAGCAATCTGGTTTTATTTCTGAAGGGATTTAATTTTGGTAATAGATAGCAAATTTATTAAGTAATCTACAAGCTGCCAGAGGGTAGCTTTACCACAGAAAAAAGAAATTTAATCAATTTGTGATATCTTTTGATATACGCTATTTTTGACACAGTCCTTTTTAGAATAAAATTAATGCTTTCCAGAAAATCACATTTTTTACCTTAAGAATTTCCTCTTTTTGCTGGGGCTTTTGTTTGTCAGATTCATCCAACAGTATTTCAGCACGATACATCCAAGTAGTGACATTAGCTACATTCTGATCAAAAGCCTCCATGTGCTTTTGATATTCCTGTATGTAGAAAAGGTAAATACTGCATACAAAAAAGAGTAATCAGAACTGAAGTAACAGCTGTAGTTATGCCAATTGTGGCAAACATGCACACATTATGACATTATGAAAATTTGTTTATTTTACACAGTAACTTCTTGTTCTGTGAAGGACAGAATCTGCTGTTTGTTTGCTTCACTTTATATGTCAGGTTTCTTTAAAAAGACATTCTAGGAGAGAGAGAGAGAGAGAGAGAGACAAGGTTCCAAAGTGACAGGCAGCAGGATGATAAAATCACAGCAAGATGCAGGTGTTGGCAGCTCAGTGAGGCTGCTGAGAGGAACAGGAAGCTGTTAGCCAAACCTGCTGCAGGTGCAAAGGAGTGTTTCCCAAGAACAAGGTACAGAATCCACGTTGGAAAGCTAGTATATTGACTGAAACACAGACGGCCACAGGGATGCACTTGCAAAATCACAATCGAGACTGGGAGCTTTGTATCTAAACCTCTTATGGACATTTAATCTAATTTCTCTGCCTTGAGACTTTGCTTTTAAAAGCTATTCAGGTTAATATTCTGATGAATGTTTATTTCTCTGCTTGATTTGAAACTTTGCCTTTTCAGGTGAGCTCACTAGAATGTGACCTATGCATATCCCACACAATACACATATAGACCACACACCCAATATCAAAGCTCTTTTGGCCCCCAAATGGACCTACCTTTATTTTACACTGTTCTAAAATTGTAAAAAAAACCCTCAATTACCTCTCTTAGACCCTTTTATCATGTGTTTTAGCAAATACTAACCACAGAATCCAAAGCAAAGAGAGAGAGGATGTACAAGAATACATACTATCAACTTGTAAACTCTATTATATGCTTCTTATAATTAGTTCCACATTAAATATGTGCACCTACATGATTCTGAATGAAAATCTAAAGTTTTCCAGATACTTGCACTTGGATACTGTACTCAGCTGAGAAAGCCCTGTAGTGATGCTGTATATTTATTGCCAAAGTATTTGTAATGCAGCCATGTAGACTCTAGTGGAGCTCCAACACACTGAATCCTGAAAAGTCATGACAAAGGTCAACACACCCTTAAAAATCACTTCTGTTTCTCTGTGGTGAAATTGCATTCCCATGCTCTCAGGAACAGAAACAGCGTGCAAGATTTCCAAAAGCATTCTGACTGCCCAGTGGTTAAGACCCTTCTGTAGTTAAGGGTTCAAGCTGTCACCTCTTCATGACAGAATGAATTTGAAGGCAAAATAAAGTTATGTGACTATCTACAGTTTGAGGCATCTGGGGAAGAGGCTCCTGAATCTGTATCAAACATGTATTAGGGATTTCACTGTTTACTAGGCTTAATCTGGCCCCTTTAAGGAATTATCCGCACCAAAACATGCCTTATAAACATGTCCTCTATCCAAAGGAGGATTACAAAGTTCTGAAAGACTGAATCAAGGTCCTTCAGCACATAAGGTGTGCACCAGGAGAAGAGCTTATGATTTAGTTGACTCTGAAATGAATCAAACTCACACACACCAGAACTACACTGTGGGTCAAACCAACTTGCAAGTGGAAACTTATTTCCAGTTGTACTACTCCAAACAGAAATGCTAATGCAGCCAAAGTAGCTGATGTTGGTACCAACACTAACACTTTCTCAGCTTATTTGACTATTTTTTTTCCTTGACTACTGAAGTAGTCTCTTGAAACTGCAATTCATTTATTAGGAAAAAGTCCCAAACTAAAAACTATGCAAGAACTCTTGAGACAGATAGGATTGCAAACTGCTAACAATCAAGATTCTACTCAGTAATCAATCAGATTCTCAAAACACACAATGTACTAAACAACAATCAATTGATTGTCTGTGTACCTGTGTGGTCAATAAGGACAGTCCAAGGCACCAGAAAAAGCACTTTGATAAGGCTTGGCATGTACAACTGGAAACCAACATTTCCTCAGTGTGAAGAAATGCATTTTCCTTACCAGTAGGAGATTGAACCATTCCTCAGCACGTGAAGTTACCGCTTTCCAATTGCTGTTCAGCAGGCTGAGTTTATCGTCCACAAGACTTTCCTTCCCTTTCATCACTGCCTTCAAGTTCTCTCCCAAGTCACTGATGCTCTTGAGCTGGACCTGGCGTTTCTCAATCTCCTTCCGTGTTGCCTACATCAGCAGAACAAGAAATAAAATTTCTGGGAATTAAAAATGATCCACACTAATAACATAAAATACTAAATAAGACAGCAAGTCTATACTAGAACACACAGTCTTTCTTCCCATAGGAAAGGAAGGCATTCTGTGAAGAGCAGCAAATACAAAGCAAATTGTTTCTCTTGAACTCTAATAAAATTGTATATATTCTTCATTTTTTTGCAATAACTTAATTTTAAAAAAGTGAATTATCTTTTATTTCAGTGTTCAAAATATAGTTTTAATACTTATTAAAAATGAATACACATTTTATAATATTTATATAGTGATGTTTAAAGTTACTTTTCATATAATAAAATTGGATTGTTATCAAATAGCATATAAAGCTTCTATAATAAATGGGACAATAATAGAGCATCATGATGACATCTTAAGACAGAATATTCTATCTGAAATATCCTGGTGAATATTTTATTACTTTAGTATTTGTCAAGGAAATATTTTTCAAAAGAAATCATATTATTTTCTTCAGTTAAACTTGTTTCCTAATTGCAGAAATGCGTATTTTCATTGCATTCACTTGGGATTTCATTCTGCAAACCAAAACACTAAAATAAGCTATTGCCCATAGCATTTCTAAGCTTGAATGACTACAGCACATATGCAGTGCTATAAAGTCAGATTTCCAGCATCTATTTCCACTGTTATATTACCCAATAGATCTGATATGTAAGGCTACATAATTTACTCATTATTCGTGGCTTAATATTCACTGCAACATACAAGAAGTCTAACAAAAGGAACAAATCCCAACATATTTTGACAACATGTAAGAAAACAGGTGTTTAAATAGTAAACAGTGAGATGACACAGTGCAAAGTACAGCAGTCTTGCTAAATACAGGAGGAGAGGCACAAACTCCTTACACCTAGTTTCACATATAACCAGTTTTATGAGAGAAATTTATCTGAGATCCTTGGCACCTGATAGCAATGATCCAGGCATATAAATCTCTGCTTATAAAATAAAACTGCAAGCAGAAGGTAAGTGTTCCAAGATGAACACAAACAGAACTTAGTAGAAAATGAAGAAGCACCAGTCTCCAGAGACACAGATTTCTCCCAGAAACTTGAATACAGTGAAACTAAAAAAACCACTTAAAACAAATGGCAAACACAATACTTCCATCTCAGGATGAATGCTGTTATGCAGTAGAACCCCATCTTCATGACCTTCACACCATCACATCTCTCATGGTCACAGAGCAGTATAATTTTGCTGATAATATATTGATAGTGAAAGTAGAATGTTCATTTTTTTCGATAAAGACAGTATAACATTCTTTTTGATAAAGTAAAACCTTCAACTTATTTGGCATGTCATGCTTAAAGCAGCAGCTCACTTCCTATATTTAACAGATTTTAGGATCTCATTTTAAATGTTATTTCAGAAAAAAGTTTTTACACTTGTATTTCATGCAAGCATGAGAAATTTTTTCACATTCTATCAATTTTCTAAATTACAGAGGATATGTAATAGAACCAAGGCATGATTGATGTATATTATTAACAATATATTATATAATTGTAGAATTTGAAAAGGAGAGTTTAAAATTTCAGCAGGTCCTTGTCGAATTAAAGGAAAAACATGCCCTCTTCTAGTAGTGTTTTATCTGTTTCATAGCAGGTGCAAAGTATCATCATGAAAAGAGAATAACACAAATGATATAATTTACCTTCAATTGAGGATGGAAAATTTTGATCAGATTTATTTATTTTTCTAAACTATTTTCTTTCATTTGGAAAATACTCTCTGAAGTGTATTTACCATGCCTTGTAGTTTCTTTTGTATTTTACATTTATGAAAATGTTGACCAATCTTGGGCTATATAAAAAAAAAAAAAAAAATTAATCCTAACTAGTAAACAGAAGGATCCATTAAATGTCTATTAAACAAAACTGCTACCCAAAAACCAGATGTGTAGTTTCCTATGTAAGAAATGAGTTATTCCTTTCAAAGTAAAGAAATAATGTAAATTAAAGACTAGATCCACCTCTGGGCAATACGGATTTTTTAACTCCCTTATGCAAGTAAGGGACATCAGGCAAGGAAATCACGATTCCCCTCACTGTCTTAAAAAAAAAACATTGTGGCCTCCAAAACAACATTGAGGTGACAAAAGCATCTTCCTCAATATTTTAAATCTCCATTATTGCAAGTCCTTATGTATAAAATACTGGACCCACTGCATACAACAGGATCTGTAAAGTCAGTGGGATTCCAGGATGCATTATTAGCTATGACTTCCTCTGTAGGTTATGGTGTCCACCATGAAAACTTTTTTTCACTGTTTCAATAAGATGTTTTTGTTTTTAATGGCATATCTGCATTATATTCCAAAAAAAAAAATCCCATTTTTCTTTCTAGTATTACTAGAAAGTGATAGTCTGCACATACTTTGTTCCCTGTGATATAACAGACATCACTGGTAAATTTTCTGTAAGAAAAAAAGTCAAAAGTAGTGATATTAATTGAACAACATTATATAAAAACAAAAAAAAGGTATATGTAATGATGCCAGGATTTAATGAAAATTATTTCAGTAAAACTCAGGGAGTGGCTTTTAAATTCTCTTAATTTTTAAAGAGCAAGTTCCTCACAGCCTTGCTGGATTTAAGCTCCCTTCTGGTCGTCATAACATTAAATTGCATTCCAGCTGTGCATTTGATTTGAAAATATATAAAAAAAGTTGTAGAATTTAAACTACAGAATTAATAGAATTAGCTTTTCAAGTTAAGAATGACATTTAAAACACCTAGCACCTTAAAAAACCCAAAACCCCCCTAACACCACCACAATGTGTACAATATGAAACATTAACAAATAAAGTGGTGAAACTCCTCTCAGAAGAATCAGGCAATTTATACAATTTGATTTTGTGTGCTTATTAGGGTGAAAATATGTAACATTAAAAAAAATAAAGGAATTTAGGAGCTGTGAAGAAGCTATTTTCCTGATAGAATCATGGCATCTTGGGGAAACAAAAACATATAAACAAAAGATTGAACTAGACATCCTAACACTGAGCACTCACTTGCAGCTGTGAAAATTTATCTGCAATTTTGAACAATTCCAAAACAGATTATATTCATTATGCTGTTTATCATTCTAGTGAAGTAATTTTATTCACTTTTTTTTTTTTCCCTTAAGACTAGTATATTTATTTATAAAACAAAATCTTATTCAACTGTGTATTACCTTCTGGTAGAGAAAGGCTCCATAAATACTTCCAGGAAAGGTATCTCCAATAAAATATGTATAAAAATTATACAGATTCTATTAAGGAGACATATATATATATATATATATATATATATATATATATATATACACACTGTATATATATACACAACACTTTTTGCATGTGTCACTTTCTAGGATCATATCTGCTGGCAGATACAAGAGTTAATTAAGATGATGTGAATCTCTCCCCATTCAAATTTCAGTTATTCATTTAGTCCAAATTCTGAAGTGCCTCTTTGGAAGCAGCTCCTGTACTTTCACTTTTCTGAAGTACCAGTTATGGCTATTTGGTACAAAATACCAGAATAGAAATTCTCTGACTCCAAAAAAATTATTTTTTGTTTCACTGACTGAAATGTTTCCTTTGATTTTTAAGGAATCATTATTCTTTTCTCACTTGTGGTCATAAGAAAAATGTTGGTAGCCTACTTTAATCAAAACTGGGGGATTACACCACCATGGAGCTCCCAGGACTTGAACATTTCCAAGAGAAATGGCATCTAGGTTCTTGGTACCTAGGAAATTAAAGCAATGAGATAGACCCTGGTGCAACTTTGCATGCAGAGCATATCTCAGGTGATTAGTTTCTAATCCCCTTTCCAGAAACATCAGAATGGGGAGAGGGAGAATCTGAGCTCCCCTCACAGTTTCATCCATCAAAACCTCAGGAAAGGAGCTGCAGTACAAAATAGAAGTTGTGTTTATAAAATAACTTTGGATGGGTTGCAGAAGGCAAATCATGCTGCAGTGTGTAAAGTCATAGGGATGAGCCTTGCTGAGAATTTGTAAGTGGTTTGTAGCTGCATACAATAATATTTTACCTACTTTACATATGGTTCCATAGGATGACAGGATGAATCATGTTAGAACAAATAATTGCAGTTCCCTGTGCAGATATTTACACTTTGAGTGGTGTTCACAGTTCTGTCCCTGATCCCACTGTGCCCTGACGTACTCTCAGTCTTTCAATTTACTGTTTACTAAAATATACTCTCAGGAGTTTTTGCTACAACTGTTTTGTTTTGTTTTTTTTTTCTTGATAATTTTGGTTTACTGTGATGATTTGTGTACATCCCTCTCATCACCAAATACCAGCTAGGAATTAATTATGTTTGAAAACACAAGTTACATAGAAATAGGGTTTCTGGTGCTTTTAGTGTTCCTTAAAAATATTATTACTATTATTATTATTATGGTAGATTGTTGTTTTTTTTTTTTACTGAAGATGTGGTAAAAAGGACTTTTGAGCTATATTTTATAATGATAAAACTACCATGTATCAAGATCAACTAATTTGATTATTTTTCAAGTAAACCATAATTGTAAGTAAATGCAGGAGAGATTATACTTGGTAATGATGGTCATTAACATATGTCGATTAAAAAGCACAAAAAAATGAATGAATGAAGAAAAGTTCCATGTGCCATTGCACTGTCTGTGTGCAGTGGATTACTTGAAAATACTCTTTGCAATTTGAATCTTTCTAAAAGAAATTAGGTGGCTCAGCTCTCACAGGTGGGATTGCAGAATTAATCAGAAGCTGACATTATGGCCTTCTCAGTGGTTGATTATACATATTTATTTGTTTATTTACAGCACACCTTTTATTTTTATTGCATTTTGGCCAGTTACTATGAATCAGTTGACACAATTTACAGTTTGTCTACTTTTATAGATATTACTGACAGGAAATATGTTGCTAAATGTAATTCTAAATACTTCAAGTCAACTTTATATTCACTGGTATTAAACACTGTGTTAAAAAATCAGATTAGAGCATTGGCAGAGTCATACTGCTGATAGTAGGGAGTGATACAGAATTTTCCTGGTAATACCATCTGCCATTTCCTTTTTAAGAACATGGTTTCCTGGCAATCTAATTCTTATCAGTCCAGTTCCTGATTAAAAGACAAATAAACCCTGCAGTTGTTAATGTCTTCAGTGATAAATATGTTCACTAAATCAGACTTCTAATTATAAATGGATTTCTAATATACAATGTTTAATGCCTATCTTTCCACCCGCATGTAATTTTTCTTATCTATTATAACAGAGCTGAATTCAAATAGAAAGATTTAACTTGTCTCTACTGAGCAGAAAGGCAGGATTTACAGTCTTCAGTATATTGCCCATTTCATTTCACATAACTCAGCCAAGTTTTTGTTCCATTTCGTGAAAAATTCTACACAGGAACAAATAGCACATTTCCTTTGATGTCCAGATTAATGCCATCTTTCATTAGCTTCATTTCCCATTCAAGCTGGACCTTCCTTTTTACTTCTAGGTGTTTATATCTTGAAGACAACATTCAAATGTATGGTTTTTTTATTGTCAACTCTATAATTATCTTTGTAACCTCTGAGTTTTTTTCACTTTTAAGAAGCCCTAGGTGTTGAAAATGAATTAGAAATAAGTGCACTAATAAATATAACTGCTTCCTTGTCCTGTAAAGAAAAAAGATTATTAGCTCTCTGCTTAGATATATTGACAGCAGCCCACATCCAATTTTCAGTTCATTTGCACTATTGAATTCTCCTCTCTCCCTCTCCATTTTCCATCTTAGTTTTTCTGCAGACTTTTCTCACAATGGGAATCTGCTGGGCTTAATTCATCTCCCAGTGCATTTCATTAGATTGGTTACTGTCTTTGGCAGCCTACTTACCCAGGAAGTCTAAAGCCCAAAGCTGTGACATTAATCAGGTACTGTGAGGCACTGGTTCTGGGGACTAAATTATTGATGTACAATTTTGTGTGATGCCTCAATGAAATCCACATAGGAGTATCAGCATCGTATTTATTTATGAAGTCCCTGCAAGGTTTTTAAAGTGTCCAGGATAAAATGCAGCACTGTCTCCTAGTGGGAGCAGATTCTTTAGGAAAAAGCATAATCCACATAATTTCTGCAAATTTTTACACTTGTAAGTCTAGTATTTGCCACATATACTACCTGTTGGACTGTTCTACATTAAAAGACTGCTTATATAGATGTGAATATTTCTTCAAATTTCCTAAAAGGCAGCCTTAAAATGGAATTTTGAAAGCCACTCAGTGCATACATATTTTGCCAGGAGCCAGCTGCTCTCACCCAAAATTGTTTGTTTGCTCTTTTTTAGTGACTGAAGGGGAAGAGCTGAGGTAATAAATGAATTTAGATTGCAGTGAAGGCTTTGGGGAGTATTTGAAGCCAAAAATATCCTTTATACTAGTTTTTCCTTCAAAACTTTATGTATCAATTCCTTGTAAGAATTCACAATACTCAATGGTACTCTTTAAGATTAGAAGGTGGAGTAGTTCCTGTCTGATATATTTTTTTCATGTTAATAGTTTCTATTTTAATTAGCCTTGTTACCTTTTCTGGTTGTGTTCAGATAAAAATATGTTGTACTTGTTGTAGAAAGCTTAAGACATAACAAAGGCTTCCCACTGTGCAGCTGCACTAATCATCAGGTTTTAGGTTCTAATTATGCAATTTCTGAAGCATTAAGGTTCATATCTAACAATTAAATTATATTAAGGACAAATCTTTCTCTTTAAATACCTGACAAGCTGCATACATCTGGATCAACACAAAGATGAAGTGCACGTTTCTGTTTCAGTAGAACTTTCCTGTGTAGTCACCACTTAAGATTATTTTTATTTTACTGGGTGAATGGCCTAACTACCTAGCAGGTTAGTTTGGGGATGTGAAAACATGAAGATTTTTCTAATTTCTCTCTTTAAAATCTGACATTTGTCCTTTGTTATGGATGTTAAAGAGTCACGGGAAAGCTGTACAGCAGAAAAGAAATTGGGAGTGTTGGTTGACAGGCATGAACCTAAGCCAGGTGTGCCCAGGGGGCCAGGAAGGCCAATGGCACCTGGCCTGGATCAGCAATAGAGTGGCAGCAGGACCAGGGCAGGGATTGTCCCCTGTGCTCGGCACTGGAGAGACCACACCTCAAATCCTGTGTCCAGTTTTGGGCACCTCACTACAAGAGAGGCATTGAGGGGCTGGAGAGAGTCCAGAGAAGGGAAAAGGAGCTGGGAAGGGTCTGGAGCACAAGTGTGATGAGGAGCAGCTGGGGGAGCTGGGGGTGCTCAGCCTGGTTAAGCATTAGAATGGGATGTCCAGGGAAGTGGCAGAATCATCATCCCTGGAAGTGTTGCAGAAATAACTGGACAAAGCACTTGGTGATGTTCAGCCAAAGGTGGAACTCCAGGATCGTACTCTTTTCCATCCACCGTGATTCTCTGATTCTAAGGTCAAAATATCAGTCCAAAGAAATGAGAGGAACTGCACAAAATCATTTCAGGAAAAGCAGCAAGTGAAAATGAGAAAATATCAGACAACAATAAGAAAGAACAATGGGGGATTTAGATTTTGATTTGAAAGTGAAAACTGCAGTAGTCAAAGGAGTAATTAATTGTAAGTTAGTAAGAGAGAAAGTTGATATTTTTGGATATCACTTTTAAAAATACTGTCATTCTTAGAGACTGATGACCAAAAAAAAACATGCAAACCTAACAAAAGATGTGTAGACTGTTTTTTAAAATTGTTGTTATTGTTATTCCAGTATTGTTATTTGTTTGTGAATTCTAAATGCATTTTAAAGCTAAAGACACTTTATCAAGCTCAGAAACTTGAAAGAGTTAGTTAAAAAGAAAAACAACCAATAAAATTTTACTCATGCGCCTTGAATCTTTGCTGCCATTAAAAAAAAAAAAATAGGAAGTTGCCTGTATATAATTCATTACTATTTCTATAATGCACAGTGAAACTAGTAAAAGATTTAGAGGATTTCTCCTATTAAAAAACAAAGCAGAAGTGGCTTATTTAGCCCGCCACAAACCCCCAATATTGTTTAAGGGGATTTTTGTTGTTTGTGATATTATATAGAAACACTTGTTCAAAATGCTGTTGGCTGCACGCAGTTATTTGAAATTTTGAAACTTCTGATAATGTTCAGCATAGTGTGCTCTAAAATGCAGATTTTGGTATGTTTGAATAATGATGACTTGGTTTGTTGATGTCCTCAACTAGACTGGATTTCTATTTCATGTGCAGAAAATGAAATAGATTAGCTAGTGCTGAGTGAAAATATGCGAAGTTTCAACATCACACAGAAATACTATGTTTTATACAGACCTCTTGCATTCCTCAGTTTCTGTAAGATGTTTATCTTAACTGTGATTTGAGGAAAGTTTTGATTTAGGCTTTGAGTTTTAACCTGAAAGATGAGTTCAAGGTGAAGTCTCATGGAAGTAGGAAGCCCCCAGAATGCAAAGGATTGAACTACAAATCTAAGAGTAAGAAAACAAATATCCTGGCTGCTATCTGAACATGAGGAATATATAGTGTTTTGGCATCTTTAGTCTTTCATCCACTATTTCTAACCATGAGTAGAATGGTGTAAGAGATCTCTATTTTACATGGATACTAGGTGGTTGATTTATTATACTCGAAAAAATTAAATTCTAACTTAAAATTCATCTCAGGGGAGACTATTGCAATGTGAAGGTGAATTGTGCAGAGACAAGTGGTTTAAACTTTTCTGAGTGTTAATGCTAAGGTAGGACAATGCCCAAACATTTACGATGTTCCACTAACTAAAATGCCGTAATTTTCGATTATTTTTCTTTATCACAAAATAAATCTATTTCTCTGTAATATTCACATGTGTGTGTTTCATTGTTACCTTGCCCCAGGCAATTTCAGCATCCAAATTTCTTGGCATCCCCTGCGCAGCCGATCTCTTTGTCAGCTCCGCGTCTGTCGCTGCGAGCCACTCTGTCAGAGCATTGATCTCTTTCCGTAGTTTCCGGGACAATTTCAAGCATTTCTCTAACTCCTGCTTCTTTTCTGTCACCTGTGGAAAGAAAACTTGTAGTTATTCACCCTTCAGTGAGACAAGTCCGATGGTTTTTATACAAGATTTTCAGTAGGCCACTTTTCACAAACTAGACTTGGGATTCCACAGGTGAAGTTGCGCTTTTAGCATAGGTATGTCTTGATTTATTCTCTCAGTATCAGTAATATTGCTGACAGAATGTAAACACCTACAGGAAAATTATGTGCATAAAGATGCATTGAGTTTAAACTAGTAACAGAGCTCCAAAAACCTCTTCTTCTGTTTTAAAGCCATGCATAGCAAATTCATTTGGAAGAACTGAACTAACAGGCCTTCCTTGAGACATAAAATAGATGTCAAAACCTTTCACAGGGCACATTTTAATATAGGTGGCCATATAGGAACTGGGATTCCTCAAGGCTTCCTATGTAGCTACATGGAAGAAAATAAATACCAGTCAAAGAAAGCCTCAAATCTTGAAATACAAATGTCAAACTAAAGCAGCACATTTAACTTGAAGGTTTAATTTTCTGAATGTTTTGGATGTGAAGTACTAGTACTCTGCTTTAGCTGTAAAGTTCTTTTAAGCTTGGTACATAGTACCTGGAAGGAAGACTGAGTATTTATGCTGCCTTGACTATCTCACACTGTGCTCTGAAAGAACAGGACAAATAAACCTTTCTTGCAAGCCCCTGAAAATCTTCACAGAGAAGAGAAAAAGAGTATATTGAGAGATCTTAGATGGGAAACTACACTACAACAGACATTATAGCAGACATAGACATAAATAGTAGCAGAAAATACAAATTAATAAATTATGCTTTGATGTTTAAAAAAAAATCAGAGAAGGATGATTAAAAGTGTCCCATAGATCACTAATTATTTTAAAATATTCCTAATGAGCTTAAAAGTCAAATAGTAATCAAGTTAAGACTGTAGTCACTGATTTGCCCTTAAGTATTTTTAGATAGAAAAAAACTATCTGTGGTAGTAGAAAACTGGTATCAGCATCTACTAAAACTATTTTGCACTCTGCCACCAAGAAAAAGCAGTGGCACAATGATCAAATTGATTTGCGGGTTGACAGCCAAGGAGAATTTGAGATTTTAAAATGTAATAGGATGTTACAAGGTTAGATACATGGCTTTTACTATCTCTGAGTAAGGAGATGAGATTTGCCTAAGGAATAAGCTATAAAGAGTCTCTGATAATTTATTATCAGTCTGTAGAGGCTTACTACTGAAATCTCATAATATTTTCCACTGAATATGCTTTATGTTCTTTCTTGCATGCCAAATTTATTAAATGAGGCCACAGAACTTACAGTCAGGCCAAGAGGTAAATCCCTGGGAAGGACCATAAAACTCAGCTTTTAGAGCTCCATTCACACATGGAGCCAGGTTTTCCACCTCTTCTTCTGAAGAGTGTAATAGCAATTGTAAATAACATTACTTAGCAGCAATACAATGCAAAGTGCACTACCCTAAGCTTAATTGCCTCTTTAAGAATTTCAAACACCTGGTATATTATAAAACTAAGTTACTGATCCTTGTCAAAACAGAGAGAGAATATTTGTGCTCCTATATACATGTCTAGCATGTGTTTATTATATAAATAATACAGCAATATCTCCATATACATTGCATATATCCAGAGGTTACTGATTAATCAGTTTGTTAGTACTTCAAATGTAAAGATGTATTTTCTACAGAAAAAATAGGAAACAGTGCCCTCTAAAGGCCTTTTGTGTCAGAAAACCTGTTTGTGAGTTACTTTATATAGGAGGGGGCCTTTTGAAACAGTACCTAGAAAATCACACAAGTGAATCTATGCTTGAAGATGTTTTTTTCCCTCAGACCATACATTTCAGTCCTGAGTTAATATTAGTTATAAATATTGTTAGTTTTCTCTTAAAAAAAAAGTATTTTTCTCAATGCAATCAATTAGTGGTGCTAATGGCTATTCAATTCTTTAATTTCTATATATCTGGGCTTCTGTGACTTTCTCTTAAGCTGTTAATTACCATGCTGTGTAAAAGTAAATGTGAGAAATTCCATCTAGGGCAGCAGAGCTAAGCCCAGCACTGCAAATTTTTGAAACACATCAATATGCAATATGGCTCACTTGAAGTCACTAGTGGCTCCCTAATGACACATTTTTATCCCTTCATTAGATAAGAGAGGTTTCCTGCAATAATGGCACCTGTTTGCTATTAAGTTAAACATAATGCAGGAATAAATGCCACAGTTCTTTCTAAAATAATGGAGAGCTCAAACATATTATCCAATCCCAAATTACAACTATCCACACCTACTGAAGTTGATTCCAGTTTTCCCGACACACAAAAGATTGATGTCTCTTAATATCTTTACTTTCTAGCAAGAGAGAACTGTTTTAATTCAGATCCCTAAAGAGTATTATCTCTGTCAAAAGTAACATAACTCTTCCTGCTTTATCATCCTGTAGTCACCAGGGCTTGATTCTCATTATCTGTTTAAACCACATACTGGCTCTCAGTATTACCACGGGCTCATTTTCCTAGCTATTAATAAATTATGATGTGAATAATTTACAATCTATAAAATTAAGAATTAGCTTCTTGACCTGTTTTGTATTTTTTCAGGTGTATACATTTTAGAAATAAAAAGGAAGATATTTGTCTTTCACAATTTTCAGTCATCTAGTCACAGCACCAATCTTACAGTCACTCTAATCTTACAGTTCTCAGAAGTTCTTTGAATAGTTCTAATGAGGGCAAGAGAAAAAAAGAAGAGAGTAATGAAGGATATTTGTTAACTGAATTATTTAGATGAAGTCTTCTTTAGGACAATGCCACAATGCTTCTTCTGAGTTTTGTTAACATTGGCTAGGATCCTGTCCATCCTACTTTGTTTAGTTGATTTTAGGGAAAATCGAGTAAACAAAACTGTTTCCCATTGTGGCTTGCATATTAAGATACAGTGAAAATGCAAGTCCAAGTTCTCAACATTTAAATCATGGAATGGCTATGACAAAAACTGACTACATGCAAGTGCAGAAGCCACAAAGCACAGCAGTACACAACTCCTTCTTGAGGAAAGCTTCAGTGGTGAGAGCTTTTTGTTCAACAGAGTTTTGAACAGCAAGAAATGGAAATTTTATACTTTAAGATATGTACAGTCAGAGGCAGAAGTAATTTAAAATGTAGAATTTTCTCTTATGAAGCAGCCCAATAAGTAAAACTTGATCTAAATAATTTCCTACCCTGAAATGGCTCTTTGAGGCATCAGAATGATCCCTCATCTGAATTCAAAGCCAATGAACTAGCATAAAAAAATTTAGTAAATTTAAAAAGTAAAATTTTGAATTTCAATAAAGGAATTTTTTAAATTTTCCTAGGTAGTTGTTTTTTTTCTTCAGAGCAACTGAATAGCCATGATGGTGATTGCCTTTGCCTCCATTCCTTCTGTCCCACTGTAATAACCTTGAAAGGAACCAGTAAAAAATCCCATTTACTTACCACACTGAGGTTACTTTTCACTTTGTCAGTACATGGTTTTATATTAAGAACACAGAACTTACCTTTGCACCCAATTCATTATACTGCAGCTTCAAAGCTGTAAGTCTTTCATCCAGTTCCTTTGGGTTCTCTGTCTGCTGCTTCTGAACAATCTGCCTCCCAGTTTTTATCACTGTTTCCACTTCAGATTTCACCTCACTCAGATTTTTATATAATTTCTAATCAAACAGAAATTAAATAATGAGCCACCATTAAAACATGAAAACTAGAAAAGACCATTGGAAGTATTCAGAATCCAAATGAACAAATTCAGAACAGCCCATCTTTACTAACACGGACCTCAAAGGCATGTCACTAAAGTCAGTGTTAGAAATGTTGTATGTGAGAAAGTAAACCTCATTAATTGTTTTAGGCTGTGACAGAGGTTGTTTTCAAACTTAGATAACATTATATTAGTTAGTAATATAATTACTACTTTTTTTACTTAAAGCAGTATGTATGTATATAGTCCAATTCCTTTCTAGGTGTTGAATATGATGATAAATTCTTCATTCCTGAAAACATGCCTACAAATTAGGAAGCTGTTGTATAATGCACATTGTCTAAATTCTGATGAGATACTACAACTAGATTTTGAAAAACAGGAACATTTTGAGAATCCTTGTAGTTAAAGATGCTCTAAAATCACTGTAAGTCTTCCACAAAACACATCAGGGCTGCAAAAAAACAGCTGCTGAATGAAGACACTTTAATTCAGTACAGAGCTTCTAACTACCACGTCATTCTAATAAGAACGCCATTCTCACAAGAATATAAATTTAAGAGCAATTTAATTTAACAAATACGAAAGATGCAAAGCAATAACATTAGCTTGTCCCATGCTTATTTTTTAAATTTAAATTCTTTCTACATTTACATCTGAAAGAGGTTGGGAGGAGGAAATCTTCAGGTATGCCATTGCCCCAGGAAAGGAAACCAAAAATCCTCAAAAACAAACAAACAAAAAGCTGAAAAAAAAAATAAAAAAAAAAAATATATATATATATATAAACCAGTTACTTTTGCTGTTATAATCTTCTTTTTTTGTGATCAAGAGCACAGTGTTTAGCTTTATTTCCCTTCAAGTGTAAAGGGGAGCAGGATTATAGTGATATTAAACAGATATTTTCCTCTTTAGCACATATTCAGGTCACCTTTTGCTCTTGAACTGTTAGAAAGAAAGCCATAGCTGCTATGTCACAGAAGTTTTAATCTATGGTTTTCCATTATGCTTTGTGTTTCCTAGCTAGAGCAGACTTTTGTTATGCAATACCTCTATTGGTTGTGTCACAGAGTTCTATGTAGAATATTGTGGAAAATAGAGTCAATATGGGGAGATAATTCAGTTGCAGGACAGGAACTGGGAATTAGAAAGAGATCCTAACTGGTATTCTCACATAGTGATAGCGCATATCTGGAGTTCTGAAGGGAGGTTTGGTTGTTTTTCTGATGTTTTTGTTTGTTTGTTTGGGTTTTGGATTTTTTTGTGTAACTGACACTTTGTTTCTCATTTGAATTTAGGACAATAATCTCTAATTTTTAGCTTTCTCTGCATAAAGCTGATAGAAAGACAGCATCTGAAATATTTACCATGCAATGATCCAGCTGTGATTGTACTACTTCCTGCTCAACACTCTTCATCTCCAGCTTGGGCACCTGCAATTTCACTTCATCTAGAATTCTTTTGCATTCTTGGAGGCGCTGTTCAAAGTTGGCTGGCTTCTGAAACAACCGAAACTTCATGGACACATCCTGCAGCTTTTTCTAAAAAGTAAACATGGGTGAGTAGAAAGTGTGAAATCAAATCAATGCTGAGGTCTTAGTTCTGCTACAGAATATTTAGAATACATTGTCAGTAAGCAATTTCTTATTAAAAGCATATAAAACTTTTGGGGAAAATGCCAGTGGCAGAGAATCATGGGTCTGCATTGGATGATAAAAATTCTTCCATCATCCAGGGCACTGGATGCAGCACAGCCTGTGGCTAAAGAGCCCGTACACACACATAAAGAAAGGGAGAAGTTTTGCAGTTTTCAATATGCAAAATGTTCAGGGGCATGGGGAGAAGATAGATTTAATGGCTTGAGGATAAGCCATCCCCATTGCAGACTGAATGTTCTTCAAATCTATCAGTTGCTGTTTCTTGGCATGAAGAACAAATCTTTTAGTCCTCCAAAGAAACTTAAATAACGTGGCTGGGCAGTAAGTAGGTCTAGGACAAACCCCAAGATTTAGAGTATAAAATTGTTTATATTTCAATTTTAAAAAGCCTAACTTAGAGTAAAAAGAAAGAAACTTGAAGGCAAAAAAAAAAGATCTGTGAGAAGCTTGGCTTCTAATTTTACCATTTTGACGATTTTCTGCCTCTGTATTAAACTGCTTGCTGCCATGATCCCTAGCTCACGGAGAGGGAAAATAATTAAAAATAAAGAAAAGAATTTTAATTATCTACTTGAAAAAGAACTAATTTCTTCTACAGAAGTACAGAGCAAAGCATTATTGAATAAGTTTTACAACTGTCTGGGGAACGAAAAAAAAAGTCACTAAAAAACAGCAAAGTAATTAAATAGGAACTCAGCATCTGCAAACACACTTCTGCTTTCTTTATCTTCAAATCCTGGACACTTCATTCCACTACGGTGTGGTCTGTGGGTATATAGATTTGAGGAAAAACTGTAATAAGGCATAGAATTGGCCTATACATAGACACTGGTAAAAACCCTTCCCGCATCTATCAGATTTCTGGAAAGGAGGCAGGTATCATAAGCACCAGATATCCTGGAGTACCACAGAAAAGTATGTAAATATTCAGGAGCTCCTTCCAACAACTTTCCTCTTTAAACACTTTTTATGAAATTCAGATCCAATGAGATAAGAAATGAAATCTGTCAGCAAACAAGTGGACAACTTGCTGAATAAAAGTAGGGTACAAGGGCAGGAATAAGAGGTCATTATTTTTCTTCAGTGTGTTTGCATACACTAAATTTGTACTTAATTAGTTTTTCATTCTCTTCAATTTGATGATGGTCAAATCCTGTGAGAATCTTGTATTGCCAAATCTATATCAGTTACCATTTGTGTTGGTCAATATATTAAAAATTATTTAGTAAAATAAAAGAGAATGACAATATTAATAACAGAGAAAATTAAAGCCATCTGTGAAGAGTCACTGAAGGATTGAAAAGTACTGAGGATCTGTAGGAGGAAAAAGCTTGATATACAAGTGTGATCTAAACTGTCTTTTAGCACTCTCACTCGAGTTCTCCCAGATAACAATAAAAGATATATTGTATACTTATATTTATCACCAACAGTTTTGAAATAATATAATCTCAACACTTAAAAGCAGCAAGCAAAGTGGGTATTTGGAGCAATTTGGAACATAAAGAATACTAAAATGTTTTGTACCTTTTGAAGCATAAAAGTCATTGTATAAAGCCACTTTGTACCTGAATAATGTGTTCAGTTTTGATCATTTTGTTTCAAAAAGTTATTCTTAAAAAAGAAAATTTATAAAGAATGACAGGAAAATGAAAGCTGTTTATCTAAAAGTCTCAGTATGCTTTACATATTAGTCAGTCTAGAAAAGAGACAATTGAGGATGTATTCCAAAAGTTGACCAGAAATGCATTCAGTACTGAATTTCAAAAAATAACCATTCATTACAAAAGATTTTACATACATCTAACAATTCTCAGTCTGTTAGAACTAACTAGGTACTATATCACAATGGTAGAAATAGATTTTTATTTTCCTAATCATACTTTTCCCTTTAAATTTAAAAATCAGAACTTAAATTTCAGCCTACAATAATCTAAAAAGCCAGGATAATTTTGGCCACAATTATTAATTATTATTAATTTTTCAAAATCTCAACGCATTTATTTTTTTCCATAGTTGTTTAGTTTCTGCCCAGGTAACTGAACTAATAATAGAATAAATATGTCAAATCAGAAATATTATTTAGTGAAAAAAAAAAATTATAAATGAGAATGCTCTTCAGGAAATAGTAAATGAAGACTGATCTCCTAAAATGTATTTTACCACTAAAGGTGGCATAATGATAGAAAAGAATTCAAGAGAGTCCAGTGGCCAAAAATCAAATATAGTCATAAATATGTGTAACAAAAGGCTCAGCTTCTACTAGCTTTGGTAGTTGATATTTACATTATGCATGTAAATTACTACTTTTTTGTTTATATTTTATCTAATGTTAGCAAAGCAGTGTCTCAAGATGACCTTCACTAATTTTTCAAAGCTCAAACTTGTGCACATCATCAAGTATAAAAACCTTACAAGGAAAAATAATGTCTGCACAGAGGTGGATTAATAAAAAAGGCCCAGAGAAAGGGTTGTGCCCCCTTGCATGTTGTTGAATCCAAAAACATTTATTTACACAGTCATCTGATGCCTGCATTTCACTGATGAAATATGGACAACTTCACAGCTGCCATGGAGACCATCAGAAGGTGTGTTAGTATGAAGAAAGGCAGAAGAATGAGGAAACATAAATATTCTCAACAAAGAATTCCAGTCCTGTATATAAGATGAAACATTTAAAAAGTCAAGTTGTTAATTTCAGATTAATTAACTGCTAAAAAAAATTAATGGTACCCATGATAAAAATTAAAACCAAGCGGAGGTGCCTAGATATATTTTACAGGGATTAATCAAAAATGTCAATAATTAAATTATTTGTCTTTCTAATTAATCATAAAAATTTGCTTTTCCACCTCCAAAAAAAACCCCAACAAAAACACAATAGAAAACAAATCAGCAAAACAGTCAAGAACCTATCATTAATGGGTAAAAATGTGCATTTTTCTGTTGTTTTTTCAGTCCTCCTCATTTTCAAGAAGGTCTTTCTGTGTCTATTAAGCCAGATGAAATAATACATCATCTAACATTTTAAACTGATGTCTGAATTGCACAGCTCAGCATAATTTGTCTTTCAAATGCAGTTCTAGTAAAGATTTCCAAATATTTTAACTTATTTTTGACAGTAAATATTTTCCAACACCTCAAAACTTGCATCAAAAATCCCCATGTAGTTTATCTCTTGAAACTTCACTTTACAAGCACCCCTTATTATACAGTGTCCCTACCAGCTTCTTACATCAGTCCTGCACACCTTAAAAAAAACAAAGGCTGGGAAAAAAAAAAAAAAAAAAAAAAAAGAGCAGGAAGATGTGGATGATATACTTTATCCACCCTGACTTTCTGGCTAGAAAGGAACAGCTAAAGCAGAAGAGATTCCTTAAGAACACTTCATGATGGAGTAACAGTACCACTCATATTACTCATTTGAATGAGTGAAGGAAAAATGGTGGAAATAAAATTTGCCTACCTGTGCCACATCAATTTGGGAGAGCACTCTTTTGGCAGCATCTTTCCCCGGTTTCGTTTCTTCATTTCTTCCAAACTAATCTCGTGGCTTGTTAATTCAGATTGTATTTTCTGTTGGAAAACAAAGACAGCAATCAGCAAGGTTTGAGGGACAAACTGTATGCTGTTTAAAATTTTTGGACCAGTTGATTTTGGAGCACATTGAAGCAGTACCAGTCTGTACAGCACTGCCAGCAGCACCAGGGAGGTGACCCTGCCCCTCTGCTCTGTCCTGTGTCTGGAGTGTTGTGCCCAGCAAGCAGAGCCAGAGAAACATGGAGCTCCTGGAGCAGCTCCAGCAGAAGGTGACAAAGATGATTAAGGGCCTGAATGTGGATCAGTTTGTGGGTTTGGTTTTTTTTTTTTTTTTTCCTCTGACTGAAAACAACCATTTTCATTGGTAATAACATTAAAAATCAATCATAGGAAAAAATTAGAAAAGTTATTTGCTTCACTATTCTTAATTCTTCTCATTTTCAAAGCATCACCAGGCAAGTTGATAGAAAACTGATTGATGTACTCTGCAAGTATAACATCATCTTCATCTTGGAGAGCTGTGCTATATGTAAAATAGTAAACAATTTTTGGCATACTACTGATCAGAATCTATGTTCAGTATCAGTTTTCTGTAGCTAAATGCACAATGACATGCAGTTCATTATTATACTAATTTAATATATTTTCTAACACATATTGCTTGTTGTGTCTGTCTGCAAATTCAGAGTGTGATCCAAAGTAAAACATCAGCTCTTTTTGGTTCACCATTAATCAACTTTGCAAGACAAAACTAACTTAAGCTGTGTTGGCTAGTTCAATGTAATGGAAAAGAATTCCCAGAAAATATATTGATACATTATACTTCAGGAAGACTCACATTTAATTATGCTTAAATTGTTAGAAAATAAGAAATTGTTATTAGTAGGATTGTTAGAATTTCTAGATAGCACTACTGAAAAAAATACCCTATGAAATAAAGACACAAAGTTATGTTCCCATCATGAGATGCATTTGAGGCCATTACTTCTGCATTAAAAAGTGATTTTTTTTTTTTTTTTTTTTTTTTTTTAATGGCATATAAAATTTTTCAGATGCCCTGAAGACCAGCTATAACTGGAAATATATGTACATAAATTTATCTTACACTACAGTAACTTTAATAGTAAAAATAATATACATGTATTTTTAATCACATTTTCATAGGTTATTAAGTACAAAGCTGTGTACACCATAGGCTGCCTACTTTTATATGGTTATTACATGGTAATAATGACTTGTATACCATTATAATGTCTTATGTATTTCAACTTAACTGAAAGCAGGTACACTGAACATGTACTAAAGTAAATTTTAAGGAAAAAAAAAAAGAAAATACATGAAACCATTAGTCTTTACTAAGTTTAACTGCAAGAATATATATGACTCTAAATTATTCAGTACTATTTGGAGAATTAAAATATTTTGCAAAAGCAAAGTATTTGTAAAAGCAAAATGACTAGCAGAAAGATCCAAATTTAGATAATTTTCTTTTTCTTCTAAAACTATCATAATTATGTATCTTTAATTTCTCATATTTTGATTTCTCCTTGACAGGGCTATTTAATGAATGGCCAGAAACACCTTGAGCAATAATAGAATTTTTAAAAATATGAGATTTAATTTTTGAGGGGGAAGAAAGGTTAATTAAAAGAATAATTCCATCAAGAAGAAGTTTATTTAATTGTTGAGCATTTATTTATCCTTATCTAACTTTAAAATGTTTCCCTGAAGTGTATTTGAGTTGTAACAGGATTATCTTGCATTTTTGTGCTGCACATGAACCAAACAGGTGGTGATTTAGTTAGTACCTGAAGTCAAATAATTTTTTCATGCCTTGAATGTTAGAACTGCATATGAAAGGAAGAGCAAATTTGAATTTTAAAAAATGTACTATATCACACCCAGTATTTCAACAGTTTGCTTCCCCACCTCATCAACAATCTGGTTTTTGGTTGCATTTTCCAACTTACTTTGTTCAACCTCAGAGTCACTCTGGAAAGCACATAATTGAACAGTTCTTATCTGAATAGGTCAGAACAACACAACACAGATAAGAGTAGTGTTTAAGCAATTAGGCATTATAGGACATTGCATGGAGATTGTTCTATCTTACTGTTTTAAATTACTCTGCAGGAGAGAGATGAAGCATCATCTTCTCTGATATCAAAATGTGTGGAATTGGAGAGAACAAACATGTTAGAGGAAAGATTAAAAGAAAGGTTAGTAAGGCTTTAGTAAGGCTTGTAGTAAGGAAAGCCTTTTTTTTTTTTTTTTTTTTTAATAAATTAATCATTAAAAGATATAAAAGAGTTTATAACATCTGCCTCTGATGTTCATTATAATTCAATTTTTAAATGACCACTTTCATTTTGTGTCTCTTCTGACTCACAAATTTATTGCATGAACTTAACATCCATAAGAAAACACTATTTTTTCTTGTAATATCCCTATCTCTTCTTTTCTCAGTGATTCCTGTCTATTTCTTTTCTATATTTTTAAAAAAGAGCAAAACTTGCCTTCATTTAATTTCTAGAACATCAGAATATAATGTACTGCATGTAACCAAGCTATATTACTGTGCATAAATTATTGTGTCCTACAGGTTAAGGGTTCTCATTTGCCATCGCAATCATTCAGGAAATTTGCAAAACTTTTATTCTTATATATACAAAAGCATATAACACTCAGAGAAGAAGATGTTACAGCAGAAATTATATATAGGTAATTCTTAATTCAAACTGCAGCTTTTCTTTTTTTTTTTTTTTTTTTTTTAAACACTAACTTTCAATAAATATTAACTGGAGAGTCCAAATGAGAAAACAAAGGTATGATAGGGTAGAACCATGACTGACAAGGCAATCCTGAATAGGCTGGACATGACAAATGAAGTTAAAACACAGTGCTCAGATGCTGTGGAGATGTGCAGAGGGTGACAATCTATATAGTCCAGAAATTGGCATAGATATTCAAACTTTATATATAACTAAATGCAAGCTTATGCTTCTGAATAACACTTATTAGATCTTCCCTCTGACCACTGATCCACACATGGCTGAACAAAACAATCCTCACAATTTCCAGCAGAGGAAAGGTAAGTGTAGATAACTTAAACATTTTCCTAAGTAGACAACTGTGAGTTCTTTTTCCCAAAATATCAGTCTGAAGGCAATGAAGCATGGTATCATCTTGTCAAGTAACATCTTGAACAACTGAACCATTCTGCCATTGTATCATCACATTAACTTTGGTTTTGAACAAAGCACAAAGATATTATAAAAACAGCATAATAGGCACCTTCACTTAGAAAACAGCCAGTGGTATAGTGCTTACTCTACAGAACTGAAATTATCCAAGGATTTTATTGAAAAGACAGATTCTTTTTGCACTTTTTAAAAACACAGTATCAAGTTGTTCTCCACACCACAATTTATATTGTTTGACTGGGGAGAACAACAGACAAGTGATTTATCATATGCATGTGAGAAATGGAGTAAGTTGATTTTCTTTCCCATAATGTAAAAATATTCATGTAGTCACTCAGACTAAGCAGAAATACAAAGTAGAAATTCTCTCTTCCATCAAAATTAATTGAATAACAAAACTAGAAATAATGACTTGAAAAATATTTTGTCATATAAATATTTTCAGTACAGATTTTTGTCCTGTCAGTTAAAGAATACACTTTTAAAAAAACCAAAACCCACAAGTTCTTGTGATGATGACTTCATTCTCTGTATTTTTTTGCTAAGTTTAGAAATGTGAAAAATTATTTCACTGGGATCATAAGATCAAGCATACAAACAAATAATTTTTCCTTTTCGAATATTGCTCTAGAATTTAGCTCATTCAAGGTTTTGTCATAATTGGGCCTTGAGGAATCTGAACTGATTTATCAGTGTGGTTGCTGTTAGGCTTTTTTCGTGTGAATACATCATCTTTAGTTGTACTCCAAATAATTCAGGTAACACTGGCTCTCCAGCATTAAAGCCTCATCACCACATGGTGGAGTAAGCTGCACACAGAATTTACATTCAAAAAGTGATCCTAAGAAGAAGTTGAACAGCACACATTTGACTCCCCCTTCTTTCTGTTATTTTTTTTGTTTTTTATTTTTCTGAATAAACTTAAATTATCATTTTGCTTAAAAAGAGAAGCTAAATATAATTTTGTTTTCTCAGGTTAATTTCTGATCAACTGAAACAAAGATTATTCCTCCTATCAATGCTCTAAACGAATTTGAATTTTTTGAAGCAAACACACAGAGCTCCCAAGCTCAGCAGCTTTCTGATTATAAATTCCTCCATATGGCCTTTTAGAAGTGCAACACACGTTGCTGAATGGGTTGCTAAATCCCTCAGCATGGATAAACTGATCCCTGCCCAGAAAGCAACATCACTGACTGAAAGATTCCCATTCCAGCTGTGCAGACACTATTGGAGGCATCTTATATGAATGAACTGTTTTCAGCTCTACAAGAGAATGGTGCCAGCAGAAGCTCCACAGGAGATGTGGCCATTCAGGATGTGCCTGTTCTGCCAGTGGCTGGGGTGGCTCTTTGCTGGAGGAATCATTTTTTGCTGGGTGGAGTCATTTGCTGGAGGAATGACTCAGTCTATCTACCCACATAAAAATGATTGTTTACTCCCTTTCCCTCTAAGGATTTTAAAGACATTCACAGCTGAACTTCAGAGAACTTCAATATTTGCATTAGACCTGTTCAGTTGCTAATTAAGTTTTTTTCATTAGGTCTCACTGGCACCATAAAATAAAAACATGAAAGGGGAAAAACTCAGCAGCCTCTATGCTGGTTTTCCCACAGTGGATATAATACAATCAGGTGAACCTGACATTAGACAATAAAATCTCCAGAAAAATAACAAGTTCTGTAAAGGCACTGAGCTGAAATTTTCTTATGAAAGTGTGCTAATTAGGGTTGATTGGATTTTGTGCTACTTCAGTTTTTGAAGTTCTGAATGACTTCATTTTACACTGTACTAATTCCCAATATGGTACCTGACGATGCTCATAAATCAGATGCACCCATGGGACATGTGAAACATGTAAGGGCCCAAACACACCAGAAAAGAAAAGGCAAATTTTCATATTATTCTTTTCTTATGTATTCACTTCATATAATTACAAGATGAGAAAATAAACTGATGCATCTTTAAAACAAATGCTAATTTTTATCTCATTAAAACTTGCTTACATCATTCATATTTCTAGGAAGAAGAAAAATAATTAAAGAAAGTCAACAGATAGCTAACATTGTTTTGGATTCAAACTGAAACAATTTTTCTAAATCTGATATTATACGGATAAATTAGAAGAAAATTAATTAAGATAAAAATTATTTTCAAAATATGACTGAATCCATATGTGATCCTACTTTCCAAATACAGCCTTTATAGTCCCAACATGCACATAAAAATACCTTGCACGTACCTACAAGCACACACACACACACACAAAAAAGTAACTGAAAGTAACATCTACCTGTTAATTCAAAAACATAATAATGTTTATTTCTTAAAATAGAGAAAAAATATTTTCAGGTTTCATATATTCAGCTCTGAATATATTTAAGATCATCTAAGATATTCCATACAAGACTATTATTTTTTAGAATTATTTAAAACTCTGCAGGCATGCCAAGAAACCCATAATTGAATATCTCTTCTAAAATCATTATAAAAATACTAATTTCCAACTTCCCTGTAGCTTTTTGCCCTGTTTACTTTAATAATCTGACTGCCTAAAATGAAATGGCATTTGTAAAGAAGTTCAGGTATATAACATTGTAAAGTGTTGATAGCTTTATTGTAGAGATGTTTGATTTTATTTCATTCATATTCTTACCCTCTTAATGCTGCACTAAAGGAGACCTTACAGACTAAAGAAGGAGTATAAAGCATAATTAGATGTCCAATTTTATTTCAAAGGGTAAATAAACCATGTGTAAAGATTAGGAAAAGCTTTCTCTAGTGAACTTACGCAAGCTATAAAAATTTAAAAATAAGTACATTGATGTGCACATTACCAAATCTTAGCAATGTTGTTTATGTTTCAATAATTTAATAATAAACCACATAACCAGCTTTGCAAAAGAGTTATCCAAGAGTAGTGAGGATGATGAGTTTCCTCTTTCTAGGATGGGAGCTGGATTTTAAAGAACCATGATGTTTATCCTTGCCTTTTTTAAATTACTGCATAGTCTTCCATGACATCTATGATCCTTTACATCTTCTGGATTGGTACATAATATAAATCAGAAGGAAAAGATGACTTTACTATGAGAGTAGCTTAAACTTCTCAAAGTAATCCTACACAAAATTTGCTTGCACTTTCACACTGATCATGTTGCAAATCCTCTTTAATGCGAGGCTGAGGGACAACCAAACACTCTTTGGTTGATTAGGAAAACTAGTAAACAGGAAAGCTCAACCTGTGCAGAACTCACCTGTGCTTCCTGAGGGACCTGTGCTGCATCCACCCTGTCTGCAGTGTAGGCTGTTAACTGTTTGTCAATAGCAGCCAGAGACTCTTGGATCAAGCGCAGAGTTTTGTCAGTCTCCTGTGCAGATTGAATACTCTGTTCAAGACTTTTCTGTCTTCTCACGGCCTAGAAACAACAACATTATCAGCATTCACAGTAATAATGCATCAAATACATTTTTTTCCACACCTTCAACCCCCCAAAAAAATTTCAGGTAAAGAATCAGATACAGGACTCCTGAGCTGCACTCATCCACCTTTTTGTAGGATAAATTGCGCATCTTTTTGCCACACATTCACTTTTCTTGCTAAGAAACAAACAACAGACAGATTGCACAAACAAGTTCTAAAAAGCAAAGGATCCCAAAAAACTAATGTGTAAACTGAGGATTTCTAGTCAGAGTGCAAGATGGCAAAGCTGCATAAGCAAACCATCCTGACAGTGCTGTCTTTCTTTCTGAGGCAGAGAGGTCCTCATGATCTTATTACATAATTCAAGAGACTTTGTTTACTGAGAATAGGGTTACTGTCATCACAATCCTATCCAAAGCAATCCACCTCAGTAAGTGAGAGGGATAAAGACTCTGTTGAGCTGGATTTTTCTTATATGAAGCATAAATAGCTGTTTGGAAGAGGCAATGCCTACTTTCTTCCTCCTGTGGGGAAAAAAATTAGCAAGTTGAATCCTGCTTCTACTCCACCAGCAGTCACCATGGCTCTTTATACAATCTGTTTTCAGAGAAGGTTCTTTCCCTTCCAAAGGAGCTCAGTTTATGGTTTAACAAATCAGGTCAATAAATTCTCCATCCAAGTTGTCCTAAGAACACATATATATTAAACACTTCACGTAAATGAGTCAGCTTTAAATATTATTTACAACACTTTAATAAGGCATTTATCAGGTAATAAATAACCTGGTACATTCTTCCATCTGTCATTTTGTCCACCCAGAGACTCATATTTTATTTCGACCCCAGCTACTGCCTAGCAGAATTTCTGCTTTGTACAAAGCACACAATAATTACCAGCAACTTCAAATACAGCACAGTTTTTCTGTGTACAAGTCCAGCCATATTGCTGCCTATAGAATAAGGTGACTAACTTAATTTGGCACAAATCAAAGGTGAAAGCAAGCAGTCTTTAAATAATATTGCTAGGTATCCTGACATTTTTCAAGTCAAATCACAAATCTCTCTGGTAAGCCTACTAAACTTTAATATGATTTCATACTCATTACGACACTCTTGCCTTGAACAAAAATATCTCTCAGCTATTTAGTGAGAATATTTGATACATCTTCACTTCATGGAGCTCAGATTTTTATAGAGCTTCACCTATAACAAATGAAGATTATTTCTTGTGAGCATTCTTGCTAGCTGTTTGACTTAGCTAAAGGATAGGGATCCAACAAGTGTTTTCTATATTTGCTTTTGTAAGCTGCTTTGTGCTATTTCAAAACAACTGATCAGATAATCTTGTATCACTGCAAGGTCTAGGAACCTTCTCTGGAACTGAGCAGCTTTACACATCAAACTCATGCTGTCAGTGTTAATGGGTGCACCTGAACCCACCAAGGTATTATTACCCTACTGCAGTACTAAGGCTTGCTACTTAAATGACTTTTATCTTCATCTGATTTGAGATTTTAACATAAAAATCTTCTCAGCCTGTTCAAAGCAGTGAGTTTAAAAACCACAGCTGAATTTAAAAGCCACCACTTCAATTTACCTTGGCTCTACTTACTACTAATCTGTAAGCCTGGCTAAGGTGCAGACTCTGCCAATCCATTTGCGTCACTATGGGCTGGATTGAGAGACACATTAGATCAGAAACAGCATAAGTAGCTTTCTGCATCTATTGGATAAGGTCATCCTCCTGGAAGCATGGAAGAACCATGGAGTACTTCCCTGCTGTTACTGATCTCTGTGGTTAACTGTTAGGCCTAACTCACCAGCAGAATCCACTCCTCCTGAGGGCTGCAGTGTCCTTATGTGCAGACAAGTTCACCATTTAAAATAAGACACTGATAAAGCTCAATTTTTATGAATCATCCAAATAAGTGTCTGCACTTTCTGGAGAATTCAAAATACTGGACATAAATTTGATGTTACAGCTATCTGATAAACTAGTTTTATAGCAACACCTGAAGCTTTGAACCTCTCTTAAATGCTGTCCCATACTACTATTTGGAATTAGGGACCTGTTTAAGAACAGATACATTTGCTGCCAGCCTGAGAAGCAGAGTGCATGCAGGCAATGAAGAAGCAGAATGCATGCAAATTCTAAAGACTTAAAATCTTTTAAGAATAAGTGGAAATTGAAAAATTGTCATCTTTATGCTGATATTATCAGAAACTATGTATGTCAAAATCCCATTTTAGAATATAACTGGAAAAAAAAATTCCCAAACTCATTGATCAAATATTATAGCAAATAAGCTAAAGAAAAAATTACAAAAATCCTTGCCTGAGTCTGAATAATTTTTACACTTGTATTTCAAGCAAATATAAAGTCAGATAAATATATATTCATGCTTGTGATGTCTTTATGTGCACACAACACAAACACAAACCAAAAAATTCCCCTATCATTGTCCTCTGAGGGAATTTGATTACAGTCTGAGAATCTGTGTTACATTTTGCCTCTTCTAAGTCATTGAAAAGTACATCTTTTCCCAAAGCTGTGAACAGTTTAAGTGAATGAATGGATGATGTCAGACCAAGACGTGAATGCAACAGTATAAGAGAGGAATTATTTTGGCAATGGGAGAAGAGACACACAGCTGAATTTTGGGAAATAGTACCTTCAGTGTGGTGATTTGCTCAGACATAAGTGGGTGCTACTTTATTTTTTTTGTCTGTATTTCTTTCTGGAAACTGACCCTGCCTTGCATGTTCATCTAAAATCAAGCTCATACCTGATCTTGTTGAATTCCCACAACAAATGGAATGAAAATTTGTACAATAATCTTGTAAAAGTTATGATACACTCATATAATGCAACATATTTCTCCAGTATACAATAGTTGATTCAAAGATCTAATCTTTTTCACTAAATAGGCCCCTGGTACTACTGCTGGCATTGCAGAATATTGAAAGAATTCAATCAAGGGAAATGTGACAATATTGAGAAGCCACCTTCTTCTCTTTCAATAGAAAAGAGTTGTTGGTGGGCACAAGCATTAGAATGCTTTACAAAAAGGAGTAGTCCTACTACACACTGACATCTGTAGACCTGAGTTTCAAATTTGTCCTTATAACTCATGTCTGTCTGTGTGAAAAATCTATATGGGCCTATTTTTTAAAGACATGCAAGAGCTCAGAGCTGAAATTTTTAATACTTGTAATATAAAAATATTCTAATTTATTATGTTCTGGGTGGTTCACTTTTTCGTTTGTTTCCTGAAATATTATGGGGTTTCTATTTGATTAGGGAAAAAAAAAAAAAAAAAAAAAAAAAAAAAAAAAACCCTTAAAACTGTAGTGTGTAAATGGGTCTGAGAACATAGGAAGCTCCAGCTTTGCTACCAGATCATATTCAATAAAGCTGAAGGCTTTGGTCTCTAAAGAGAAGTGGCTGACAGTTAATTGCTAAATAGGGAATCTCAGGAAAATAAACAACTGTTTAATTATTTCTGAGCCAGCAAAATGTTGACAGCTGTCAAGGAAAACTAATTCAAAGAAAAAAATCTGGTGTTAGGCACTATCAGAATAAAAGAGAAATGAAAAGGAAAAATTATGGAATTTTTTTTTTTTTTATTTAAGTCTCTACAGGGATTTTATGGATTTTTAGTGGTTTTATGATAAACATAATACTTTTTATGATATGATATCCTGCATAAACATGTTTACAATTTGCCAAAAGTCAATGGAAAATACAGGAAATAGCAACATTGCATATTATGCACATAAAATGCAGTATTAAGAGAAAGGATCATAGTTAATTCTTTGATGCTGAATGTTATAATGTTATATTTATAGATATTACCCCTTTTTGCTTAAATAATACATTTAATCTATTTAGTGACATCAGTGACACATGCAGTTACTAAGATGTTGGTTAGAGTTTTAAGGTATTTGACACCAAATAATGTTGTTGAGGCTGTAGTCAGTAGTTGGGCTGTGGGGGAATAATAGAACTAAACCTTTTGAAAATGATAGCACAGTTATTACAGAGTACATTTATTTAAAATGCAGAATTAAATTAATCAATTAGCTTATAAGTTACAGCTCATGGAAAAGATTTGTTAAAAAAGGCAGAAGTTGTACCTGGTTGGGTTTTTGTTTTTTTTATTTGCTCAGTTATACTCTTGTGTTATTGAGAAATGTTGCCACAGGCAAAGTTAAAAAGTTAGGAAACTAAAATTCCATCCTAACTAGTTTAAATTACTTTAAAATTTTACCTTACTCTAACTTGTGACTGAGATATATCACAGCATCTCGGTATCACTCGCATCAAATACCAAACATGTTAATGTCCACTTAATCTCAGAGTGGATTAATGTTTGTGCTTAGACTTTAATTAGAAAAACATTTTTTTAAATTGAAAACATTATCTTTGAACCCATGAATTTTTAATAGCCTCCAACCTAGAACTAATTCTTCTGCAAGTTCTCAGAATATTACCCAGTGTGTTTATTATACAAATATTTGACCTCCCAGCCATTAAGCGATATTCAGCTTTGATCAACTGAATTCCAAAACTGCAAAATATACCAAAGAAGACCTTTTTATCTCTTTAGGTTATCACTGCAGGCAGATAATGCCTCAGAACTTGTAAAAGCAGCCTTCTTAGCTGCCTTTAAAGTAATCATGTGGACATGGAGCATGAAATATTTCTCCTCTGGAGAGGAGAGCAAAACAGAAAAATTGTGTCAAATGATGAATGTGTGCTCCTTGAAAGAAACCAAAGGTAATCTTCAGGGGAGCCCTGAAATGAATTAAGAGACAGGACCCAATAATAATAATTGAGTCTAGTGTGAAGCCCACGTGAAAAATAGTGTTTTGTACACTTTTCTGCAAGCATAGTCTCAAAAATATCTGATTGACATTTCTGAAGTTTGCTGGATAAGATTTAAATCAGCATTGATAGTTGCTTGCAATATTAGCTTCAAATTCTTCAGTGTTTCTTAAATCCCATATATAGAGTTGTAAGTGAATCAGTCCTTGAAAAGTAAGGATAGGGTATACCTTGCTTATCAGTCAGCCCCAAATGTTCAAAAGCAAACTAAACACGCTCAGTCTTTGTTAACTAAAGAAGATAAGGCACACAAACATAAAGCCATTATCTGCCTTTAAAAATGAATCTCTATCTCAGTAGTAAAGCTGTATTGTCCTGCAGCATCATTCACATAGAAGCGAGTTGGTTTGGTTCCTCTATTAGTAGTGAATAAATATTTCACATATCAGCTTCTGCCCACATGAGCTTATTGTCTTGGTAATTACCCCCACAATTATTCAAACAAAAACAAATAACATCATCACTTTAGGATTGCCAATTAGCCTGTCTGAAGAAGTGACCTTGAACACGATATGATTTGTGTTATGTGCCTGCAATATATTTATATACAAGGAAAACACTGCTTGAATTTCAAGAGACTACACAAACAGTGCAGAAAATTCAGTATCAAGAATCAATGAAAAAAGGTATGTTTTTCCACTTCAAAGTTATATCTTACCATTATAATTTAACTATTTAATATCTGATCAAGCTTCAAATAAGCTTTTAAAAAAGCCCTCCACTCCATTTTTTTTTCTATCTTTGAAATTGCAGAGCAGTCAATAAATTTCTAATATATTTTGCCTATATACTCATCCAAATTATTTCCAGAATTTCACGCATCTTCATTATGTGTTTTGGGCACTAAATCTCTGCAGCTTTTATGAATTTTGATTAAGTATCCATTAGTGATGACAGAATAGTATTCAACTACCACCCAAAAATTTTAAAGTGTTGTTCTCACACCCTGGAAGCCTTCTGTATATTCCCAGTTTTCCAATCAGTAAAAAAACCCAAATACCAAGAAGCATAATTCCAGAGAGTCTATCTGCTTTCAAAAAACAAGTGAGATTCTTTAAAAAAAAAAAAAAAAAAAAAAAAAAAAAAAAAAAGGAGGTGTACGGAAACTTATATTTATTTTTCTGTTATGACACTGCACTGTCTGGCTGCACAGAAATATGTGAATGCCTGCACTGCACCAGAACCACCATCAGACTCTTTGCCTCCCTATTCTTCAATTTTATTCTCAGAACTGCTGAGGACCTTTTTACAATTCTTATTGTAGTGTTTGTACTTCCATTGTGTTAAAAAAAAAAAAAAAAAAAAAAAAAAAAAAGTATTTTTCTAGCACTACAAAAGAAGCAAAATTGTCATGGTAGATTGTAATCCTTCTAATTTAGCTTCTTTCCAGAAATCTGCACTTATGCATCATTTATATCATTGCAACCAAGTAATTTTTGACAGTATTTGTAGCTTCTCTTTGAGCATGTTCTGGTTACAGTCATAAAGGGGCCGTCTACATCCTTTGCTAGGTCTTTCCCTAATAATTCTTTCACCAAGTACTGAGTTGATATCTTCCTCATATTTATAGCATATTGCTATATTTGGTTCTCCTTGTGTTACACATTTCTGAAGTATCTTTCTAAACCTTTTATTGATACAAATACACTTATTTATTGTTTAATAAAAATGTACCTATAAGAAATATTACTCATATTTAATTTTGAAAATAGTTTTTTCAGAGAAAAGATCTTATATATGCAATTAAAGATTGAATCCACTAGATGGTCTCTCCAAGTCTCAAATGTTGGAGTTTCCTATTTTACTGGTTTTTGCTGAGACTGAGTTAATTTTCTTCACAGCAGCCTGTATGGTTCAGTGGTTTGTATTGGTGGCCACAAGAGTGTTGATAATACAGGGATGTTTCAGACACTGCTGAGCAGGGCTTCCACAGCACCCAGGTCTTCTCCTTTGCACTGTGCCCCTTCCAGGGAGCAAGCTGGGCTTTGAAAGGACACAGCCAGAACAGCTGACCTGAGCACTCAACAACAAAAAGAGTTGGGGAAAAGTGTTTCCAAAATCGTCATTGCATAGAGACTGGTTGAACATTAGCATCCTGGAGACTGCATCACTTGTTTTTACCCCTTTTTTCTTTCACTTTTAAAATCATCCTTACCTCAATCCATCAGTTTTCTTGCTTTTGCCTTTTCTATAATCTCCACCAAAGTGCCAGGAGATGTGGACTCTTGTGGTGCTTTGCTGCCTGGTGGAGTTAGCCCACCATATCCATGAAACCACAATTTTACTAATGTAAAATCTTGTTTGTTACCTGTTTAGGAACTGTACCAACAAAATAACTCTCTCATTTTTTAAGTGGTATTGGACTATACCCTACTTAATGGGAGGATCATCAAATATACCTCCTGTTGAAGTTCTTCCCACCGAGTATTGAACTTGTCAAGTTTCTCATTGATCAATTCATCCAAGATCCCACCATCAGTCAAAGTCTGAGCCAGTTCCCGAATCTGGTTGCGATTATCCTCTGGATGTCTCATTAAACGTTCCAAAGACTGAAAAAGGTAAAAAAAAAAAAAAGCAGTTTATTTTCCTTTTTGTAAATAAGGTTCTACAGAGCAATCCCAATTTGCCTTAAAAATATAAAAAAGTTATTTCACATTTCAGATACGATAAAAGCAGAGAAAAAAATATGAAATACTTATTTTTCTTGCCTTGGCAACTAATGTTCTGTACTATGAATTTTGAAGCACAAAAATTTTTCATAAAGCAATAAATTTGCTGCTTAATTTTAAAGATGTGGACTATGCCCAATGAGTTTAGTGAGAGTACTTTTACCTTAATATAAAAAAACTTGCTTGAATATCTAAATGGATGAAATTCAATAGCAAAAATGGATTATCAATGCAATATTTTGTATTTTGATGCACTACGAGTGTTAATTTAATTTCTCTTAAAGATTCCATTAATAAAAAATAAAGAATAATAAACAAAGTTGCACTGCTAGGATGAAAACTTGCCTTCTCTGAAGCCTTCAACATTTTTTGACTGGCCTGAAGTGACTTTTTTTTTAAGAATGTTTATTTTATCATTACCAAAACTGTCCATGACAGCCAGCACAGCACATTTAATTATTGTTTGATTTACAATTGTTTGAATGTTTGTTTAAATGATTGTTTGAATTCAAACCTCATTTATTGCATCTAGTAAGAACTTAGGACTTCCAAAATATTTTACACTTTGTTCATGTGTAATGTTAATTCATAGTTTGTTTATAAAGACATTAAATTTACAATTTACCAACACACATGATTTCGTTATTATTTAAGTCAGCACTTACATCTAAAGACTCAGAAATCTCTTCTGCACCTCCCTGGATATTTTCAGTTGCTTTGAGTTTCAGTTCAATCTCATTCAACCATTTATTTTCTGCATCCAAGTATGACAATAATTCACGCCAACATGCCCATACCTCCTGATGAAGAAAAGATTTATTTAGATTGAAAATCTCACAGAAAATTTTCACTCATTAAATTAATGAAAACATTCATACCTCTTCCCCAAAGCAACATGGTTGATACCTGAGTCTTATGGGACCACATAGTTGATTTTCTTTCCCAGTACCCATATGATCCAAATTAATATAAAACACAAGAAAACCATCATTTTGATTAAACAGAGCAAAACCACAGAAAACAACATGAAAAAGTGAGCTCTTCTGCAAAACACAGCTTGAATCTTGATTTTCATGTATCATCCACTTTATATGTTTTCTGAAAAGTTTTCTTATATAAATAGAAAAGTAAGCAGAATTTTTAAAGACCCATATTATAAATTTATGTCTTTACTATAAAAATGCACTTAGATTCCCTATATATTCTATATATTAATTGCTTAAATCACAGGTTATAAAATGTCAGCTTTTAAGAATTCAGACTAAAATCTCTATGGAAATTAATTCTAAACCACATTTAGTGCAATTTATAGACCTTTTAAGTGCTAGAGTACTAAACATAATGTTGGGAAATATTCTCCTTCTCCTGAAATTAAATTATTGTCTAATATTTTATTTATACAGTGCCTGAAGTTACTTAAATAAGCAGATAAAAATGGCACTTTATACAGAAGGAAAGCATTTAAATGCTCCATAAATAATCTTTCTTTTGTTCCTTTTTTATGTTAGTACAAGTTAATGTTGTTGAAATGTGTTGCGCTCTAGACAGATCAAGCTTCCCAGAGAGCAATTCATCTCACCTAACTTTGCTCACACCAAATGAAGGTTGTAGAGAGTTATTAACAAACAGAACACATCATCAATGATCAGGGTAAATATAGATTACCAATTTAAACAAACCTTATTTTCCACAGTTAATTTTAGAGAAGATAAACTTTACTCTGGTATATTATTGTCCTGCATGAGGCTAGCTCCTGCAAATTATTCACAAGCAAAATTTATCTCTTGCAAAATTCCCAACAAAAAACAACACCCAATTCACTCTGGCTACTGTAGAACATAAAAGCAGTTCCATGGCAAGAATCTGCAATGGAGTTGGCCAAAATGGTAGGGTCAACTCAAATTGCATGAGAAATATTCAGGTTGCCAGCAGATCAAACTCTGTTCCCATGCTGAGATAACACCACCTGACCAGCTTCAGGGGCATTCAATCAAAATCCTTAGCCATGGAAGAGAGAAGCCTAGAGGAGCTGATGAAGAGCCTATAACAGGGTTGCTACCAAGCCAGGTTTCTTGATCTCAGGAGGGATAAGAACCTTGATCAGCCATTGTTGTCTCTGATCTAAGAGCCATGTCTCAGTCCTTCTTATAACACAACTCTCCAGCAGATATGATTCTCAGAATAACTTTGCATGTGGCTCATAGCATGGGGTATTTGGTATAAATAAAGCCAGGATAACCCTGGACTACCCACAATCCTATATGATAATACAGCTGTGTTCTCCACCTTGCTTCTTGCTGTTAGAAGGGCCATAAATACAAGACTGACAAGATATCAAACCTCCAAAGTCTTCCACTTTCCATTCAGCCTGCTGCAGAGCTGCTGGTAGCTGGTAATCAGAACATTGAGCTCCTTTTTCAAAGCATCATGAGCTGCTGGTGGAGCCTTTGCTATAAAGTTATTCACAGAATCTGTAATAAGCTTCACTTTCACCTCTTTCTGCAGGGCTTCCTCCTTTGCTCTCTGGAAAGGCAAAAAAGGAGAAGTTCTAGTCCTGGTTTGAGAAGGAAAGTTATTTCTAGCAACTATCAGAATTGTTTGACAAAATTCTAGACAGACGAAAAAAACCCAAACAGCACAACAAAACAAAATACAACAGGAGATGTTTAATTCCCAGACTTCCTGACATAATCTTGAATGCATCCAAAAAACTTTTATTTAATTTTGTTGCCAATACACAATACTCAATACAATTTAACATCTCACATCTATCTAGTGCTCTGGAACTCTCACGCTAATGGAACAATTTAGCACTTGTTTTCTCCCTAGAAATGCTCCAAACATCATTAATTTATGGACCACAAATGAAAAAAAAAAATCTGTTGTGTTAAAAATTCTTACACCCAGATTTAAAGGTAAAATCACAAGAAATACAGAAAAAAACAAAACTTCCGAACAAATTCTCTTTCCTTGCCAATGTCATTAATCTGCATTTAAAGAGAAAGTCAGAAAATATTTTTTCTCTATTGTATATCCCACACTTTTGCTACTCTCTCTTGTTATATAGTCTCATGAAAAAGATTTTCATGAGATAAAATGCTGTTTCCTCTGAGTGCTTTCTGGCATTTGTGACTGGAGTCATATCAGACCTGGAAACACAATGATGTTATAAAAAGTGTCATCAGTGCCTACAGGCCTTCACAGGAATTTACAATGAGAATTCCCTGCCCAAAAAACCTCAAATCAAAACCATATTCCTGAGAACTTTTTTTTTTTTTTTTTTTCTCTAGGTCTGAGGAAGCTCATGAACCAGAATAACAAGGATCAGGCTGCCATTGCTAGAGGAAGTCTAGGAGGTTATTCTTGACTTTACTCTTCTTTAGCTGGGGGAAGAAATGGTCTACAGAGAGAACATAGAATTCCAGTCCAGATTTTCTCTGTTGTGACCTCATGACAAGTGATCTGGTTCTTTCCTAGGTCAAGGTGTCACAAGATGTCTCAACATTGCTGTATTTCATCTGGGTACAGAATAACTACCAGGAATCCATAATGGTGATTGAATATAAACCTATAGATTTTTTCTGTTTTAATATGCAGTGCAATGTATAAAATTGAGTTTTGCTATTTAGTTACTAAAAAAGAACTATATCTTTAGAGTAGATATTTTTTGATATTTGTCTCATTTACAATTGAGTTGGTTCATAAATTTCCTTATATTATTGTGACTGGCAGCAAATTATTTGTCAGTAAATAAATATATAATCAGTTGCATGGTCTGAAACTCTCAAACACTGAAAACTCAAACACTGAAAACAAAGTGTTAGATAGATGGTCAAAGCTATATATATAATGACAATCAGGTTATAATCTGGCTTCCTGAACAGCACAAGCCAAACAGTTCACTTTTGAAATAGGAATTAAGCCCACATCCAGTGGCTTAGAAAGAGTGCATTTAAGCATGTATCAGAAATTAATCATTTTGTCCAAAGGCCATATTCATCCCACATGAAGAAAATATTATCAATTGAGATCTAAATATTCTGTTTCTATATTCCTATGCTAAAGACACAATATTCATACTTAGCACACACCAATATGCATCCTAATGTCCTATTTCTTTTTCTGATCATTCTAATGCAAAGAGAAGACATAAAACTGGTTTCACTCTATTGCTGCTAACATCCAATTTTTTGGAATTGTTCCTTAAATACAAGATTGTTAAAGCTACATCCAAATCAATACCCAATAAAGCAATTTGGAAAAAAAAAAAAAAAAAAAAAAAAAGAAAAAAGCCATGTGGTATTGAGGAATATCAAATATCTTCTAGCATATTCCATATAGAAATTACTTCAAACATCTATTATGTTTAACTTTAGGCAAGTAGATCTGAAAAGGAACTTTCCTAAGAGAAAGAGTAGATTCCCTTTACAATGAGAGCTGAGCTGCTAAAAGAAGTTTGAACACAGCTCAAGGAATTAGTTCATCTTTTACCTTCAGTTCCTCAACAGCTTTCTGTAATTCATCAGGTGTTTTATACTCAAAATCTCTTTCCAGATATTCTTCCTCAGCTTGTGTTATCCACTCGTGCATCTCTGACAAATCCTTTCTGAGACTCACAGTCTTATCCAAACCACCTTTTAATGCAGCCTTCTTAGCATAGGCCTTTAAGAAAGAAAAGATTACATAGTACTTGAAGCAAAGCTACTGTACAAACTTGACAATCTTTTAGCCTGAAAAAAATCAAATTAAATCTTGTATTAATAACACTGCTGTAATTAGGCAGATGTTTAGAAGTAATTAGATAGATATTAATAACAGACCATCAAGAAAGTACTACATCCTTTTTTAGCAAATCATGGCTGTGCAGAATGAGTTTGTAATGATTCTAGAACGAAAATCTACACCATATGCTGATGTCATCAGAAAACAAATCTGGAAAAGAACATCTCCCAGGGATTATGTTCTGTAAGATGTAAAAAGAATAACCACAGGAAAGTGCATTCAAGGGTGAAACCAAATGCTCTCAGACAACCTTCTCACTAGCTCGAATGCAACTTACTAGAGAATAAAGCAATATGCATATTTTTCTTCTGTTGATAAAGTCATTAATGAATGTCTCAGAAAGGTGAATATCCTAAAAATAGTTTAAAAACCAAGCAATCTCCTACTGGAAAAACTATTTATTGTAAAGGGAAAAATACTACCAATAAAAGTTTTGCCAATCACTAAGTGGGGGGTCATATAATTCTGTCACATAGGTCATGTATAGAACAAGAACTAGATAATATTTTAGATCACCTCATCCCAAACCATTCTCTGATTCTATGAATTGTGAATCAAAAATGTCCCTGATTGTTCCATTTACCATCTTTCAATAGCATTCAGAAGTTTGCATCAAAAATAGCAAGCTGTAGTGGTGCTGCTTCTCAGAGTTGGGCTTGCAGAGTTTATTGCTCCAATATTCTGCTGTGTGGTGCTGCTTCAGTAAACATTATTTTCAGTAATATCAGGAGAAATTTTCTTAGTATTTGGTCTTAATTTTTGACATTTTTGGTTTGTTACTCATCCTTGAGGACTGGCTGTTAAACATAAATGCTGTTCTACATAAATGTTGTTTTACAGAACAAAACAGAACAACAACCAGTGAGTATAAAATCAGAATTGTATGTGGCTCTGAAAATTGTCTCTTCCTCAGTTCCAGCACCAGAAGAGAAGGTAAACTCCTATCACCTGAAAAGACTATCTGAATTGTCAATGACAATTGCCAGTTGTCAGCTCTCAGTCATATTAATTGCATCTATATCAACTCAAGCTGACTTTTCCAAATATTTTCAAGAAACCTCCACAAACCAAACTGATTTTTGTATTTACTACTCATGTATTTTAATAGCTATTACTGAAGAAGTTGAGTTAGAAATGCCCACTCAGAGGGAATAATTTGTGCCTTGTATTGAATGAAATTCTTACAGATAGATTTTCTAGGATGTCAGAAGAAAACTGTGATAGACTTCTATACTTGTAAGGCAGTACTTGAAATTTCTGTGAGAGAAGTGCAAAGATATATAGTTTATTAATATCACAAGAAAAATGAATTAAATATTCCACAGTAGTGAAAGGGGAAAGACTACAAAACCAGATCAATAAAATGTCTTACAGATTTCAGAGACCAACCTTTTTTAATAATATGTTTATCAAAAAATATAGAAAGACTATTTTTCACATGTAAATGTAATAATAAAAATTTTAGAAAATATTATACCTCATTAAAAGGTAACACTTTTATGAAAAAATACATTAAAAAGGCAGACAAGAAAAGGAGTAAGTAAAAAAAAATTATATGTAACACAACATGCAAAAACTTTTATTTGAACTGTCATAAAGAATAAGAATCCAAATGTCATCAATGAAATAATAGTAATTTTTTGCTTCCTTACTCTGTAAAATTATTTATTAATAATACCTTTAACTAAAATGAAAGAACTATCCTTTCCTGTTATGTCACATTCTCTGAAATCCATGTAACTACTGGAGACTCATTTATACAGATGCATATCTGCATGTACTCTTAATTCTGAGTTATTGAATTATGAACCCTTCACTGTTTGAATCTGTCTTTTTTAATCCAGAGTAATGACATGCAATTTCAAGAATACAACAGAAAACTAAGTACAGAACTGAATTTTTCTGGCAAATGTCTAAACAACATCTTCAGAAATGTAGTTTTTCAGTAGCCATAAATTATATTGCTTTTAGATCTAATATATTAATATATATCTTTTAAAAAATAATAAGATATTATGCTTATATTATAAAGAAATATACTTTACATATTCTGCTACAGGCTAAATTACACTCCATAAAATATTACTTGAATTAATATGTCTAAATTCATTTTCATATCTACTGCATATGTATAGAAGGATAAATTCTAGCAATAAGAACCCTGATGATCAATTTGAAAAGAATCAGTCACAACAGGAGACTTAATACCTGTTGGCAAATGTGGTCCCACTGAGCATTGAGATCTTTTAGCTCTGACTCTATTCTGGAAGCAAATTCTGGCTCTGCTTCACTCTTCATTTTCTTCCCAATCTCATTAACACTGTTCAAACTGGGCTGGATTGTCTGGATATCATTTACTAAAGCCTGAAGGAAGAACAGAAGATTAGGCAAGAAGCATTCATGCACAGTTTCAGATATGGTGTTCCCATGAAAATGTTTCTACATGAGATTCTGACTTGTCTGAGGTCCAGATCTCCAGTCAAATGGTCAACAGACTAATCAACATAATCAACAGACTAATCTATGAAAAGAAATTGAAAAGGAATGAGCAGCTGTAATGCGACAAGCTATTGTGTACTAAACAAAATTATGTCATTTTAAAATGTTATATATGCAGTATAAATATATACATATATAATGTTAAAATATGCATAACATTTATTTTAAAATGCTTCCCTGTTGTTGATTGAAAACTTGGGAAATATTTTGATCTCTTTTTTTAACATTTCTGAAAGAACATTCCAATATAATGGTTAAAAATAATGGTAATTCTTATTTTAATAATGTCTAAGAGAAAGCTTCAGAGAACTTGCAGTTCCTAAGATCACTGTGGATGTTTCATAATATTTACACATCCTGCCAGAACATTTACAGAACTTGTAAATTCCACTGAGCATATAGACAGGGGCTATCATGGATTACAAGATTCACTGCACTTACACACTCTATCGGGACAGGAAGAAGAATTTGCAAACTCTGTGATGGAAGTACCAATATTTCATGATGCTTTAAAACTCTGCTGGGACAACATCCTGGATCTTGTAAGTTTATTAAAAAATAATATATAACTCACAATACCTGCAAGTTCTTTTCGTACAGTAAGAAAAGTTTGTAAGTCACATGAGTAACAGATACAGAAAAAAAGATCTTTTGGCACAGATTATACAGATTAGAAAATAAATAAATATGCAATGTTCATAAACTCAACAAAGTAAATAAACAGTTGACTTTAGAGGCTAGTTACATATTATTTCCTGTAATGATGATGTGATCCTGCTATAAATACATTAAAAAAAACAAAAAAAAAACAAAAAAAAAACAAGCGCCACTGTGTGCCTCCTTCTAGCATTAAAATTTCTTTGTTTTAACTGAATTTTCCTTCAAACCCAGGACATGCAAAAGGTTCCAACACACTACAGAAGGCAATCCCCTTTCTACATGAATTTATTTTTAGGAATTGTAATCATTTGTGCAACTGGTGTATACATTTAGCTCATAGAGAAGACTTGAATAACTGCCAAGCAGGCAGGAAATACTCACTGTACATTGCTCAAGTTGCTTTTCCAGTGCTTCTGAGTCTCCAAGGGCAGGCCACTCTTCCTTCAGAAAAACATCCACTTCAGCCATCCACTTCTTCAGTGTTCTAGTGTCATTCTGTGTATTAAAAAGACATTTCATTGCATCACACAAAACTTGACTGGCAATAGTGTAATTCATCCTGACACTTCGACTAAAACTCATTGCAATGTAATTTCAACATTATTGAACTGTCTGAAAATACAAACACAGCAAACAAGTAAAACCAATTTTACCTGAGTCTGTCATCAGCACTTTAACCTGCACTTTGACCATTTCTGACCAAATTTAATGTGTCTTTGAGCAGACAACCTTATGGCTCTCAAATTTATCCCTTCTAGATATCATTTGTGTTTGGATACTGCGTGCTTGTTTATTGGTTCCTTCTATAGCTTCAGATTACTCATACTTGGCATTTAATTCAGGCTTACCCATCAAATGTTCTGTGCTTTCATTTAAACTTCAGACTCCTTTTGGAAGTTATATGCACTAGTGCCTAGTGCTATTTTTCTACTAGAGCACAACACGAAAAGCACCTTTACTATTCAGAATGAAAAAATCCAGTGTAACCGAAAGAGATTCACTTCAGAAACTAAAATCATATGATGACTCAATGAGTAATTTCAGAGTCTCTCAGTTACTGTTTCTAGCACTAGAATAGCAATATTATTTCCAGAGTCCTAATTTAACTCTTGCAATTAATAAAAAAATCTGAGCATCAAATAGTTGAAAAGAGGGAATGCTACCAGTCCAGGCAACATTACATAAGTAACTTAATGACTTGAAAAGTAGAATGAGATTTTAAAAATACCCCTTAAAATTACCTTAAGATACCATCTTAGGTAAACAGATGCACATATTAAAATAAAAATATATATGGTAAAATTCTAAAAGTATATTATAAAGCATTTTTTCATCAAACTTCTTTCATCACCAATGGAATACATATCGATATTACATACTGAATGCAAAGCTGAATTAAATAATAGTCTCTATTAGAATGTGCCCTAAAATGTACACAAATATGCTTCAGAAACTATTATGAGATAGGTAACCAAAGGGAACATTTCCCTAATGTGACAGATACTTAAAAACAACAGGCTTCCATGTAAATTGAACTGAATTTATAAAATTAATCACACAGAAATTATCAGTATACTTCAGAAGGCAATTACCAAAACACTGTTGAAAGATCTACTGTTCATTCCATTATCCAACAGTAAAAAAAAGTTCAGAATCATATTTCATGATGAAACTTTAATACCTCTGCAAGAATACTTTTAGTTCATTAATGTGGTAGAATATAGATCTGGTGGGATTTATTTAAAAAGAGATTAGTCTCCAGCTACCGATGAAGAACAAATGTATGACTGGCATTTTCAATCAGATAGTAAACCATTTTGTTTATGAACACTGATTTCATCATATCCCATACTGACACATTCCATAAATTACAACAGCTAAAACTATAATCTGGATGAGAAGTCATTCAATAAGCTCAAAAGACAATGACTTTTATATTAGATGTGTACCAGAGGAATTTCAGCAATAAATAAAAAGGCTAAAATTTATGTGCATCAATAGTTCACACTGCTTTAAAAATACAGGTTCTACAGAGCATGGTCATGATGTTCAGGACCTTTTTAAGAGCAGTGAGAAAATCTCTAAATTTGGCAATGGGGCAGGAGTAGAGATGGAAAACAGATGGAAGGGAAAAGACAAAAGTTTGAATTTCTTAAGCAAAATGCCTTGCTTTTTTTCTGTGGCACTGTCTTTGGGAGTAGGGTAGCATCTGTGAGGAGAGAACAGGTGCTGTCCTGTGCTGGACATGGGTAGTTCCAGCTTCTCCCTGTGAAACTACCACAGGACATGTCTGATGCTGTGGTGAGCTAGTGATGCTCGGTGGCAATGTAGTTAAGAAAGGGCAAAAATGTCAGGCAGACAGAGGAGGAGAGGAAAAAAATGAGAAATAGCCCCGCACAAAGTGAGAAGCAGCACTACAGACAGCCAGGTGAGGTTCTAATGCTGCCATTCTAAATACCTGAAATACACTTCTCATTTCTAGAAACTGCCAACAAGAACCTACTTTATTACAGATGACTTTAATTATGTAAGTGAATTCATTAAAGTCAATATGGTAAAGCTACTTCAGATGCATGAATATGTCTTCAGATACATTAAAATAGAAGTAGAGGAACATAATTTGCAATTTTTGATGAAATTAAAGCTTTTTGCTAATGAAACTACATAGACAGAAACAGCCACAAAATCAGAATTCAAAGTAAAATCTTGTACTCATCAAAATCAAGCAGACATTTAAATACAATTTTTGTCATGTTTTGCTATCTCACTTTGCTGTTAATTTCACACCTAAATGTGTTCTGCCTTAGTCCTGCAGCAACAAGCCCCCATGTATAAGCTGAGGCTGAAAAAGTTTGACGAACCTGGAATCGCTGGAGTTTGGTGAGGCGCTCCTCCAGCTTCTGGCAGTGCTCTGCCAGCTGTGCCGAGAGCTTCCTCCAGCGGCCAAGGACCACCTCAGCCTCTGATCTGTAACTCTGACTGACCTCTGCTGGGGCTCTCCTGGACAGCTCTTCCACAGTTGTGCTGAGATAGGTCAGCCCTTTCTGCTGCTCTTGCAGAGAATTTTGTAGAGCCTGTGAATAAGAAGCAAGTAGAATCTTGATTTAGTGCTAGGCAATTCTTTTCATTTCACAAACACAGGCACGACATAGAGGTCACCTTTGCTGAAACATGCAATAGCATAATTTACTGAGAAATTTGGAAATTTTTTTCTCATACAATATAGAAGGTTTTTTTAGTTGAACTGAGAATATAACCAGAGGTATTTATATTTGTTAATAGATGTGATCTACACACATTTCATTAATTTGAGATAGGAATTTACTATGACACTGATGCTGACACTAAAACAACCAGAGAAAAGAACTAGAACATGGAGAAAAACAAAAGACTTAGAGAACTGATTCTGTGATATAACTTTTTTATAACTTCTCGAAAGTTTTGCAATTTTCAGCCCAAATTTACTTCATCTAGGTTTTGGTTGGGTTTTTTTCCCCCCTCTATTTTACCTTTTACTTCTGAATATGCATCAAAAATATGTTCATTAGCCATCCATGAGTAGAAACTCTATCAGATATTGAGATACAGGGAAGGTTTGTACCCACCAGCAAAATTTGTTTCACTTTTTTGTTGACTTGTAAATTTGACAGGAAATCTGTCAAAAACCTGTGCTGCATTTTGCAAATCAGAATAATTTTCATATCAGCACTGGAAAATGAAATTACCTAAATTTATATTTTACTACCAGAGGAATATTTTATATACCGTGGGGACAAACAGAGGTTTTTCCTTAACATTTTCAATATCTTATAAAATTGCTTTCAATGGTGAACACCATTTTAAATTCTTTATCTTCAGGAATCAAAACAAGCAAGCAACCACCATCTCCTGAAGACCTGGCCTAAAACCCAACTGAGCATTATTTACTCAAGACCCACAGACTTCAGCAGATTCATGTACCAACTTAAGGGTTCTGTTCTTCTAAACTTCTCAGTTGAGACTTTTGTACCCACAGCTTGATCACTCACCTTCAACTCCCTGAGTCTCTGCTCCATGATTTCATATTCAGCAATTGCAACCTGAGGCATGGAGAGTTTAGTTTCTGTTTGCTGCATCCACACAAGTATAGTATTCATTGTCTCCTTGTAGTGTGCAGGAGGCAAACTGTCAAAAACTACATTCAATGGGGAAAAAAAAGGGAAGGAAATAAAGGAAGGAAGGAAAAATAAAATAATTTTTTTGCTTCACTATTCTGTCTGCTGACAGAAGACATTTGATAAAAGACCAAACCTTACTGAAGTCTATGGCTGGCAAGAGATTGCAACAGGCCAGTGTGTATCAAAACTACAAAAAATAATTTTGGAAGCAAAAATATTTTGAAAACAGAACATACTTTTCTAATGTTTGAGATATCTCTACTATTTTATAAGTTCTGTGCCATTTCACTTTGTTATTATAGGTCAGAAGACAACTTATATGGCAAAGACAACTATTTTAAATATGTGTGTTCAGAGGTCAACAGACAAACCACTGCACTTCACCTAAAATCTAATTTCAGAAATGTATTAAGAAGTAGGTTTCCCTTTTATGCCTCCTGTTTATGTGTTCAATGTTTCTGTTCAAGTAAAATGTTCCATTTAAGACATCTGTTAAAAGCTTGGAAAATTAATCTTCCTTACGAATAAAATTGAATTTTATTGAACTGAGCTTATTGTGCCAACATTACAGCTGCTGCAAATAGACAACATCTGGCACACACATGAACAACTCATTAGCAGATACATTCTCTCTGCCATCAACAACAGTTGCCTCTATACTCACTGAAAAATGTGCAGACAAATAGCATGGGTGGTTGGAACTGAAACATTTTCAACTTGTTCATAATAATGAAGAATATAAAAGCTCAAAAAAAGTTGCACCCATTTGTATCTCCTGTATCCTCCTGAATATTCTCTGGTGTTTCACAAAGAAATGTACTGAAAAATAATAAAGCTATCCAAAAAGTAGTTTTGACAAAAACACAGTTAAAATTTTTAAGTGCAAGCTTGCTTACATCATACAGCAGTGCTTGGCAGAATGTACCTCAGATTTTAAGTTGATGAATGGAATGCTATGTGAAAAAAACCTTATATTTTCAGTCAGATATCATAACAATTTCCCAAAATCAGGACAATGTCTCTTGTGAAGGATGCACATTGCATGGCAAACTTTCTTCATGAAAGACTTGGCTGATGTGATTTATCACATATGTCTGGAGATTTACAAAAGATAGGACTTGGTACCATGAAAGAAAAAAATTTGTTCCCTTGTGAGGTATTTTTGTACAGAGAAATCAATAGTAATGTATTCTTGGAAATTCAAACCCAAACATTTTCCGTCTCATCCAGAAACATTTTAAATATTTGCTTTCCTTAGTGAAACTTGTATTGTCTTTGATTCATTTAATCCAAACAATTTCTACTTTCAAATAGAACATACATTTAAACTCTTCACTCCAAATGAATGAAGATATAATTTCAGCAGCTCAGATATGTTAAAGAATTATACAACTCTTAACTGCAGTCTTTTTTAGAAATATGACATGGAATTCAGAATTGTGATGTAATGTTTGACTTCTCTAAGTCATTTTGCCCTATAGGTAAAAAACAAATCTTATGACTAATGTATAACTTCAAGCATTTAAGTAAAAGATCAGCTATTTTTGGTAGTACTGAAGAGTACCTCAGACAGGTGAAAACTGCCATAGCAAACTCCACCTAACTGCATCAAACTCTTACCCTCCAAATTTTCCAAAAATAACAAACATTTTAAAATCATCCAAAAACTCAAACATTTCAGTAAATTGTAATGAGTTATGTGTTCTACTATTGGATGAACGAAATAAAAGTTCAAATGGGATGACAGATGTTGATTTAATCAAACAAGTGTTTTTACAATTTGGTTATTAAATATTCACTTCAGAAGGCATATTTGAATGTAACCATAGTTTTTCCATTTCACTTTTCCAGATTATTACAGATTAGTAATAATGAAATACTTTTTGATCCTTTTTTTAAAGACAAGCAATGTGTCAGCATTTTTATCCACAAGGAAGCAGATTAACTTTTAGGATGGCACTTAACAGCCTTTATTAGTTTAGCCACGCTTTATGGCAATGGTGAGAATTCAGTCAGGCTCCTACAGTGGGATTCACATTACCCTCTTATAATTGTCTAAATGATCCAACCCATTTATGGTCTTTCTGTGGGCAATATTAATCTCTAAATTCCCCATACTAATAACAAAAACCCATATTCAAGACCTGTTTCTTTTTATCTTAAAATTTGCTTTGTGATACTAAGATTTATGGACTAAAGTCCATGCAATAAGCAAAGCTCATTAATAAGGATTCTGCTGTATTATCCAAAAAAAAAAAAAAAAAAAAAAAAAAAATTGGCAGTGGGAAAGCCCTAGTATGTCCTCAATGTGGACCTAGTTTAGATGCAGGAAAACTAGGTCCATGACAGCACTGTAGCAAAATATCACAGAGGGAAATAACAAATGTGTTACTGTGAAATATCAGAACATAGTTCCCATCCCAGAAGGGAAAAATGTTTTTGTATTAATCTATCCCACTTGTAGGGAATGCATTTTGGTAGGACTGACACTGTAACCCTTGAGAACTGACAGGCAAATATGTTTGCACTTGCATATTTCTTACTGAGAAAGTCCATATATTTGGAAACAGAATTTTTAGTTAGATAGGATTTATTTCTAATAAATAGGACCATCTAAACATGTAAAAATAGTTTTCCAAGTAAGTAAAATACTTTGTTTTTCCTCACCACTTCCTTGTTTTTTGTGACCAGATTTTTCAGTCAAAAATGTTTTCCCAAATCAGAAATGAAATGAGAATACAATTATCTCAACAACCATCAAATCACACTGGATAGGTTGCAACATCTTTCTCCTGCAGTCATTACAAATCCCACTGTTCATCACACCATCGTGAAAGGCAGTAAATATAATCTATGGGACCATTTGAGTAAAAACTTATTCCCTGAAATAAATTAACAAGATTGAACTTCATGTATTTCCAATAAAAACCTCTTCAGTAGTAAATGCAATTTAAAACCAGGCTGATGTTTTCACTGCTTTGTTTTACTTATTTTGTAATACAAATACTTGCACCAATTAATCAAGGTCTTTATTCATAAAAGCTGTGATTCTCTTCTCCCACATTTTTAACCAGAAAGTCTCATAGGGAATCTTGTGTAAAACTTGATCAATATTATGTGAGTGATTTAAGACTTCCAATTCTCTTATTTATAGAGCTCTCGAATGAAACAGAAGAGAATAATAGAATCACAGTGTGGTTTGGGTTGGAAGGAACCTTGAAGATCATCCAGTTCCAACCCCCACCATGGGCAGGAACACCTTCCACTAGGTCAGGTGCTCAAGCTCCTTCTAATCTGGGCTTGAACACTTCCATGGAAGCCCTTCTCCAGTTCTACAGGATCTTTTGTAAAAGTAAATATATTTAAATACACAATTATTTTTTAGCTGGGGTATTTTTCATCCATAACAATATTTCTTTTTACACTGTGGAAAAGGACAAAATCACCTACAAAGTAGAGGACATTATCTTATACACATTCATTTCACAGGCTGCTTTGTCCTTTTGATCTTGATTTAAATAAAAAATAATTATTGGAGGAAATGAATGGGGGAAATAAAGGAAAAGAAATCACTTGCATGCTACTTATTAAAACAATAAATTCTCACCCACATCTGAACTGTATCTTCTGCTTGAAGGACACATTTAAAGAAGGTTAAGCAAACTTTATCCCTCAAAATCAAATCACAATGAATATTTTTACTGGTAAATCATGGTTCAGGTCTTAAAGAAAACTTGCAATTATTAAGTTTTCAAGACTCTTAATTTTTTTCTTCCTCAAGTATATGATTTATGAAAGATTATTTTATGTATCATACAATTGCACTGACATTTATAACCCATTTCCAATGCACTTAAATCATCAAAATTAGTTATCAGTTCAAAGTTTTAACCAAAGCAGAATAATTACAGACTAAAATTCTAAATGGTTATCATACTGCTAGTTACTGTAGTTCATTATTTTATAAAATTATGTCATGTTTGAATTGCATGAACTCTGTGCAATCCAACACTTTAGGATACTGTACTTATGGAATAGAGAGAATAATGATGTGAATGCAAAATAATTTTAAGGATGCGATGGTTAAATAAAAAGTCTAAAGAATCTTGACATGATAGAGAAGGCAAAAATTTTCTAAACTACTTCCTGAAATAAACAGGAGAAACATCATTTGAATGTAGATGAATAATTCATCATTAATAATAACAACAGCAATGATGACAATGATGACTTCACCTTTGGGAATTACTGATCCTGCAAAGGTAGAATCAGAACTTGAAAGGAAAGCACAGTGCATAAATTTAAGAAGCAGAGAAAAATGGAAATAAATATGACTTTTTCTTTGCCACCTCCATCTTGAAACATTAATTTTACCTATGACAAAAGTTGTTTTTTTTTTTTTTTTTTAAGTTACTTGCTAAAAATCTAATGATTTTCCAATTTCCCTCAGAAGAACATGTATCTCAATGAGAACATGGATGTCAATCAAGGCCATGACTTGACAGTTCAATGCAGTGAGACTGAAAAACAGAAGCACCTTAATGAAATTTAATTCAGTCACAGAGCTAGAGGAGTGCTGGAATGAATCAGCTGCCACCCAGGATGAAATTTGAACCAGGGAATATTCACTTACCTGCCACTGACTGTCAGCTCTCTCTGGGCTCAGGGGAAATGGGAGGCTGACCTGGCTGCTTCCGAAAAATCTCCCTGACATAGTGGCCGTTAATTTATAGACAAGTAAATATAAAGCACAAAACTTCCTTTTTTCACCAGGATATTACAAAATCTAAGAACCTCTTTGGGAAATCAGGTTATTCATATTCGAATCATTGCCAGCATTGTCTATTTCACTCCCTTGTGTAGATTACTGAACAGTTTTAAGCTCAGTCTGACCCTTATTTTTTATATACCAATATTCTAGACAATAGTCTAAATGTGTTTAGGGAGAAGAGAGAGCTGGAATGCTAGATACAACACATTCAAAATGACATGGATATACAGATATTCTATAAAGTGAGAAAAATGGGGTCGTATTTCTTAATATTTTATGAGGTTGTATCTCTTTCATAAACAGCACCACAAAATAATGAACAATCCTCAACCAAATAGGTTTCAGAATTTAAATTAGGTTTTATAACTGGAAATGCTAATCAAATAATGGAGAAAAGCATGTAAGAAAATCTGAGTTAGTCTTTAGTGTTATTTTATTGACAAATATACTGTGCAGCAGAGAGAAACTACTAAGCACTCTTGAATATTTAAAAAAATCCTCCAAAATAAGCTGACATCAAAAAAACACAAACAAAACCTAACCAAACAAAAAACATTTGAGGGAGACAACCCTCAAAATTAGAGAAAACTGTTCATGAGGGAGTAATTCTCTTGAAAAGCAGGACAGATAAATATCCTTATCCATCAGAAAAGATAATGAAGCAATGGAATATTAAAAAAACCCAAAAAAACCCCAAAAAACCCAAACAAAAAACAAAAAAAAAAAAAAAAAAAAAAAAAAAAAAAAAAAAAAACAAAAACAAACAAACAAACAAACAAACCAGAACAAAACCTCACAAAATAAACAAACCTCTTATTATGGCCAAAAAGAAATATCTTTTTAACTTAAAAATACACCTTAATCATGAAGAAAAAAAAATATTTTTAAACAGCTGTAGTTTTTTTGTGCAAGAAAGAAAAAAAAAAAGGATCAAATACTAGAACTGATCTGCAATAAACATCATTCAGTCCTCAGAAGACTTTTCCATGTGTAGGAAACAATTGAAACATACAAATAATTGATGTAAATAAAAGATGGAAAAATCTAAAATACTCTAACAAAATTTCATTTATTTCTATTAAAGTAAGGCCAGAATAAAGCCACAAGATATGGCCCATCTATACAACACAAGAAAAGTAGTAACAGCTGTCCAGGGCTCCATGCACTATTGATTAAGAGACTTCTGTTCTCTTGCACTCTAGGATTCTGTCTCCAGCCTGTTCATGCTTCCACCTCAGGACAGCTGTTCCTGCAGCTGGCCAAGGCACTGGAGGAGTTTACTGCAGCCCAGGAGGGGGGAAGAACACCCAGGAAGAGCTTTGCTAAAGCCCATGGCATTACAGTTCAGGCAGTGAACACTATTTAACTTGCTGGACTAATGTGCTGGTTAATTGCTCAGTCTCACTACAGTAAAATTTCACGTGCCATACCAGTCAATTTTGGAAGTTTAGATAGAGAAGAAAACATAAAGAAGCCAGTATTTACACTATATTTACACAACTGATTTCAGCATATAAAACATTGTCACATGAAGGGTTTTTACATCTTGTCTATTGTATCTTGAATTTAGAGTAATGAAAAAACTTTACACTGCTTAATGTTAAATTTCTACAATTCATTCTTTCATCACTTGCTATGGGACACTTTCATTTTATTTATTCTGTTCTCCCATGCATCATTACCTCTTCAGTTTGCATATGTGGACACATGCAAAATAACTACAGAAGTGCAGTAATGTAGTAGTGAGAAAATGATACCCAAGACTCTCTGTGACAGAATTCAGGAGGAATATTAGGAAAATCCACTAGAAGGAGCTAGCACTATGACAAATTTCAACTCAGTACAATAATTTAGAGATATCAGTGGTTGAAGAGGCAAATAATATCTTTGTTGTTGAGAAAAGTTAAATTAGTTAATTTTTTTTCCTGATACTTTATTAATTTTATAAGCTAATACAGAAAGTGTACAGTAACTACTGATATGATACATATTATTAATGAGGAATAGTTAACTTTCTACTTTAGTATAGCATTTTGCCTCTTTTGAAAAATTCATTTTACTAAAAACATCACACATAATGTTAACTGGAAGTCATGTTCAGTGTTGCAAATAAGAAAGAGCTGGCCACATGGTGAAAACCAGATACTACTAAGGTGATTCCTGTCTTTGATGAGATTTATTGAGTTAATTTTTTATTCTGTGAAAATCTAGAGCAGATACACTCTTGTAATTGAGCTATCTTTCCTCTCTACTGACTGACAGAGATGGACTGCCTTGTCTTATAACCCAAATAAAAAAGACAGTTTTATGGTGTCAAAAAATATCACTGAATCTGTCCATAAACATACTAATAAGAGGAAGTTTGATGTCAGAACTACATTGAGTGGTAGATTTGCTTCTGAATAGTGTACCTTCCCTCAATTTTTTAATATAAAATATGGAATGAAGTGATAATTTTTGTGAGTAATTCAATTGCAAAAAAGAGCACCTGAATGTCACTACTGGTTTAGTATCACAAAAGAAAATACAAAGCTGGGAAAGCAAAATATAAACACTTATTCCATGTGTGTTAGTCAGGCAAATTGACTTCTTGTCAAGAACACTTACTGGTCTGTAGCTGCTTTTCTCTGGCATGCATGTCAGCAAATATTTGTTTGAAATGGCTGGTAAAAGCAGCAAGGTCAGCATCCAGAAACACTGGACCTTGTTCTTTCTCCTTGAGTGCTTGACTTTGAGACTTTAGCCTTTCAATCTGAGGCTGCAGGGTTGACATTCGAATGATTTCATCCTGAATGTCCAAACAAAAAAAGAAAAAAAAAAAAATCAAGATACAGCTACCCAAGAAATGAAACCACTAGTGCCCTGAAATCACCACAGTTTCAGTGAACATTACCCAACTATTTTGCTTCCAAATATATCAGTTACAATACAAACCAATTCAACATTTAAAACCTTTCCTCATAAATCAATACCTCTACTCCCAATAAAACTGTTGATTGATACCACTGCTGAAAGTCACCTTAAAGTCACTTTTACAAGACATTATGCTAGAAGAAAATAAGGCAGATTGTACATTAAAATTTCAAGCCTAAAGAACATCCTTTTCATGTGAAGCTGGGAAGAGAAAAACACCACATGTACCATAATCCTGGACTCATGTTTGTTGGTTATGTACAGACTAAATAAAATGAAGTAGAAAAGGAGAGATGAAGATGCCCAGTGATTCATAGCAGCCTCACAGTAACATATTAGAGTCTGAGGTTAAGATTAGGATAGCACAGAACAGTTGGAAGGGACTTTCAGGGAACATCTATTCCAATGACCTGATTATTTCAGGGCTGTAAAGTTAAAAAAGTTAAAGCATGTTGATAAAGACATTTTCCGAATGGTTCCCAAAGACTGACAGCCTGCGGGCAGCGACCACCTCTCCCTTTTTGTTACAAACACCATCCTTTTTGTTACACTCCTTGAACACTCTCCCACTCCAGTCTAAACCTCCCCCAGCACAGCTTTGAACCATGCCCATGCACCCTGTGCCTGGATACCAGGAGCAGAGATCAGAACCTTCCTTTTCACCCCCCCTCTCAGGAAGCTGTAGAATACAATGAGGTTTTGTTATTATACTTTGTATATACTGTGGCATACGCAACTACAGAATATAAAAGAAATTATCAAAGTAAGCCAAATGTGCAGTTCACAGCAGAGCTATTGAAAGGAAAGTTTTCTGCATGAGAACAGAGCACAATGTCAGCACAGAAATGCCAGCTTGGAAATACTCAAAAATTGAAATAATAGCATAGATCTCAATTTGGTTTTCAATATTTTCTGTTTGAGACTTTCTGGAGTCAGAGATTTCCTAAAGTCAAACTTTTACAAGAATATAATGCAATTTATAGTGCAATAATACATCTCAATATACTGCTGTCAATCAATATTGGCTTTTAAGACCCCCACCCACAGAGCTGTCTACAGAGAGAAGCAAATTTATATGGTGGTTCAGTATATAAATAAAAACAATTAGGGAAAATTATAAGTGAATTGGTGTGGCAGTTTTTGTACAACTTCTATGATTCTCTCATATTGTGACAGAAGAATATTCCTTCATTTGACTACACAACCCACACTGAATCAGAACACAGCGTATGTAAGAAGTAAAGTGGTCTGCAATGGCAGAATTTTGGACTTGACTGTTCTGGCACAGATCCATAACAGAGGTGATGACCAACAATTCCTTAATGAGGAACGAAAGACACAGCTTTTTACATGAAAATGAAATATAAAAAAGACTTTAGGCACACAATTCCTTCTAAGTGTCTAAGTATCCTAATAACTAAATATTCAGGGCATTGTTTTAAAGACCCATATCTTGGGTTCTATGGCCTCTTTATTTCTTTACCAGGCTTTCCTTGCCTTGAAAAAATATTTTCAATAATTATTTTCTAAATCCAAGGAGTCCATTTACCATTTTTATACTTAAATTTTGTAGGTCATAATCTATCCCTTGAACACCTGTGAAGTACAATATCATAAAAAACTTGAAGAATAATCTCTAACCTTGCATCTTTCTAACTGAGTTTTTACTGTAGCAGGATCTGTTGCTGGTGTGGGTTGTGCTTTCAGCCAGTTTTCTGCAGTAATTGCTGTCTGCTCCAGTTGCTGCAGCTGGGAGTAGAAGTCAATGATGTTATTTTGGTACTCCAGCCATGCCAGCCTTTCACTCAGCAACTGACAGAACTCAATCCAGCGGCTCTTCAGCTGCTCTGAGGCTTGTCTAATGTTGTCAGGATTCAGACCCTCTAGAAAAAAGAGAGAAGATGCTTAAAGACAAACAAGTTACCAAAAAAAAAAAAAAAAAAAAAAAAAGGGGAAAAAAAAAAAAAAAAAAAATAGGATAGCTTAGCAATTCCATTTCTCTATTTGAGAGCTCATAAATCTAGTTAATGATTTATCACCAAGTAACAGTTTAGAATCTACAGATGTTACACATTAGTGGGGAAAGCATATCAAAAATATTTAAAGTTGCTGCCTGGGTACTTTTGTTGCTCTGGGAATGAATTATAAACTACATTAAAGTACAAGAATGGGAATAAAGAAGAAAGTAGAGATACAATACATAAAGCTAATTAAAACTGCTGTAAGAAATCACAAAATGCCTGACAGCTGGATTTTGAAAATTATGCCTGGACTGTAATTAGATTTTAATGTACAAGACTGTTGCTGGCTTTTCTTCTATAAAATTACTACAATTAATAGGAACTATATATTTAGAAGTTTCTGATAATCCAACCCATATATTTTGCATTACACATTATTTAAGAAATAGGCATAAACACTGAGGAATAAACAAAGTACCAGTTCAAACCTCCATCTAGGCCAATTCTGAGCATCCAACAATGACTATGAGGAGGCAGTAAGAAGAGAGCCAAGAAATCATAGGTGATGCTTCTCTGTGGTTATTTCCAAAGTGATTGGTTTCTCTGATGCAGTTTGCCTATTTCTGTCTGTTGTTCAATAATCATGCTTATATTAAAGTTCATAAAATAAAACTGACTTTAGTTATTATGGACAAGGTAATTATTTAGAACAATTAATGGTAAAAGGAATTTTCTTCACTTTCTGTGAAACAAGTAAGCAATACATATGAAAGATAAGAAAATACAACTTAGAATAACATGTTTCATAATGACTCTGTAACTTGAACTAAGGTTGACTTCAAAATAATATTAACTTAATAATTTCATTTATCTTTCAATAGAAGTTTAAATGTAGTCCCTAACATTTTTTAATTGTAATGGCACGTAATGATACACATAACAATAGGGCCAATATTGATTTCAAAATGAGTAAAATTCTCAAATCATTGAACAATGCAATATGCTTAAGAATACTTTCAATAACATCATCATATAGTCATACAATAGCCAACCAGTCAAACAGAAGCTATATTTTTACCAAAATAATAAAAATTAGGGTATTTTTCTTTAAAGCAAGTTGAAAAGCAAATGAGGCAAAAGCCTTCCATGCTCCTCTTCTGAGTCTTTGACACATTACTGAATATGGGCTTTCTGGTTTGCAATCTGAACTCCAAATCTGCAGGCAAATTTCTTTATCAGGATTAAAAAATAGTAAAGTTCATGGCAATTTTGGAAGGACATAGGAAATAGAGTCCTAATTGCAGCTAAATGCTGTAATGGAAACTAATAAGAAGGATTGGAATTTTTTTATAATAAAATATTATAAAGAATTGCAATAATGCATGCTATATGGTAAACCACACCAAATGAGAATCAGGGATCATGTCTGTTGTGAAGCACCATAGTGCTCTGGCAAATCCTGCTCTGGATTCAGGTCAGGGCTTTTTCATTCAGAGCTGCTTGGAAACAGCCCACTTGGAAACAGACTGTGCAGTACCTGATAGCAGTTCTCTGGATATGCTTTTTCTCTGGGATGGTGCCCCAGCCAAATAAATTGTACAGCATTTCAAAAATAAAAACTGTAAGAAAAATAAAAAGTCCAGTACTGCTGGGAGATAATGGCAACTGTGGTGGTTGGAGCAGCTCCAGATCCACCTTATACCCAAAAACTGAAGGGCAGGTTTTAAGGACTGAGCAAGGATATAAAATGAACCTTGATGCATGAAGAAGTAAAATAGGATTTTGACACATCTTAATAAAATCCAGAAGTGATCTTGTCTTCTGTGAGTGCATGTGAGCATCTGGAAATGTGGTATCCTAACTAAATTTTCTAGAAATGCAATTTCTAATGAGCATGTGAAGAGGCAGAATAAGCCTGAATGGCACAGCACATCTGAATAACAACACTCACAGACAACCAGGCACACAGATACTAAATCTTAACAACAGCAAGAACAAACATATGTATAGACAATAAGCCTTTAACTATGCTGTATTTCAACAACAGTTTCTGTTGTGAGTTGGGTATAAAAATGCTGTATATTCTTAACAGAGAGCAGATAATCTTTGCCACTGTGTTCATTATTATCTCTGAGCCTGGAAGACATTGCTTGTGAGTTTGGCAGACTAGATATAAAAGGATCACTTTATTTATTCCTCCTTTCCTTTCTTTTCAGCTGCTACAGTCTCCCAAGTACCCTCAGGCGAGATTATGATTACCAGAAGTGCAGTCATGGATTCTCCACACATAATAATACTTGTCACTGCAATATTTTCTTCTAGGATTCAGAGATGACTGCATTTCAGATGAAAATCTAGATTCACCAGATCCTCCTTTCTTAATTTTCTCATAGGTCCCTCTTCACATGGCATATTTAAATATGTGAAAATAGCCACTATTATTCAATTTTTATTTAATTCTTTAACATCTAACCTTTGAGTCTAAATGTGATTACATTAATACATAGAGAAAGAAATACTTTTGTTCTTCATGTTCCTGAAGTGGATAGTACAAAACTGGATTATGCAGAGTCATGTTTGGCAAAATATTGCAGAAATGCACCTTCATAAGGAAGAATATCCTAATGAAAATAAGATAAAATCTCCATAACATATGTCTATAAAACTCTTATTTCTCAGTCTATTCAGGTAAATCAAGATTGTCCATCAGATGCCAGCATGTCATTTCCAGGAGGATGTAATAAAATGGCTGTTACTTACACTTGAGGTCGTTTGGGCAAATTTAACCCACTGGTGAAAATCAAGAATTTCACAGAATCATGGAATTGTTAGGATTGGAAGGGAGTTCTGGAGATCACCCAATCCAATCCTGGTGCCAAGGCAGGGTCACCCAGAGCAGGTGACACAAGAACATGTCCAGGTGGGGCTTGGAAAGTCTCCAGAGAGGCAGACTCCATTACTTCCCTGGGCAGCTCTGGGTTACAGTGCTCTGCCACCCCCAAAGTAATGAAATTCTTCCTCTTGGTTGATGTGGAACTTCCTGTGGTTTAATTTATTACTCCTTAATAAACTCCATTATTCCTTGTCCTGTTTGTAACTTTATTCTGATTTCTTCATTAACTTAAGTAACTTTACAATACAAACAGGTAAAGAAACAATATAAAACCCATTTTCTGGTAAAACATTATTTTATGAATTGTGGTTGGTTCATAATATTTTCATGTTTCACATTCTAAAAGCTTCTGGTATAATCATTGTATAAATATACTGTACCCAGAGGAAACAGATAATTATCTGAAGTGCATCCATTAATTTTATTACCTTGTATACTGCACATAACAAATTGTGCCTGAATATTTTTAATTGTGCAGCACCTTACATGCAAGTGCTTTGGAATTGCCACTTAATATGAAATATATCTTGTTAAACATATCTTGCTAAATGCATCTGTCATTTGCACAGTTCTGTGATAGAATAATGTGATATTATTTGGGTTTTTGTAGCTTTTGATTCTTGTGTAACTTACAAGATAATGTATTTCTTCCACAGAATGGTGGCAATTCAAAATTACGTATTTTATTGCAACAAATTGTTTTGTATTCACTTTAATGTTTCCTGTCAAAGTTTTCTGATTATTCATTTTGATGTCCTGTTTATTTTATTATAAACTACTATAATAGCCAAATGTCCACTCAAACTGCTTAACTGCTTCACTCATTCATCAACAGTTTTTATTCTACTTTATAATATGATTTAGTAAAGAATAACGAAAAAGATATATTTTTTTTTCTAGAAACACTGGTAAAAAAATATATATAAGCTTTCACTCATTACAACCATCAGACTTCTTTGAAAGCATATGTAAGGAGAGGCAGAGCACAGCCCATGTGGGTCGTTGGGTAAAGAAGCATCCACCAATGACTTTCCTTGGGAAAAGCCCTTCAAAGGGCAATGCCCAGACACCCAGCCTACAAACACAGGAACAGCTATGCTGGGGGAGAGGGCACTTCTTTCCAGTGCAAAATACTTTTGCTGACAGGGACTGACAACATTTACATAAGGCTAGAAGAATGTCCTGTGTAAATAAGTTTCCTCAGAATATTTCCCTCTGCTCAGGAACAAATAAATTAAACCCTAAATAAACCAATTCAATTCTCTCCAGAACCCTGATTTTTTAAATTGTTCCCTCTCCTACCTGTCACAGAAATATAAATTATACAACAGGATTTCACTACCATTCTGAACTTGCTCTTATAATCCACCAGAAGTCTCATCTTTTTATGCTCTTCATCTGTTGCATTCAGAATCTTGTTTATGAGCAAAGAGAGAGAATATTTTACATATTAAGCAAAGGTAGGAATTCAGTGCCAGTATAATTGAAATCTTAAGGAATCTAATAATTATTAGACCAGATCTAATTGACACAGAGTAAGTAAAAACTAACAATACAATTTAAATTGTCATCACTTAACTTCTGAACTGATCTATGCCTTAAATCTGTTTGCCTTATGTGGTCTTTTAATTACAGATTATACTGCAAATACTACTGCATGACAATCATCAATTCAATCACTGACTGTTTCCTTAAAGAATAACAATGGGAGCATCATCATTTTTGATCTGTAAATTGCAGTAGTAAGAAAGGTTATGCATTAAAACATAGTGTATCTATATAGATGCTAAACTGCAGATCCTTCATAAATGCAGAGAAGCACATGAATTAATTCCAGCTCCTTCCCATTTTATGGAAAAGAGTTCCAGCACTGGAACAGGAAGGTATGAAGGAATAGTAAGGCTGCTCCAAAAATGTTATTTTTGAGATTCAGTAAATCTCTCTTCTTGTTCTTAGTGAACACAACCACCAAAAAAAAAAAAAAAAATGTACACAATAAATAAACATTATAGAAATTTAGTTGAATTACTGTGGAAAAATATAAAGCTGCGTAATTCTAGTACAGTTTGAAATGAAGTTTTAAAGTTAATATTTTTACTTAACTTTTATTTCCCTTTCATTTGAACTAAATTGCAAGCATGAACTGCAATTAGATCTTAATGATTGGAAGAAAAGACAAATAGAGGATATGTTGTATACAAAAGTACAATCGCTTTACAACGGCAGTTAACTTCCTCTACCCTCAAGGAGTAATTTTGAACATTTCACAGGACATTCCATTTGCTAATTCTTCATAGTTCTCATCAACTAATGTTAATTATTTATTCTACTCTCTACTGCTGGTAATTACTGCCTTAATTAACCATTCCTAACACTATTTTTCAATTTGCCTTTGCATCAGTGCAACAGTTGAAAGTCCCATAAATACACAAGGTTTAAAGTCCAGAGGAATTGTTTCTCTTTTCAAAGGGATTGTTTCCTCCCTAAAACCTTGACATTAAGAGATCTTTATTTTCACAGCCAATTAATCTGTCAGCTACACTAGAACATTTTTGCCACCAAGGCTACCACAATATAATGCATGACACAGACCTCAGAGCAGCTGACAAAGTTGAAGAAGTTGATAAAGTCATGCTGGCTAAGTTAGCCTACCCTGTGCCTGCCACCCAGTTGGAAGATGTGCTTCCTAAAAAAAGAGGTATGACTTGAGAAATACTGGAAATACTTATACTCACATCTAGTCACATGTAAACCATTTATAAGAAAAGAGCCATGGACTGAGAGAGAGAAAAACAGAGTCTTGAGTTAAATTCCATGAGAATAATTAAGACAGAGTTCAGTCTACTTGATATATGACATGGTAGGCACTACAGTGCAGGGTAAGCATTATTTAAGATGGTAGTGAGTTCTGCAACTAACACCAAAATTAGTAATCATGAAGTATTACATAATTAAAAAAAAAACAACTAAACTGGAATTCTTGAGGTGCAGGTCTGCATTTTCCCAATGGAAGAGTGGGGCATGGCTAAATATGCCCTACACAGATTCTGCCCAAAATAGGAACCTCAAGGTGTCAGCATAGAAAATACAGTTGCTTCCTTAAAAGTCATGTACAATCAATTCTCCTAGGCAGAACACATTAAAACAAACAAACAAACAAACAAAAAACAAACAAAAACTAAAGTAATGATATTTAAATATGGTCTACACCTTAAATATGGTCTCTTTTAAAATATTGCCTTCATATTTAAGCGAAATAATTGTAGGATTCCATCAAATTTCTTTAGCTTGGCCAGTTAGTATCTCAGACTTAAAGATTTCACTTTTAGTAATTTAATTATTGGTTATTCATCGTAAAAATTTAAAAGAAAATATATGTTCCAAATATCAGTTTATTCATTATCTGTATGTCTGGCAATCATATCAGTATGATAGGTGTTGGCCCATGTTAATTATTTGATTGAAAGGCAAGATATTCTTTAATATGAAGAATAAGGACATGAGTTACAGTTTTACTGTCATTTATTTTTCTTTGAGTTTTGTTTCTCCCTTATTTAAAAGTTCAAAGGAATGTCATAATGTAATAATTTATTTGGGAAAAAAAATACAAAATTCTTGCACCTATTTTTCTTTGTTCAAGAGTTGTATAAATGTTTACAATTACTATCTTCAAAAAACCAAATGCCAAAAATTTCTTCCAAATCCCAATAAAATTTTATATTTTCTATACAGGAAATTATAGAAATATATATACTACAAAACATACATTAGATATTAAAAGTCAGGAAGCCTTTTTTTCCCAACTGGTTAAAGTAATGCCTTTGGAGCTGTCTAACTCAGATGTGGTTATGTACTTCAAAGCTTATAGAATTCAGAAAATAAGATTACAACTTAAGACTCTGCACAGAACAGATTGTTAATATACAATTCATTACTGTGAGTTTCTAACACATTTCTTTGAATGGAACTAAAGTGGTAATATTTCTTTTCCTTTTTTCTAATTAACAGATTTAACATTCAGAAATAATAAAAAAATATAAGGCAACATCACTTTACCGTTCCATTTAGACAGTATATGCTAATATAATTCTTGTGATAAATATGAACCTGTTCGTTTATCAAATCCCTAAGAAGATTATCTAAAGCAACTCCCATGTAATTACCATTCACCATCTGTTCCACCAGGGCCTCAGCTGATCTGCTGGCATCTTGCAGTTTTCGGTACTTCTCCGGCTTTTCTCTCTGGATAGCCTGCAGCACGACAGGAAAGGTGAATATTTCAACAGAGGGATTTTGAACAAGAAAGTAATTAATCTCAGGGAAGTCTTCTGATTTCTTGAGGCTTTTTAACCTCAAGTCATCTTGCCCTGACTGCCCCCCAGTTTGCAACGAAAGCAGCAGGTGCCATAACCCACCAGGAAGGGAGTCAGTCAGAGTCAAATACAGAAACTGGGAGTCAGAACTCAACAGAGCTGATAAATGACACATATCAGTATTTATAGATACATAATAGACATAGAAATTAAGAGCTATTTGAAGCACAATATTTCAGAAAGAAAATATTCATTCAACAGAAATGCCTTGCGGAAGAATAGATTTGCACATCTTCATGGTAAAAGCAAAACATGACCATTCTCACCTACAGCATTCTACACTATCAAATCTATATAAAATTTAATTGCTTATGTTACTATTTTGTTTGAAAACAAAATAATAACAGTAAAATGCATACATAAGACCACATACAGCAGAGACCCCTATGTGGGCTATTAAGAAGAAGAATTAACTGTAGATTTAATGAAGGCTTCTCATTATGTGTTGTACTTAATACTCTTGATTCACCTTTCTGTATACAAAAATTGCTTATCAATGTTCAGGCTAGCTAGTGAGGCCAAGTATAGGCCAGCTGCTAAAATTACAAGATACAGTAGGAATCTAAATTTAAATATCATTTTGGGTCAGTAGAAATACTGGAGGGAAGTAAAGTCATTTTAGATCTGACAGCCCATCAATGCTGTATTGTAATTAACAACATGAAGCCAAGCCATCTATTTTAAACTAAATTAGCTGCATAATTTAGGTGTAATTTAGAAGCTCAAAGATGCAACAAGGGCCCACAGCCAAGTTTGATACCAAAAATAAAACAGACTAAATATCTCCCAGAGATCCTGACCAAGACAGTGTCCCATAAGTCAAGTCCCTCACTTTGAGGCAGCAGATGCACACTTACAAGAGGCTATGTCCCCCAAATCCTACATAATGTAGATGGAAACATAACACTTGGACACTTGGCCCTGGTTGCAGTTTCCCAGGCTGGATGACCCCACTGGGCTTCCCCATCACCTGTTTATTTCCACAGCAAAGGTAGATGCTGCATAACTTCAGAAAAGTTCTTTAAACTCAAAAGAAAGCTCAAATAGGTGTCTAAGAATGCACTTAGAAAAATAACCTTATACACTTTAAATTTGGAAATACTATTTTTCAAATAGATTGTTGCACCCATATGGAATGAATATAAACACTTTTTAATAAACTCTCTTAAGATAACTTTTAAAATGTGATGCTTGAAGTATCTTCATTTAAACAAGAAGCAGCCCCTGGAAGACTTGGTAGGTGAGGAGACACAGAAACTTGGAAGAGAAGTTTTCAATTAAATTCACACTTTTCCTCAGCCTACCTATCACTGTTATTCATTTGTTCATATAGAAAGGGTTAAACAGCAGCCTTTCTAATAATATCTCAAAGATTCTTTTTAACACTGTCACTAAAACAATTTTGGATAAATAAAATATATAAAGAAAATATATTTAGAGAATAATAAAATATTTTGTATTTTAGAAACATATCTTTAATATATAACTAAATTACCATTGAAATATTATGAATTTTAATCCAAATAAGTTACATATGACTGTATGAATTATCTCTCATTTTTGTAGGTCAATAAAATCTTGTACCATTCTACAGAAAAATTTAAATATTTTCCAAATTAAAGAAGTAAATTAACTCCCCGTAGAGTTCCAAAATCTCTTACAGAATTTTAATTAATACTACTCTGTCTATAATGCCAGGTATAATTAACATGAGAATAACTACAGAGAACTCAAAGGAATCATTGAAACACTAAAATATACTGAAAATAATTCTACTCCGTCTGTAACACCAGGTGTGTAATTATCATACGTATAACTGTAGTGAGCAGAAAAATATCACATTAAAAAAACTTCATAAAATATGCTAAAACTTATATTTTTAAAATATAAAAATGATATGGCATAAAAGCTTGTGGAATTTAACCCTTCCCTGCCCAGCATATGCTATGTGTGCAGGAAAATGTGGAGAAATGTCCACTTCTCTCCTGAAAAGATTCAAGTTCCAGGTCCTTGTAGAAAATCTAAGCATTATGTATAGATTTCTTAAATAAACATAAAAGATTTCACACATATCAAACTTTCTGTCAACTATTTTTCTCCTTTCATTTTACGTAATTGGTATATATTATACAAATTAAGGTCTAACACAGGTTACAGGAGGACAAACACACAGGAAGCACAGTGATACCAGTGGAGGAGAGGCTGAACTCTTGGTTCCTCAGACAGAGACAAATGATGTGACACAGGGAGAAAGGAGGAAATTCACTGCAGTTACTCAAAACACTGATCACATGTTCCTGCCTGTAGTCTGTACACTCTGACATTGTTCGCCAAACCTGCAAATTGTGTCTTGGGTTTTTAAGCTCCTCAGAAGAAGTAGTTCCATAACCCTGTGTCATTTGCCTAGAAATAAATGGAGTAGTCCTGGAAACACCTCTAATTTATCTCTTTGGTTCTGTTTTCTTATTGTTTGCTTTACTGAAGGGACCACACTGATCCTGGTTCATTTAAGGCACAAGTAGAACGGGATAATTTTGAAGAGATTTGTAAAGCTTTGATGCTTAAATTTTGTAAATTATAATAGGCACTTTTTGTCAATAGTGGCTAAGTCACTTCAAAATATCTCCAAATATATAACCTCACCCCTTTTTTAAACTCTTATTGCTTTCTGTGAAAGATTTTTCAGGAAAAAAAAAAAAAAAAAAAAAAAAAAAAAAAAAAAAAAAAAAAAAAACAAAAACAAACAAACAAAAAAAAAAAAAAAAAAAACACCAATATAAGAGGGAAAGGTTAACTTTACAGGCTTTTGTCCAAGCAGAGATTATTTCCCTTTTGGACCACTTTGCAGCAGACAATGCAAATGCATTCTAGCCCAGTTTTAATTGATGAAAAAATTATAAATTCATCTTTAGCTAAATACTAGCCAAAGGTGAAGGGGCTACTTTTACAAATCTAAACATTTTATTTGACCTTGAGATTTCAGTTGGCAGTTTATGACTTTATAACCTAGAAAATACTGATGACTGGAGAAATTATGTTATTCATATATCAAATCAGCATCCTTTGAGAGGTCTGTGGAAGGATGCAGGGTAGCAGTACACCCTGACCTTCTGTGATGGTGACCCATCACCCCTGAGGGCAGAGAGGGCAGCATTATCATCACCACCTCTGACAGTGATTCAGCTCTCAAATACTCATGCCCAACAAAGCATGCCTGGAAAAGGTCACTAAAACAAAACAAACATATGAGAATGGGGCTTCTGAGAATGCCAAGAGAACAAATTTAATTGTTTAGGATATCTGACATTTTCCCTTACATCTGTTCCTTGTGTTTATCTTTGATTCTGAATTTCTTGGTGCTTCTTCCTGGCCACCCAAAACTCCTTTCAAGGAATTTTATTTCCAGTTTCTTGTTGGGTAATCTCAAATCCAACTTACTAAATAGGATTTACTACCTGAAATTGCACCTGAACCTTCATATATTTGAATTTGCAATACTGAAAGCTCATTATACTGAAAGTCTAAGAAAAGCTTAAGAAAATTTTAGAAGTCTTGAGTCATTCTTAGGTCTGATTTTAAATAAAATACACATGCTAACTGTAAAATATTTATGGTGGGATGCAGTATAAAAATATTACTTTGCTAATGTCTGGATGTCTCCTTTATTTATGAGTACAGCTGTTCAAAAATGGAACTTCTTTCTTATGGCTTTGCAGTCTCTCTGCTCAGGTAAGGTAAATATCTTTTTTCTGTATCAGGGAAGGGATATAAATACTTTTCTTCTCCCCAGACATAGGAATGGACTTTTTGCACATATCTAATATATTCAAGCTACATAATACATCTGCCAAAGGCTAATTTCCTGCCAGGATCTGAAGAGCAGCTGGCTTAGCAAACAGAGTCACTGCATTTCATACAGTCTGCTCTTGGCTCTGCCTCCCCCAGGACTCCTCTGAGCTGGGATGGGAGCAAGCTTTTTCATTTCATGAATCACCAACGATGGCAAAAGAGATTTCCTTGTGGATTTCGTTTCTGACATCTCTGTCTCTCTATCATGCAGCAAATGCACTTCCACTAAATCTTATGGAAGTGACCTCTCATCCATGAAAAATGATGGGCAGGAACAAGCTGCCACAAGACAAACAAACCTAAAACCAGTAACCTGTCCCCAAAAGAACAGTAGAGATGGAAGTCATCACAGTGCTGCTCTAGGACTCAGCACTGGCTATAGAGGGAATAAAGGAAAATTTTGATGTCAGTCAAGCACAGGAGTTTTGTGATATACCAATTTATGCTATCATATAGGCATATCATATATCCCTAAATGATAAAGCAAGGGCAAGATAGAATTTCTGCAGACATGTGTAGATGGTCATATGGATGCACATACGAGTACAGCACTGGGGTATGAGTGTGGATGTCAGTGCACATCCTGGTTTTGGCTGGGATGCAGTGAATTTGTTCTCAGTAGCTGGGACAGTGCTGTGTTTTGGATTCATTATTAGAATAGTACTGATAACATTCATGTTTAGGGTTTTCTAAGCTGTGTCTACCCTAAGTCAAGAACTATTTGCCAGGGATACAAAAAAAACAAAAAACAAAAAAAACCAAAAACCCAAAAAACCAAAAAAAACTGGGAGGGAACACAGCAATTGCACTGTGCATCACTTGCTTGTTTGTAGTTTTCTTTCTATTATCTGAACTATAATTTGCTATCATTTTTTTTTATTTTACTTTATTTCATTCAACTATTCTTATCTCAACCTACAAGTTTTACTCTTGGTTCTCCCCATTCCACTGGGGCGGGTGGGGGGAAGTGAGCAGGTGTGGTGCTTAGTTACCAGCTGGGCTTAAAGCACAGCAGTACAATAAAATCTATTTCAATTATCTCTCACATATGTTTTCCTTTCTACATTTCATTCTTTTTTTATATGCCTTCCACAACTTTACTAGAGATTATATAATATGCTAAAACAAGTACTCTCTTATTTTCTATTGATTTGAGGTTCATTTTGAGAGAACTAATAACTAAAAGTGTTAGCAAGCAGCAACAAAACTGTTCAAATCAAGGAACTGAAGAGTAATTTCTGCTTTGTCTCTCATTTTATGGATAGAGACAGAGACAAGACCAGGAAAAGTCAGGTCAGGACAAGTTTTAAGACCTGGCATTCATAAAAAATTGATTTTCTTTTTACTTTTTTTAAAAAGTGTGTTCAAAGACTAACTGAAAACCATTCAACACACAGTCCATGTGGCGCTTGCCAAGTGCCATGCTTCAGAGTTCTCACTATCAAGTTAATATATGTAATAGAATGTTTTCTCCCTTAGAGCAACTAGAAACCTCTAAATGTACCTTGATTTTCTCTATAAAATGTTCATTTTAAATGCAGTGACACTCTGTGAAATTGGTTCTTAAAAATATTTTCAATGTTAATGAAGGATACGCATCAATTTTGTCATATCTATTTGGAATTACTGGTTTGTCTCAGAACTCTCTTGATACAAAACAGATCCTTTTCTGCACTACTTTATTGAAAAAAAAAAAAAAAAACAAAAAAAACCCAAAAAAACCCACCAAAAAAAAAACTGGAAATTTTTTTGTTAACAATTCATTTATTACATTTCCAAAGAGATCAAAGGAAGATCTGGAATATCTCCTGCTATCTTTAGTGTCGTTAATTCAAAATCTAAATGCTCATGCAGTGGTGAAATTCCACGCATCTTTCTCCAGTATTATGTGTGCTCTCACTAACTGAAATGAGACCTGGATAAATGTGGTGATAGGTAGTGCTCTCCCAGTCCCAATGCTCTTCCTCAGCACCAGCAAAGGCAAGGCAAGAGCCAGTGGAATTCCAGCAGGGACCAGAGGAGGTCTATGGTTCACCCACCTCTCCCCCTTCACTTGCAGCAATCACCACCTCCTCAAAATCTAAGACAGGAAAGAAGGAGGAAGGTGAACCATGGCTCCTGGATCCTTTAATGCTTTTATAAAATCTTAGACAGTATGAGGTAGAATCAATGGGAAAACTGACAGTGTGGGTAGCCTCAGTAATTTGTAGGTCAAGATGAGCTAATTTTCATCCTTGAAATAAATATGTTCCTCAAAATGTGAATATATGAAGGGGAGATGAGTATTTTGATTTTTTCTATTTCTTTCTTTTAAAATTTAGATTGGAGCACTTGGAATATTAACTGCATATCTATTAATGTATTAGATAAATACTATTAACTCAGTGTGGAAGCATGTGAATCCATCAAATCTACTCTGTATTTGATTCCAGTCTGCATATATATGTATATTTATGTATATTTCACATAACATAAATTTATGGCATTAATTAATTCAAGATATTAAATTGAAATGTATAATTCCTAGCACTCATGACAATATAAATAAGAATTTAATGTGGAATTTAAAAATATACACTTACAGTTACTAAATTCCATGTTATTCAATGTTATCATACCTGATTTATGATGGAAAAGTAGAAAATGAGAAAAAATAGCAGCAAATCTAAATTCAATACAGTAACTTTGTTCTATCTCTTTGTGTTCTTGGACTAGGCATCAACATGGGTTTTAATGACATTATATAACATAAAATGCTTCTATCTGAGATAATTATAAAAAACCACCCCTTTCTCTTATTTGGAAAATATGGGTATTTTTCATTGATCTACAAAAATTAAATAAGGAAGAAAATTTGTAACATTTTAATTTTCAAGGGCTAAACTCAGTAATTCGGTCTGTGGCACGCAGACACACAAATAAAGCTACTTCTCACACACTGCAGAACCATTCACTTTGGCAGCAAAAACCAGTTCTTGGTTCTAATATGGTATTACAATAGAGCAAAAAAAAACCTCAACAAAAGTCCCATGGAAACTGGTGATTGTCATATATATTTTACAGCTCTGTAAAAGGAAATAGATATAGATTTTCTTTAGTATCCACTCCAGTGACACTTTTCATATTCTTCTGTTTATGTATGTATAATGCCAAATTAAGCTGTCAGTGTAGAATTATGTTGCATATTTAAGAAATTATATATAGCCTTTGGTATAACTTCACCTAAAACTTTCATGGATCTAGAATACCTTAATTTAATATTAATATGCATGAACAAAAACAACAACAAATTTTATGTGTTCAGACAGCCTGTGTAGTAATTTTGGTGCCAAAATCTGAAATCCACAGAAACTTCTAAATTTATCTTGGACAATCAATGCTTGTCAGTCTACATTTGAAATCGTTTATGCTTGGACTCTGAAAGCACATTGGCAAGCTGACACAGACTAACAGACAGGCACAGGAGTAGTTTCTCCTACATTGACTCTTTCTTTGAGGTCTGAGAGGTTCCCTTCCTTCCGGAAGACGGCGAACTCGGGGCTCTGCAGCACGGCCTCGGAGCGGGTCATCCAGCTGTGCAGCTCCGTGGTGTCCGAGTCAAACCTGAGAGACACACAGGTGCAACAAGACTTTCAACTTGCACAGTTTCTAAAACCAGGATTGGCAGCAAACATGGGTTGTTTAAACAAGTGAAGAAACAGCAATTTCTATTGGCAAAAGGCAGTTTTACATTCCCGTATCTCATCAGAGACTTCATAGAACTATTCACTCTAAAATTTAGAAACGTAGAAATACTTTTTTATTTTTAAGACCCGATTTGACAGCTGAACAGATGCAATAATTTTCACAGTAAGTATTCTAATTTTTCAAGTTAATGCTTTTGGAAGATATGCAACAAATGTCTAGCAGTGAAGAAAGAGTACCACACATCCTGTTGGCTGAGCTGAGGATGTAAAGCCTATCCAACTGACCAAATGCAGCCTTCAAACCTGTGAGATCACTGTCCCTGCTTCTAAAAATGGTATTATGAAGGAAATTCAAGCAGAAAAATTGATGAAAGAAGCTTTTACTGATTAACTCATTTTTTTTATAGAATGTAATCACTAATCAACAAGTAAAGTATAATTATCCACAGTTAAAGCTTTAGAAACCAAAATTAAGATCCCCAAATCTCTGCATTTAATTTATAACTAGTTTTTACTCTAAAGCCCTTTTTACTATATTCTGGATTCTTTCATCAACTCCTTTAAAACTGATCTTAATTTGTGTTAACCACTCTTCAGGTAATGTCTCAAAATGCAGATATTTAAATTACTAATGTCTAGAAATTTCAAATTGCAATTCAGTATCTACTGCAATTTTTAAAACAAGCAGCTTTGAACTATTTTTTTTCCCAGTTGTGCTACATTCTTTGCATGATTGCATTTCTTTATTGCACGGTATGTTCTAATATTTATATCTCTTTTGCAGCTGACTTTCCTTCTGCAGCAATACAGTGAGAACACAGTAGAGTGGAAAGACCTGGGGGGAAAAAACAGCAATCTGTATCTTTCAGTTTGTTTTGTGACTATAGGTTATATAATTTGCATACATCTGAAAATCTACTAAAAAACAGTAACTTGAGCAAGAATTATACCCCTAGAGAAATTAATTATTTAATAAAAATACACTTTGTTTGTGCAAGGATTTATACTTCTTAAATACAAGGATGTAAGGCAAAACCAGGTGCTACATAAATCTACATTTACAGAAATGAAAAATGAATACAAGAAAGAGTTCCATGCTTGAACTAATATTTATTCTTCCCTTTTTTTTTTTTTTATTCTCCACTGTGATTTTTTGTATTCATAAATAGTAAAAGGAAAAGAAAAAGTATCACACACTGCCTTAATCTCAGTCCACTATTCTATATTCAAATTATAAACTCTTAGGAATAATTTTGATAAAGAATTCCTGATAAAACTAATCGAGTACTCATTCAAGAAGAAAAAATGTGGCTTTGAAGTAATGGAAGGTGCAGAAACCTTCAGTTTTATAAAGAATTACAAATTCTGAGGCAAAAGACAAAATAAAATTCCCAAATGGTTTGAGGAATGTGTGTGCTGGTCACTGATTTTAATCCCCAGTCAGCTGAGAGCTTCCTACTTCAGCTTTATTTTTGATCATTAAATCAAATGCAATTATTGAAATAAAATGTTATCCTCTGTTCTACAAATAATGACTGCATATTTGATTATCTCAAAACACCAGACTTCTGATAGCAATGAAGTTTAACAGTCCCTGAGTACTAAAGTTCCTTGACTGCAGGTAAAATTGTATGAGTTCTGATATTTGCTCCATTTTGAAGCTGCAGGCAAGTAGAATTTGTGAGACCAACTCTCCAAAAAATAGCTTGGTTTTCCCTGGTAAAGAATGAAAATTGACAGAAAAAAAAATGTTTATCAGTGATCAATTCTTCAAAAATAGGATTTAGCCCTTGCCTCTGCAACAGCTGGAAGAGGAATGGGAGCATTTGGGATAGTTTTGACAGTAAAACAAAATAATTAGGAACACATCTCATGGCCATCAGATGGTGGCAAGTATTAGACATAGATCTTTAAGGTCCCTTCCAACTGAAAACATTCTATAATATGATATGGTTCTCAGATATGAAAAAGCTGATCCTACATAACAGATTGCTCTGCCACTTGCAGTTTCCTCTAGAGATAAATACAATTTCAGAAACAAAGCCTCCTGTTCAAAAAGGGCAATACAAAGGGGGGCAGAAAAGAATTAAAATACATAAAAGTTAAGTCTAAGTAGCTTTTTTCAATAACTTTTTAAATAACTTTAAAATAAGGATGTCTTACCTAATGAGAAAAAAAAAATCACTTTGTCATGCTCATCTCATGTAAAAGGAGGAAACACTAGTAGAAATGGCATTTAATCATTCTGCTTTAGTGATTGGATACTTCATTTCTGAGTACAGCTGCAGTTAGAAATTACATTAGCTCTAGACTGATATTGAAGTATAAATAGAGTCTTTAAATCTCCTAGGAACAAGAATACTTTAGACATAGAATAGTTCAAGACTGCCCTTCTGTCCCAACAAACTTCAGTTAGGCAGAATTTGTAAAAATAGATCAATGGAAGATTCTAAACCAAAAATCACTTGAGAAATTACTCTAAATAACTGCCTTAAATTAGCATGTCCATTGGCATGGTTGCCACCTAAAAAATCAATTTGAAGCAAGGGATTTATTCTTCATGAAACAGTCATGCTCATGACTGTTCTTTGTTTTCCACATAGTCTTTTCTTCTGCTATTCCACACTATTTTTGCTGGTCCCCCAGCCCCCTCTTTACATGCCAGCACATGTCAGCTGAGTTCAAATGGAGATTTGCTTTTACTGTAAAATATAAACAAATTAACTCTTGTTACTTAGTGATTTTCATTAGTTTTTTATTAGATAGGGAACTTCTAGTAGGACAAGAGTATCCTACTCTGAGTATTTGGAGGGTATTTGAGTTGGAAATTCCACGCAGAGGAAAAATCTGATGCATTTAAGTTGTGAAATGTCTCAAAGTTGAGGTTTATCATGTATTTAATAGAGAAAAGGAAAGCCAGAAGAAGGAGCCAATTTTGAGCAAATAATTGGTGATCTAGTAAGAAAGTTTAGAATGGGAATCTGAGGTAGGCATTTGGTTTAGGATGATCCAGAAAATCAATTTGTGGAGAATTTTCCATGAGAACGTGACCGACATAGATTAAAAATATAAAGATTGCTTTTAAATATGCTTGGAGCTAATAGGTAGACAAACAAATTCAATGTTTAAAAAGTTCACATAGGAAGCTGAGGTGTGAGTATCTTCTGTCATGTGGCCAGCCTGGTACATAATCTTATCTCTAATCTGAATAAATTTAATCTTTAAATTACATTACTATGCTACTGCTACCATGGACAGTGGTTTCAATACTTTATTCTTTTAACAGACAAAAAATGCTTGAAAATTTCCTTTGCTCATTTGCTTCCTTCCTTCCCCAAACAAAAATCACACTGGGCCTGTCACCACTGTGAATCTTGGGCAGACATAAAACCATTTGCCTACATATTGAGTTGGCAGGGAATGATACAACTTTGATCCAAGAACCACTTTATTGAATTATTTCACTTCCATGTCTGGACTGAAATCCCCAGTTCACCAGAGACTATTCTCAGCTTGTAGCTCTTCACTGCCTAGAACATATCAAAGAACAACTTTACAGCACACGGTGCCCATTGGAAGAATTATTCTGATCTAATTCCCTGTTATCTTCCTTCCTTCTCTGTATTTGTAGTTCATAAGTCAGTAGTTAATAAATAGAGTTGTTCTTATATTCTAATTCAACCGCCAATTTATCCAAGTAAATATTTTTACCTTATTATTGTTTTAGGTTTAGTTGCCAAATAATTTTATTTCCTTTTGGAATGACATTTTGACCCTCCCTCCACATTTGTGATACTATTAAGTGTAACATCATCGATACTATGACCAGTGCATTTCTGCAATGCATACCAAAGCATGAAAAGAAATATTAAATAAATCTTAAGTGTGTATCTGTAACAGAATCTTCACAAGAACTATCAGGTACAGAGTACTTTTAAACCAAATCATCATGGCCTGCTGCAAGTGCTGACTGGTACCTCTCTGATAATACTGCAGGTAATTTCAGAGGCTAAATGTGAAGAATATAAATTCTGTTTACTTTTCAATAATCCATTTCTCACCTCATGAAAAGGATAAAGGATGAATGCTTAGTAAGCATTAAGATGTGCCCATATATAACTTCAACATACCCATACTTCTTACACTTCAAATGCCCCTCTAAGCAACAGAAAACTAATCTGTTGTGTCCCAGTCACCTTTTCCTCTCCTCTGCAATTGGCTACAGACATAATGAAATAAAAAACACCAGGAAAATTGAAGACATGACTTTCCTCTTTTTGAATTTGCTACCTATCATTAGATTACAATACCAGAGCACAAGCTGCATTTCATAAGAGAATAAGGGTCAAACATCCCAATGGAGGGGCTGTAAAAGGGCTGAACAATTACCATTTAGTCCCAACATAATTCATTGCACAGAAATGGGATATATGAAACAATAGCTATCAAAAAGACCATTGTAAAATCCCTAAAATATTCCTTTCATTTTTTTCCCTACAAAAATCAAAACTTTTCTAAATAATGAAGGATTGGAATCCCAAATATAATAATTTTCAAAAAAGTGAGGGCTTCTCTCTTTTCAAAAAGCTTATTTAGCAGCTGTTAAATGAAAAGAAAAAGCCACTAGATGGAGCAACTATCCTGTTTACACACCTTGCTCTTCAAAGGGCATCGAGTCTCTTTCAAATCTTCTGATTAACATTATGACAATAATAATATTATGACAAGTAGACTTTCCTTGGAAACCTTAAGAAGCATGTAAAAAGATATTTACCAAACTGCAAAGAAAGGTATATTTGGTTGTTATTGAAGCCTATTACTTTTAAGAAATATGTTTAAATTAAATATTAACCAGCTCTTACTTGTCTGCTGTTTAAAAACTTAGCCTGAACAGAATAGCTTTCAGATTTTTCTATGATATGCAACTTACTTGTTTTTTTCCCACGTAAATATCATGAAAATAAATATGTTATCTTAAATCCCTTTCTTCCATTTACAGGTTTTTTAAATACTATAACTTCAGCTGTGTTACATTTATCTCTAGCCCTAATGCCTTTCAAATTCTTATTATACAGCTCCAAGTATTTTATCTTTCTCAGTTTCAAATTGAGTCCTGTGGGAAAAGGAGCTTTTCTTTGACTAGCAACAGAACTTAACTCATCTGGGTTAGTCTGACATTATGAAGCATTAGTCCTGAAGCAGTGTTAGATTTTAAGGGGCAGAATAGAGTGGAAATAAATAAATAAATGAATAAATAAATAAATAAAGTAATCTGGTTCTTATCTCTGCTTTCTGCCACTTATGGCAAAAACTTGCTTTAAGAGGCAAGAAAAAATCATCAGCTTCCTTCCCATGCATTATCTGAATGGAGAAACACCACCTACAGATAATACAACCATCATTCAGCCTGCTGCATAGCTGTGGACATTTCCAACATTTACTTCCCACATTCCCAAAATGAAGGTCCATTCACAGATGCAACAGTCATACCAAACTGATTCTCATGTGCTGGTGCATTTGCATTGTTGAAACAAACCTAGTGATTTTGGCACGAAAACAATAGAGCATATCATAATGTATTAAACAATTAACTCTCTTTTTACATGTGGAAGCAAGATTTCTTTCCTAGCAGGTCAGAATAAAAGTCCAACCTGTGCAGAAATGAAAAGGACTTTGATTTTAAATATCTAAAAGAAAGAACAATTTACTCAATTATCTAAAGTCATCCCAGGCAAAGTGTGAGAACTACGGATTGTTCCATCTTGACACTTACCCAAAAACTTAAGCAGAAATTATATGGTGAATCATATATTTTAGATAGCATTAAAACAAATCAAAAAAGCTTGAAACCTAGTATGCATTGTAAAAGATCATTAACACTCTGTAAATTTTGTAGCAGATCGACCAGTAAATATCTAAAAGCAATCCTAGTCTCAACATTGACAACACATCCTATTTTCTGTACAAAATCAATCAGGTTTATATATAAACTTGTTAGTTGCAGTGCTTTAGACAGGCATCAGCTAAAGCACTGTAATAACACATAATTATCGGTTTCTATAAACCAAGGTAGTTTGGAAGACAAACAATTCCCATAATCCAGCTAATTCTTGCCCTCAGGCAGTCTCCTTGCAGGATGAGTATGAAGTCTGCCAAGTTTACTTTCAGTATTAAGGCAAATTAAATGAATATGAGCAAGAAGGAAAATATATGCTAACAGTAAATACAGAGTAGTTGAAAAAGGAACTTCTATGCTAATTTGTCTCCAGTTTTATAATTATGCATATAGCAGCAATTTTCTTGAAGAATTAAAAAAATAGGTTTTAAAAAATTATCCTATTTCATTTAGTTTCAACTAGATAACACTTTCTTCTACAACAGTAGTCTTGCATTTTGCTTCCTTATGAAGTAAGATCATTCCTAAAATTTTCACTCCAGAAAAACAAAGTTAAATTTTTAAAATACCAATTATTCAAATAACTCAAAACTGCTGGGAAATTTTAATTATTAATTTTTCAATTTCAAAGTAAAGCAGATCACTCTTTTAATGATAAGTTACCATGCTACACTAAAGGTTTACTGTCATATATAAGCTAACAGGGCCTTGATCCTGTTTCACATCTTTGCACTGTACTATGAGACATTAACAGCAATGCTAAGGCTTATAATTCCTAATAAGTAACAACACTGCCATCTAAAAATTCCTTCAAAAAATTCAGGAATTACAAGTCTGCTGACAGTCATTGCTTTGCATAATTTTGAATGCTTGGGAATATATTAGCAAAATATAACTCCCACTTATTATTTAATGGTACCCTAAGATATGGGGAAAAGCAGATTCCAAATGGGGACTTTGGAGATAGATTAAATTCATTCAAATTTAGCTCACAAACTTATTTAGACCAAGCAATTTCCATAGAAATAGTTACCCAATTTAACAAAAAGGGGAAGAATAACTCTTCTTGTATCACATATACAGCATTCCTAAATAATAATGCTGAACTAGAAACCTTACTTTAGAATGGTTGAACACAGGCAGGATGCCTAAATATAAAAGTACCTATTTTTTCAATAATACAAAACTTCAATTTTTTAATTCTCAGATTGCTCCTATTCTTGATGTATTTCATTATTTTTAGTAAGTGAAACACTATTTTACAAGAAAATACTTGTCCTGGTAAACACATTGGACTCAACAGATATTGTCTATAGAAATGAGACACTGAATGTAGTTTGATATGCTTTTCAGTCCTCAAATTCATTACCTTGGAATTCATGTTTATCTGAATATGAAAAAAACGTTTCCAAAACAAACATTACAATGAATGTTTGAAATCTACCTTCTTTGGAACTTAGTGCTTGAACTAATTCTGCTTAAACACATCAGATTTTTTTCTCCTGAATTTAACTAGTTTTCAGCATCAGCTTAAAATCCCTTGTCATTTGTACTTGAGTTACATATGAAAAAAATCTGAAAGTAATAATAATGCATGTTTCACCAATATTAACTGCCTCTGCAGAACTGCTATTTTTACTCCAGACCCATAAGCCCAGAAGAATACAATGAACTTTAGAAAGAAGACAATATCTCAATTAGTAGTATTTTAACCACCATAAAATTCTTCTTAAAGAATACAAAAATCCTAGAATTAATGGAATGCTTCTTGCCCACCACGTGTCAAGACCCTGGTCAAGTGGGATCCCCACAATGCCATACATAAGGACTTTACCTGACTACAATTACTATGCAAAAGTATTACTGTAATCATAAACATTCTATACTACTAAATAGGTGTAATAGAAGCACAACACAATCCATAACGCATGCTGAGTAAAGAAAGACAATAATCAGCTGGTACCCTAGTAGAAAACAGAAATATAATTTTAAGTTCAAAATAGCATACAGAAAAATATTGCAGTCAAATAGCTATTTATGTATTTTTGTCCAGACTCTATCAGTATTCTCTTTCTGTCTCTTGATGATTCTCACCTCTTCCTAATTTCTGAATCCACAAGGAGTTGCCTTTTTTTGTGGGGTGGAGGTGGTGGGAGTTCCTCTTTAGCATGCTTAACCAGGATTTGCTCTCTTGTGGTCACCATAGTTACAGTTTCCATTACAGTTGTCTGTGTTAGTGATGTCTGAGTGGTAGTGACAGCCTGCGAAATCTGTGAGAAGTACAAAAACAGAGGTCATACATTATTTCAAAGACTTCAGTAAAGATTGTTTGGAGGAGAAATAGAAAATAATGAGAAACTGCTCTCATCTGATCATAGGCTGACCTTCAGAAAAAAAAAACAACATTATATGCAACTCAAGCTAGATTGTTTTATCTGGCTCACGCTGCGTGAATAAGATATTTGCAAAAGCCAATATAAAAACAAGAAAGGATTCTAATGAACTTAGAGCTCCCTGGAATCCGTGCTGAATGAAGGAAAGAAATGAATGGAATTTTATAATGGAATGATAGCAAACAAATAAAATGTTACTATTACTAAATATTGATTTCAGACTGCCCCTAGTCTGAAAATTTGCATCTTGAGAGGTGACAAAGATATTAAAATGGCACTATATTGCCAATTATTAGTCTTACAACTAATAAAAAATTTCAAATAGAATTCAATCCACAATAACATACTTGCATGAAAATGCAGTTAACTTTCTTCCTGGAAATCTTAAATTAGAACACATGCACTAGAAGGCAAATTAATTGATATCAGTTTTATTCCTTAAATTTAAAAACAATATATAGGGGTCACACCAGATACTAACACCCATGGTATGTAACACTGTAAACACGACCTATCTAATGCATTTAGCTTTGCTCTGGTAATGTGAAAAAAACCCCTTTGTATAGCTCAGCTGCATTACAAAAAGGATGATGAGAAATATTTTTTGCTCTATTTGTTTGTACACTGCTTGTGCATGTACTTCCCGTTTATACTTTTTTTCATGTAACTTTTTCCAACTCAAATGTGGGTAGCTGTTCTTAAATCCCTCAATTCATGACAAATAGGCCACTTCTTTTTTTGATTCTGTCAGATGATGGCTCATTTGTCAAAATGCTCTAGTTACAGCTCCAATGACCATCTCACAGTTTAAGGGCAGTGACACGGAAAATAAAAGAAAAAAATTATACCAGGAGTAGAAAGGTTGAGCCCTGCTCAACTTCAAAGAAGGCCTGCTTCTTTGCTTTTGCAAGAATCAGAGTTTCCAATTCAACAACAGAAATTCCAATATCTAAAAGTCCATGAAACTATAAACACATACATAAATTATCTATTACTTTTTGTATCAGAAACTCAGAGAATTAAGTCAGCTTAGTTATTGAGACATAAGTGCTTCTACAAGCAATGAAGAGGCAACCAGGTCTATGACCTTTCCCACAATGCTTTCTTGCATTAAAAAAGAAAAATAGAATGACAAGGAAAGGGAAACACTGTTAGCAAGGATCCTCTTCCCAGCAGGCAATATCAGTAAAGCCAAGAAACCTGGAAAAATACCCAATAAATTCCTGCCAACTCTGCTGAATTCTTCCCATTGTCTTCTACGAAAAGTCTTCCTGCTCTCTGTCCAGGCTGACACTGGAAGTGATGACTAGGGAAGTGATTTACCACTGTAAATTGTCAATATTTCTTAATAGAGCAGTTAAATCTATGCTGTGCTTTCCTCTAGAAATAGGCAGTTGTTTAGGTTTTAGAGCAGACTCTGGACTACTAAGAAGACTAAAAAATTTAGATCTAGAGCAGATTTTCAAAAAATATATGAGTTAATTATGTCAACTGAATAAGCTGCTTGTGACCTGCAGATTTAGGTAACATATGAAGTACAAAATTCTTCAGAAGAGAAAATCAGAGAAAAGGTTGACTTTCCAATCATTAAAATTGTATGGAGCAACATTCTTGTTTTAGTTCTCTCAAGAAGATGTATTGATTTTGTTTTTTTTTTTTGTTTTTTCTACAGAAATCATGACAATATGAAGTCAGCATTTCCATATATTTTTACTGAAACTCTACATAGCATTTTTTCCCATTTTATTTTAAATAATTTGAAGGCAGAAGGAAAAGCAAGTTAAAGCTTCTAATATCTAGGAAAAAAACCCCAAAACAAACAAAAAAAACCCCAAACCTAACTGTCCATACACCTTTTAATCACCAGAGTGGTGTGTTTTATGTATTATTCAAAGACAGTGCAAATAATAACTCTATTTTCTTCATCCTTCTCAGTCCCTGAATAACAAATGTGATTCTGTGTTGGGCCAATATAGACTAGGACTTTAACCCACTAGAAAATCATATGGAAAGGGCTAAGGTGACTCACAAGGCTGCACATTAAAAGGCATTCAAAATACAATGCTTGCCAGCAGTTTCACATCAATCCCATCTTTGAAACACGTTAAAACTCATCATTTTTCCAAGCAGACAAATTCAAATCTTTCTCATCATCTATAGGCAAACATATGTACAATGTGCGTATAGCACTTCAGTAGTTTTATGTCATTTTATTTCTCATTTATACAGCAGCCTTCCTTTAATGCCAACATTTATTACTGTCTTTGGAAGTGCCCTCTGTCCTGATAAACTCATAATTTTCCTTTACACTCACTTTTGGAGCTGTCATCTGTTTTTTGATGAAATTTATCTCTGTAAGTGGGGAAGTTCATATGAGGAATGGTGTTTTCTTTAGTTTGGAAAGATTTTCCGTACAATTTAGTGGAGCATAATGAACTCAGCAAAAATGGGTTTAGAGCTTCTGGAAGCTCTGCATCTAGCTTAAACAAGCTGTCCTTGTCCTTGATTCCACTGTGTGGTCAGTGAAGGAAAGCTGACATTTTCATGATGAGGACAAACTGCTTTTTAGATTTCTCTCTCTCACATCCTTGCCATCCAGTCATTTGTAGCAGGAGCTTCAGCCATGTGTTCTGATTAGATGCTTGAATCCAAGAGCAATTAATTCAGCCAAATGTGGGAGAACTCACATTCTGCTTTCTGCACTTTTCCTTTGGGATTTATAAGTACTTTATATGTCTAGTTGGAGAATAGTCTTTGAATTGAGCCTGAGGTTGTCTCTTCAATTTAATTTCTTATTTTGTTAACAAGTTAATCATTTGGCAACACTTTATTAAGAGGGGAAATAACTAAGGACAAAAATGCAATTATGAGGGCCTATGAAAATTATTAATTGTAGAATCCTGAAGGTTGGAAGAGACATTTAAGATCATTGAGTTTAACTATTGACCTAGGTCTGCCAAGTCCACCACTAAACCACATAAAGTTAATTTTGAAGGCAATATCTAAGCCTGATGAATAAAACATGCATTTTCTGATAGATTTTAGTGCAAAATATTCTGGTTTTCACCCTCTTCAAAGTCTCCTCCTCCTCAGTTCATGAGTAGAGAACATAATGAGATTTTGCAATTTTTCCTGTATGTAAACACATAAATGAGTTCTGTAATGAATACATGAGAAAACCTCACTGAAATCATCTGCCCTGCCTAGACAGAAACCCATGGTGACAAGTACACCCTCAGTATTTCACAGAAGATGAATCTGAAGTGTTGCAGTGCCTTAGGAACAGGTCCTTCAGCCAGGTCTAACTGTGCAATGCTCCCAGAAGGTGAAGCAGCATTCCCACAACAGCATCCACTTCTATCCCAAGCAGAGCAGCTTTCCCTTGGAGGAAAAGCCAATCCACTGGAATGTTCTGCTGGGATAGGCAGCTACACTCTTTTGGGAATCCAAAACATCTCCCAGCTGTGCTGATCTTTTTTTACAGCCCCAGGTCTGCTCATTTCATTTTCTGTAATCTACGCACCCTTTTTAAAACAAGTAACTACATTGAGGAGCCATCACCCATCTGAGCCAGACTTGAACAATTTGGAGGGACTTACTGACTTCCTCAAATGATGTGACCGTAGCCAGCCCAAATTAAAAAATGAATCTCTGGAATTTTCTTCTGCTTTGAAACAGAAGGTTTTCTACAGCAAATATACTGTAATTAAATATTATTTTCAGCTCCTAAGTGCTGTGTACACAGTATGGTTTTGCTTCCTAAGTGAAATGGTGCCTTCCCCCATTTTCATCACATATTCTCCCCAACTGATTTTTCCAACTTCCGCTACTTTTTCTATCACAGAGTAAACTAAAATATCAAGGTATGAGTTGAAAGCAAGGTTACTAAGAGGGATTCAGATCCCTACATAAAGTACAGCAGCTTTTCTTTAATTACCTAAACATAATTTGGTAAAAGTATTAGTTGAGAGCAACAAAAAAGGGCAGCATGCTCAAGGGAATTGAATCAAACTGACCAGAACTGTGAGAGATCTGTATTAACAGGACAGAAGTACCTGCTGTAACATTCTACTCTGTGCTTTCTAATTAAAAAACCTTAATATCCATTTCCACTTTAACCAGTCATACAATGACAGCTCTAAAATAACCCAGTACTACTGGGATAATGGAATGGAAAAAAGGGAGCTGGTTTGGGTTTAAATCCAGCAAGAAAGAGATGCTGGCAAGATGTCTAGGCAAAATAATTGGATATGGGTTTGGGTACTACACCTGAGTGCTGAATTTTTCTTCCCAGCTTAAAACCTCAATTTCTTTTTAAAATTATAGTTAACATAAAGTGGTCAAAATAATAGCAGGCTGTATTTTTTCATTGGAACTTTGCTTACAGGTGCAGACTGATTTATTTTCCTGAGAATTTTCTCTTTCTTGTAGCCTCTCTTATTAATCTGTAAATCAGCATATCATATGCAGAAGTAAAATAGCAATCAATTATAAACTTTTAATATTGAAAAAAAAAAACCTCCACTTAAACTAGCAGACAGGCCTTGCACTAATTTCAGACCACGTGCTATTTCAAAGAGACAGCTATAAAAAAGTCTGTTATTATAGGTTAAAAATAAATTAACTGGAAAGGTATTTTCATTATGCTTTGTATCATCCCTGAAAACATAGTTAACAACCCAAGAAAATAATCAACACTATAAAGAGAGATTAAAAACTAAAGAGATAAATAAAATTCAGGAAAGTTATATTACAGTTTTACTCTGCTGTCCTAAAATTATGTCTTAAACAATCATGCAGGGGAAAAAATTAAAACAAGATGAAAACCAGAATCAAAACTACTTCAAGCATTTGACTGTCAAAGGAGCTGATTGTCAGAAACAGATAAAACTCTTTTTTACAAACCTGTTTAGAATTGCTCTCCACCTTCTGCACAAGGCTTTCCCAGCGCTGGGCAAAATTTTCAAGACGACTTTCCAGCTTTTGAGCCACTGCTTTATTTTTCACAGCTACAAGGAGATCTTGGCTGAGCAACTTCAGCTTACTCATCATTTGCCTTTTCATTTCTATATCTCCTTTTAGGATCTGTTAAACAAAGTAACAGAAGGAAGAACACACATTCATACCAAAAAAAAAAAAAAAAAAAAAATCCAAACTAAAACACCCACAAAAGATAAAACCAACAAACTTAGAAGAGAAATCATAAGGAGAACATCAGAAAGACCTGAAAATGGGTTAAGGCTTCTATAATTTTTTATGGTGTTGTTTCCATATAGACTGCTGGCATAGTTTACATAACAACATAACATGGCAGGTGGAGAAACTCCAAACTTCACAGTAGGCTTCAGGTGATGACATAAATCAAAAAGCTAACAGTTGTGTTACAGGAATAACCTTAAAACTGCACTAATGGTAACAACTATGTCAACATGTCAAACAATCTTTTTTTAAAATTTCAATGTACTTTGTTATATATTGCATATTGAAGAAAAAGCTTCCTAGAAAAGTAGCATTTGATCCCAAACCAGGATTAAAACAAACAAACAAAACCAACACAAATGGAAACAAAACCAAACCAAACCAAACAAAACCCCAAAAAAGAATCCAAATAAAAAAATAAATCTAAACACACTGTGCCAAGGGAGTTTGAAACTCCTGGGATCTACAGGGGCAAACCTGCCTATGGAACAGGTTGTTCACAGACCCAAGGGTCATCCATAGCTCCAGTTCTTACCTGAAAAGAGTTAACAGCTTTACTCCACTGATTTCCATTCCTTAAACATTCATTCTCTACACCCTAATCCTGCTAACCATGGCCAAATTTTGAACTCCCTATGCAGTACTGGATTGCATTCTAATCCCCAAAGCATGAAAGGGATAATCAAACAAGTGGTTAGACAACAGAATTAAGCCTACATATACTTTCCTACAGCTATATAATCCAAAACTGTAATTAAAACACAACTCAGCAAAAGAAAGATTCATTATCTTTGTAATCAGGACTCTTTCTAATCACACTTGATTTGAAACATAATTACTAATGGTAGGCACAGTTAATATAAAAATTTAAATTGATCTATCCCTGAGAAGTAGAAGCTAACTTCATATTGAAGAATCTCTTTTCAGAATACTTGCAGACCTAACAGATGGAGTAAAGTAGATGCAAACCAGTTTAGCATGTTAAACTTCAAGCACAGCTATATTTGACCTTTTTTCACGCCTACAGCGTCAGAAAAAAGCTCATGTGGAAGCCACCATACACGGACTGGAATAATAAAAAAATGCTATCCTGTGAAACATTAGTTAGTTCTGAAGAGCAATGTTTGCTTTCCAATCACCCCAGCCCACAACAGCTGTATAACACACCCGTGAGTTCAGCATTAATCCAAGATACCTGGAACACAAGCAGGAAGTGAAACACTACAAAAAGAAGGATGCCAAAAATTTCTTTTAAAGATACTGCTCACTGCAATTTAATATGCTTTTGTGACAGCTACAGTCAATCTGGAAAACTATACTGAGATATTCTGTTTTCACATTTCTTCATTAAAAACCTGTCAATGTCCCACAATAACAAAAAATGTGCTCTAGGTTTTTTTCCAGTACAAGAATAGATAATAGCAACTGCAAAATATGCAATTTGCCAACTTGGAAGGCAAGACGTGGCTATTTGCTTTATTAAATTAATTATCAATTATATCAGTCATAACTTTGGTCACGTACATATTGTAAACCCTGATATTTGAACATTATGAAGTGATTTCCTTATTTTTGGTAATATGGTTCTATTTTTGGGGGTTTTCAGTTTTTAGTTCTTGTATTTTTCTTTTCCTTAAAGATCAAAAAACTTACTGTATTGTCTAACTAGCAACAACCACTATAAAGTTAGTTTTCAGCTGCAAAGAAATTATAGTGTAATGTCTAATTTATTTTATATATTTACCCCCCACACACCCCAAAATTAGGTGCAGCAAGAAAATATTTAACTCTATATTAATGGAATATACACTATAAACATTTAGAGGTAGATCTTGTATACCTTTATAATAGCCCTCAGTATTTTTGACAAAAAAAAAAAAAAATAAAAAAAGACAAACAAACACCAACCCCTCCTCACCCCACCCCCCCCCTCCCACCCCCCGATATGTATAACTTCATTTTACAGACTACAAAATGTAGGCCTAGGACATGAAAAGAATCTACCAAGCCTGTGCCATACATGGCACCAAAATTCCACCCTATTTCTACATTCTCAGTGCATGACATCTTCCAGCTCAGTCCATGCTCTGTTTCATCCTACACCTTATGTAAGTATTAAAGTCAGTTATAGACTCAGTGAATAAATGGTAAATGGAAAATTTTAAACAAAAAAAAAAAACAAAACACAACACATTATTTTTAAGGAACTATTTTAAGAACTAGTGCAACTACCTGCTAAACAGTTTTTCTGACCATTAAATTAGGAAGATCCCAGCAGAGAACTGGTGACAAAGAAAATAAATTTTCACATAAAATAGTGAATTAATCCTCAGAAATAAACTGCAGTCTGTGGAGGACCCCACACCAGAGCAGGCAGATGTGCTCTGAAGGATATTTGTACCTGTGGAGAGCCCACACTGGAGCAGACTCCAGTCTGTGGACCTCAATTTGATATAAAAAGTCTAATTTTTTACCTATGTCAACAGACCTGTTTCACACCAATCACTGTAGAATGCTTAGGGCCTTGTCGGAGGGTTGTATAATTTCAAATCAATAGTCACAATGCTAAATGGTCTAATAAATTACCTTCAGAAAATTCCTTCTGGTTAAAGAGACTGGCTAAAATCATGACCATAATCTGGCAAACTTCTGCATATAAGTGAGGCAGAAAATATAAACTGGAAGCTCTTATGCCATATTATAATATCAAACCTAAAATTCTTAAAGTCTAACAGGAACAAGTAATGCTGTAATTTCTTGCTGGAGATGACTGGACAATTGAGGGATCAAAATATCATATTGTTAAGAACATGAACATTTTTATTTAAAATTAAAATATACATTTTTATTCCCTCACAGACTTGCTTTTACAGTTCAGACCTAATATTAAGAGTGATCCTTGGTGACAGCTTTCCTCTACTACATTCAAACGTGTGTCAAAATAAAATACACCAGAAGACAGGCACAACGTGCATGTCAGGTCAGGACAGGATGATCCCATTTTCCCCTATTTCTAAAAGCCAGTCCAAGAGGAGAATCTATTCCCTGCAAAAGAAACTCCATGATGTGGTTGATATATTAATACAAATTCCTGAATGTTCAGACAAGACTAAAATAGCAAATTGTCATACACAAGACTTATAGAATTTTGGCATTGTGTAAATGTAAAAACACTCACTGGAATTTGGTAACTACTTCTACTATGTCTAAAACCTGATAGAGAGAATTCAAAAGTAAAAGCTACTTTTCTGTTGCAAATCAAAGACAGTGAAGAGGCAGATTTCTTCTAGCATACCACCAATATTTAAATAGCTAAACTATTGCATTATGAATCATGTTTCTAAAAAGATCAAAGTTATTAATGTGTAAAAAAGAGTAAGTTGCAATCAATAAATTCCACCTGTTCTGTTAAGGATGACATGATTCTTGTTGAGGTTCAGGGCTATGGAAAAATAATTTTATTACTATTTTATGTTGTTCACTCAGTTTCCTGAGAGGCCACAATTATTTCACGACAATAATACTTAACAATTTAAACTGGCAGCATAATTTAAATATAATTTTAACTTCATAAGAGTTTATTAATGAAACTTACAAAAATACTACAATACTTTTTCCTTCTTAACATCATATTTTCAAGCAATTCTGAAAGGTACCCAAACTGGGCCTATCCTTAACACTTGCAAACCCTTAATAGTCTGCTACTTCACAATTTGTGACAAATATTTCAAAGCTCTGTACCTATGCCCCCTAGCAACCTTCTGAAATCCACATTTTTTGAAGAAATTTGAATTTCTTGTAATAAATTTTCCTTACTGAAGGTAATTTAAAGCATCCTGAGTTGTCTCTAATCCATTAAGTGTTAAAAGCTTGGCTTGAGGTCAGCTTCAAAATTGCTCACGTTAGATTGCTAGAATTTCCAAGAAGTATATACACTGAGGTAAGCACGTTTTCCTCCCTTTACAAAGAAGTTTACTTAATCCTAAGAAATCTTTAATCAAAATCCAAGTCTGTACTTCTAAATGCATATTTTTATTAACCCCTAAAGAGATGCAGATGGAAAAAGATAGAGGAGAAAAAACTCATTATGTGGCAGTGTAATAATTAGTGTCTCAAATCAATCTTTTGGTTCTTAAATTAACTACTGATTCATTCTACGAATCAAAGGAACATATACCAATAATTCTGGACCAGCTACAATGGAATGAAATAATCAGTCTGTAAGTCTGTTTTTTTAAGCTTTATACATTTGTATATGTGAGGATAAAATAGAGTAAATTTTAGAGATCACAGTTACTCAAACCTCAGAAATATCATGGTATTTTTATCAACCCAGACCCTGTATGTTTCTACTTTTAATGAAAAGGACAGAAATCCTTAATTAATTTTTTTTAAAAATTAGGCTTGAGCCTTAGATATATATAAACATGATATGCATATCCAGTAAAAAAATATTTAATGAACAATATACAATTAATTTATATTTCATATTCATTAGTTAATAATTAATAATAGCTAATTAATAGTAAAGAAATATTCATTCCTTAAAATATTGCCAGTTTTGTTCCTACCAAAGCAACAATTCCCCTATTTTAACCAAAGCATGGATATGACATGGACATGTTTCCTTTCCCTTAAATGCTAAGCAGTCATCATTACACACAGAAATACCACATCCTATATCATTTTCTTTACAAAAGTCCTACTGCTGTAAAGCCATTGGTAAGTCTAAGTTGCCACAAGTTTTCACCTCTACAGGTACAGCCAGACCTGCATTCCCTCCATAAAGACCATGCATGGTGGAGAATTTGCTGAAGAGTGAGGTGGGGAATGTGGTGAAAAGGGTGCATTTTGTGCATGTAACTGTTGTAAAGTAACACTAATTTCATAATTTCATATCTTCTGAGCCATCAGCTATTTCAAGTTCAAGGAATGTATGACAGGGTTTGCTGTAAGATAAGTACTTACTCATATGCATATTTTTTTGCACATATGTATATATAGTCTCAAACACAATATACACACCAGTATCAACCACAAAACTTTCACTATAAAAGTATACATACTTTTAAGACACCTAAATGCTACTTTATTTCATGAACTTTTGACCAAAGATACGAACAAGGAAACCATCTCTATCTAGTGGTTCCTTTATCAGCAAGGCTATAGACCAGCCTATTCCATCCACAGGAGGCAAAGCCCAGCCCCAAAGTATGAAACAGATGTTCTGTTCAACAGTACTTTCTGAGAGGGGGTAAATCCATGTGCATGCAGACTCAGGTTGAAGAAGCTGAACATAAAAGAGAAGAATGAAAAGTACATACAGCTAATTTGCTTAGATTGGTCAGCATTTCATTCTGATCTCCAAAGCCAGTTGTACGAATTTTGCTCACAGCATCCTCTTTCTCAGTCAGCCATGCATCAAAAAGGCACTGAAATAAAAATGAAGAGAAAAAGCTTCAGTTGGGCCTTTCCTGTATATTTATATGTATATATATATATATATATATATATATATGTGTGTGTATAAAATACATTGTATTTCATATAATGTTCTGAAGAACATTCCAGTTTATAACTTAGAAAGCTACTTACCTGCTCTTCTGCAAAATGCTGCCATTTACGAAGAATATCTTGTAGAAGCACCCATCGTTCTTCTGTCCATCTACAGATGGCTGCCCACCGCTTTCCAAAGTGCTGGAGAGAAAGAAACACGAAAAAGAGTTTTGCATTTGTTTACTTTTTTCTTCCTAATCAAGGAAAACTGTTTTCCCTGTGGCATTACAAATATTTTACAGAAACATTTTCTTTATTCACTTTTTTTCTTTTCTTTTTTTGTTTTTTTCAGCCATATGCCCTTAAAATATGTTGCATATCACACCGAAATGGATGTTAGGACCATTTGAAATAAAACCAAAATGGAGATAATAGGGAAAGCAATAGATGTAAACACAGAATATTTTAACACTAATCTACAGACAGTTTTCTAACAAGTCTCTAGTATTACACTTTCAAAATCCCCTTCTATTTCAAAACTTTAAGATGCCCAAAACAGAACTACTTGTAACATAAACACTATGGCCATATATGTGGCCAAAGCAAAAAAAAAAAAAAAAAAAAACAAAACAAAAAAACCAACCAACCAACCAACCAACCAACAAAAAAAAGGGGTTTTAAGTTGCATCTGCAACATTAGTACACTTGGTCAAAGCTCTCACCTCTTTTAAAATACTGCAATGGAAAAAAACCAACACCCTTAAAAACCTCCACATCAGCACAATTCCCACTGAGGTTTTCCAGGTATTTGTAGCATATGCTAATATGTATGTATTTGAATTACACAAAACATCAATCATCTTGTTCTCTTCTCCCTTATTATAGTTGATGATAGAAAAATTATTGCAATGATTTATGGTCACTTAATTACCTCTGGATATCAAATTCAAAAGAATCAGCTGCTCCCAAATTAAGAAAAAAAAATCTCCTATAAACATTTGAAAGATACCCTATACCACTGTGTTCTTAATTTTTCATCCACTTCAAAAGCACATCCTGGTGAAAAGATAATTCATATTTAGTTATTTACTTTATGACTCTTATGGGTCCCTTATAACTTGAGATATATGATGCTATATCTTTTGTATTTACATATTTCTCATAGAGATTACAATTTAATTTTAGCAAAAATGTAGCATCTAAATAGTGAATTCTTCAAACCAAGAGTAAAACTAGAATTGCATTTTCTACCAGGAAGAAAAAAATTAAGCTTCACTTCCTAGGATATTGAAGATAAACATCTGAATTTGTTGCTTTAACAGTTTTATGTCACAGTAAAAAGTCAGCAGATACAATTTCCCATTTAGTCGACGCTAAAATCATTTGTTGGTAAAATCACTTGCTAACTGCTAGTTCAAAAATCATCAGCATATCTTTCCATAGCTATTTTATAAAAATCCTCATACCTTAGTAACTTTTAAATAGCTTAATCCAAGCAGCTCCCTTTTCTTAATGATTACCATGAAAAAAAAAGTCTCTCAACAACTGCAGTAACATCTCCATCAATTATCCCTGTGGTACACCATCAAAAGTATTTTTTGTTTGGTCCTCTAGAAAACACCAAAACCTCAAAAGAACAAGATCAAATATCTGGCCCTGCATTAACTCTGAGAATTATATTGATTTGCACAGAAAAAAATTAATAAAAAATGTCATTTTCAGCATACGATTTCAGAGACACAAAACTATTTCTCCCCCTCAATACTTTGACTAGGTCTCTTAATTTAATGAAGTAAGCAAAATGACCAAGTAACTTCACTGTTAATAATGCTGATTCTGTGGCCTACCTTAAATCTAGTTATTTCTCATGAGAGGCCAATCAACCATGAGACCGAGGCACACTCTTGGGTTGAATGGATTTAAGACATGAAATTTCAAGTTTGAAATATCATGTCAGGACTGTTATTTATTAAGTAGTTTTTATACTAAATCACATGGTGCTCAACTTTAACTCTCTATTCATATCAAACAGTGGCCAGTGGGATGTGCAGAAACTCAGACTACTCAAAGTGCTCCTAACACTTAGGAAAACAAATTTTCAGAGATACTGACTAAGAAAAATGCCTTCCTGTAAAAACATGCCTTTTCTTACAGCCCTAACTTAAATATTTAGAGAAATCTGCATGCAAAAGAATTTTTTTTTTTTTTTTTTTTTTTTTTTTTTTTTTATTCAGAGGACAATGAAAGAATATTTCTTATGACTATCAAAAGCAGAAGATGAAATATTTTATTCTGGTAAAAGGTGAAAGTAAGGAAGCAAGAACAGAAGAAAATGAGTAAAACATAACTCTTGGGAACACTGGGCTAAATAATGTACTGCAAACTTGCAACTAAGAACTTACTTGATAAATGCTTTTCTAACCAGGTATGGCTCTCCACTTTTTAAAATATTGAGAAAAAGTGGCTTTTCCTATATCCAAAATTAATTCTTTTCAACTGAATATTTAGCACATTCATAGAATTTCTACCAAATATCAGTAAGTTTTGTGTGCAGTTATGAAATGCTCAAGATTTCATACTCTAACACATGGAATGGGAGAAACAAACAGGATGAACTGGAAATACTGGTCAGATCCCACAGCTGTGATAGTAATAAGACTTGCTGGAATAAGTCTCACTGTTGGAAATCTGGGATGAAGAACTACAGGCTGCTCAGGATGTACCCTATTCTACATGGAGATTTCAACTTCCCAGGCATCAACCAGGAATATCATACTGTTGTGATGAGCAAGTCTTGGAAATCCCTGAAGTCTGTAGGATGTAACTTCCTGTCATAAGTGCTCAGTGAGTCAACTGAAATAGTCTGTGCATTCTTTAACATTTCTCACTTATTTTGATATATTTTTACAAGAACTACCTGTATATCATCTTCAATCAAAGGACAGTACCTTGAATAATATGAATATATAATCCTGGAAAATACATTCTCAGCTCCTTTCCCCCAGCAGGAGAATAAGCCATCAAGTAGCATTTGATACACTAAATACAGATTTCTTTCTAGCACAGACCCTGGCCATTGAAGCCTGGGGAAGCCTCTAATTTGAGATAGCCCACAAGAGTCCTTAAGAGACCTGTTGTCTGCTGGGTATAATTAAGGAAAAAAATCTCCCTGCATTTATGGCTTCTGTATGTTACCCAGCCATTTCTCTGAGCTGAAGACCATTTTCCCCCTTTCTCCTGTAGAAATGAGTCCAAGTGCAGCAATACCTTTGCTACTAAGGTGATTTGATTTTGCAGCACAAAATATAGATTTGATCCTAATTCTGCAGCTGCCTTGGTAAAACCATGGATTAAGTTTAATTGGGGTCTTGGAGTTTTTAGTCTAAAATAGTGGGTTCTCAGTAACAACATAAACAGTCTCTCAATATGTCACACATTGATACGTCAAATACTCAAAGTAACATAAAAGCAGTTTTAACATTCACATTCACACTCACCCGGTCTAGCTGTAGTCTCTCAAAGTACCTTAGGGAGACAGTTGTTTCTAAGAAAAGCCCTGAAATTGTGTTCAGTTTTAGTTTTCAAATCAAGGGTAAATTTTAATTTAATAATTTGTTTCAGGAGACACTTTTGGTTTCTATGCTATCAATTGTCTCTTAAATAGATATGTTTTTGCATAGGCAATAAAACTTCAGAACTTCTATATTGTTCATTTAAAGTCAGCATACATTCTTGTCAACCTTCCTGAGACCTAGTCTGCTTTCTGCACTAGTATAGTTACAAATTGTGTATTTCCACTATGTTTCATGTACATTTATTATTCATTATGTTTCTTCAAGGTATTGCAGGGATGTCTGTGTTCTATTTCACACTTTTTTCCAATATGGATCAGCCACAGATGTTGCAGAGGTACCTTCCCAACCATTGTAATAATATGGAATGAAGCTATGTCACCTGATGTTCCCTTAATTCCTCTTCCTGAAGATGTGAAATTACCTTTATTGTCTAAAAATCCACCAACCTTTCATTTGTTTTTCACACTACTAAAAACTCTCATTTTTACACTTCTAATTCACAAATATCGAGTACTGTTAATTATTTTCTCTCTTCTTCCATTCAAGATATTTTACAAGATTAGTTTAGCTTCTGGAGCCATGTTCCTGTAGGGATCTGCTTTATTTCACTGAACAATTCCAGAGAGCTGTTTGGCAAAAATCCTGGAAGATTAAGACTATTTTGAGAGATGCACCACTGTTCTGACACTTAAGATGAAGTCAAAAGGAATTAATACCTATGGATCAGTAAAAGCTGTATTGTTATCTTGGCTTGATTGTGCTAGAGTGACTAAATAGCTTCAGTAGACAAAACTGAGAATTACATTTGAAGTGGAAATGTTCAGCATCTTAGCCAAACCTACTCTAAATTCCAAACCCATTACTGATTTACTGGTACCCAAATTAGCTACATTCAAGGCAGCACACAGGTATCTGTCTGTGCTACAGCTCTACCTTCTGGCTGAATGTATTGATAGCTTTTCTAGAGAAACCTTGGCTTTAATCATTTAGAACCCACAAACTAATTTTCTTAGGTTACAAAGCATAATAAAAGAAAAATACTTTTTCCTTTCTGAAAGACAAAAATAGAAGGAATCTTGGTTGCAATATTGCAATTCCTCTTGAGCTGTGTCTGCGGAGATCTGACCACCAACACAAGAGAACCCTCCTTCAATGTATCTCAACATTAATTATCAACTTTCATTTATCCAAGTTCATTCAGAAGTTACAGTAAGAGCATTAGAATATAAATAATACAGCAATAGCAGCTTTTTAAAGATGCAAGTGAAACAGTGAACTTTTACTATGAGCAAGTTAATATTTGAAAAACTTTCAGAATATCTTGGCTGCTAGTTTTATCACAAATGTATCTACAATGTATCATTCTTTTAAAGATACTCAAGTGATTGCATACAGAAAACACAATTAAGTGAAAGCTCCCTTCACTTCCTAAGAAATATGGCTATGAGAAAATAAAGGGAAATAAATTATGACTTTCCCCCCAAAAGTACTTTAGAAAAATACAGAATAATCTTAATATTTCTTGATAACCATTATTTGTCTACAAATTATGATCCTGTACACACTCACTATCTGGTTTTGTTTATGTTAAAAATTTCCTATTTTGATTTTTTGGGCCCGGCTTTGCCATTTAGTCATTACCTGAAGCTGCTCTTCCAGTGCAGCAGTAGCTCTGTCACCACTGTTTTCATCCACCACCACTACCATATGGGTTAGGGAATTCACCTTGACTTGTTCCTGTTCCAGATCTTCTTGAAATGCCTATAATGAAATCATATGTGTTAAAGAATGTGTTCCAAAGGAAAATAATAATAATAATTAAAAGAACAACAAAAAAGGTGTACCATTGACTGATTAACTTGCATAACTGACTAAATACGAGAACTCCAGAGCTTAAAGTTTCTCACTCACAAGTCCTAACTCTCAAAACAGTCCAGACTGAAAGTTTTGCTTGAGAAATAATTTGTTGAGTTTATGTAGCTGATTTACAGATATTCACATAATATGTATACATACCGACAGCTGGCAGATTTTAAATAGACACTGAATTCAATTTTGTACTTCAAATTAATGTATGAAAATATATTTTTTTTTCCAAAGTTGTAAGAACATAAAAAAAAAATCACATATATTTCACTAAGCAACCACTCACTAACTTCAGCTTGGTACCCCTACAACATTACTCACATAGGAGAAAACAGCTCAGGAGGTGACCCACCATTAGGAAACTCAGGCATCATCCTAGTTTCACTCACTGCAAAAACCAGGAAACTAAGCAAGAAACAAAGCATTTAATGATTTCTGGTGTCTGATGAAAAACTTGCATGCTTCTTATTTATTTATTTATTTATTTTTATTTTTTTCCTCACTGGCCATGAAAGAGGGAACCCCTCCTTTGCAATAGCTTTGCAAAAATTAAAACCAGCCCAACTCTGGCACCAGGGAACTGAACAGACTTATTTTCTCCTTCATTTGCTCAAGTGCATAAAGAGGACACACAACATAAATAGAAGAAGCTAAAATGTGTTGGTAATGAAAATTAAAACCACAGAGAAGACCTCATACCACTCCCTTGAAAAAAAGCCCCAAGGTATCCAGGACTCCATCTTGCCTGACACACTTTTCAGGTATCTCTAACTTGCTTCAAATCAACAAAAGATGGGGAAACCAAAGTCCTGAATTATGTTCTCAGTACTTGAGCTGAGTGTTCTAGAGATTAATGCATATATAGTGGGATAGTTGCAGTCTGAAAAATAACATGGCCTTGTCACCAGAGAAACCTTGACTGTGTTACCAACTGTTGAATTTCACTATGTTGTGATTTTCTGTTGCTTCTTCAAATAGAGTAATTCACTCATGTATGATGTCCTTGCTGAACATAAGCTCATGCATTCTAAAACTCTTCTTCATAAGACATTTTACTTTTCTTTGCAATTAAAAAAAAAAAAAATTAAAACCCAAAACATAATGTGATTATAAGCAATAGGAAAGAAATTCACAGACTTCTTTGTTTTTAGGGCATAAATATCTTACCACCCATTTCAGAGTTAATGTCTTTCATGGGCATATTGAAACAATATAAGAATCCTCCTTTTTCTGACTTTCATGCCTGTGAGTACCATTTGCTTCAAAGAACTAGACTATAAAACAATTTTCAAGGACTGTGAAATATACTAAATTGGTAGAGTCATCCCTGGAATTTAGACTTCTCAACATTTTATGATCCAGCACTTGAAAGGGAAGAGGAGGCAGAGCAGTCATGGATTAGAGTATATAACACAGCTCACTTCCCCCATGTTTAACCTCTCTTTAAGCTATACAAAACAAATTCATTGCTCTGTAAGCCTACAGCCATGGACAAGGTGACTTTTATTTCCTTATTAGCTGGAATCTGACAGATGGCATCCCAGAACAAAACCAGAGTTAGCAGGAGTGGATGGCACTTTGGAGGTGGGAGTCTCACACACATTGTGAAAGACTTGAGAAGTCATGGAACAGATGAACCATAAAGTTGAATCATTATATAATCCTCAGGCAGATTAAATTTACTCTGAGGTAAAAGACTGTTCTTTATAACCCAAGTGCCTATTTTTACCATGAAATTCATTGGTGAGAATTGTTTGTTTACAGGATCTTGTTGGAACAGGAATTTATGATGGACAGTTTCAAGGCAAGAGCACACTGTTCAAATCATTTAAATGGAAATTTCTAACAAGTTGTCCTGAGCTTACTGGAGAAATAGCAAATTTTCAGGGACTTATAATGTGAGATGGATATAGATGTTGATGAATAAAGATAGCAACAACAAAAACTCATAAAACTCCACAATTACTTTAATTCCTACCAGATAACAACTTACACATCTCAAACATAACCTAGTTCAAAATGAATAAAAATGCCTACCAAAGTCATCTAAGTACTCAGAGACAAATCCATCCTGATATTTGGATACTGAAGAAGAGTCTCATTTTACATTCTAAATCAATTTGAAGTATTAAAAATCCTAACACTTAAAAACTTTTTTTTTTTTTTTTTTTAAGTTATATGACACTATAAAAATCTACTAACTATATATGGTATAATAACTTGGAATATTAAAATCAGAGCAATTAAAAGAAAAATTTTAAAATTAATTATAATATTTTCAATACAATATTCTGCTTGGACTCCTCAATAGTCCTTAGATTTTTGCTGAAAAGTAGCTTTCTGCCTTTAAAAAATATAAGGATGGTATAATTGTAACAGGAGAAAAAATATCAAAATGCTATTGCAAAAAAAAAAAACGAAAAAACAAAAACAACCCTTTACTGAAGTGTTTAACTACTCATCCAAAATATATTGACTATGCCAGATTTCTTACCAGAATTCTGTACCTCCCTAATTACATAAAATTTTCCGGTTTACCACTTCGGTCCATTCAGAAGATTTTCAGTTCTATCAAGGCAACACCCTCATATATTTTGGACCCAAGCAGCAAGCTGGGAAGAATGTTGCAATCTTTCTCTGATCTGAGTGTTGGTTACCATTCCCAATATACATCAGTGGGTTTGTTTGGTTTTGTTTGTTTGTTTTTTGGTTCTTTTTAATACGACCCAGCAGAGAAACAGAAGAATTCAAGACCAATATTTTTGCAAGGTCATTTTAAAATACATAGAATAATGATTTCCATACATGTGATTTCTTAAGTCAAAGGGGGATACATATCATGAAATAAATAGAGTGAAAAGTACCTACTAATGAACTGCTAAAGAGAGGAAGGCAAAATTATAAAGGTAAAGAGGAGACAGAGGCAAAATGACAAGAGCCCAAACCTATCATATTTGCTGAAATCTGTTTCATTTGAAAGGATGATTGGCTTTTATATTTCCAAACCTGGTTCTTATGAATTCACAAAACATTGTTTTCTGATAAAACCCGATTCATGTTAGACTAAGAAAATATGAAGGGTATTGTGTTTTGCTTTATTATTTGCTTGTTTAATAATGAAGCAATAACTGTCCTATTAAAATTCCATTGTTTTAACTCTTGCTATAGGAGGTAGCTTTAGTGTATGTAAAATTCAATAAAATTATAAGACACTTTCTCCCAATAACTGAAAGAAGAGAAAACCCGGTTCTTTGGCTTCTGAATAAGGAGAGTGATAAATGAATACAATTGTAATTAAAATGAAACCCAAACAATTTTATTTCCTGTATTTCTAGCCAAGTTACCTCTTACACATGAAAAATATTTGTAAAGTAATAGATATAAATAAATAATGTTTACTAACTCAACACACCAAAATGAAGATCTAGCACGTGGAAAAGAGATTTCTGCATGTCTTCACTCAGGATCTTCAAATACAAGCTAAATACCCATTTTTCTCAGTATTAGAAAGGAGCAGCATAAAGAGATTGCATAAATAAAAAGATTACATTTTCTGTTAGTATTCAAGCATAAAATGCATAGAAATAGGAGTAAAGCTATTCAAGTCTTAGTATTGATGGATTCAAAATCTTTCATGTTTTTTTTCTCAAATTACCATTACATAATTACCTGCTGTCTTTTTTAAAATGAAAACTTAATGTCAGAAAATGTCCTCAGCTAGCAAACCCACATCTGAAGTGCACTGTCTCCTCACAGGGCAAGCACAGACAGCACTAACAGCAGCAGGAGCTGCAGAATTTGTATTCTTCTTCAGCAGCACTCCTTAATCAGAATGCAAAGAAATCATCTTTAACACACAAGTGCATCATGAAGTCTTTTGCAGCTTTTGACCTCTTTTTATAAGAACTGTAAAAGCTGATTTCAGTTTGAGTTGTTTTCAGGGTGATCTGCCCTCTAAAACCTGGATTAGCACTGACACAGGCCATGAAGCATCAATGAAGAAGTTAAAACCTCTCAAGATACCATGGCAAGGAAATCTTTGTGCCATTGACGTAGAGACATTAACAGGTCATCATATAAAATCACCACCATCTCACAAATCACCTGTTTTCTATATTTTTCTGTGTTTCCTTATCATCATCATATGCAATAGACACATATATAAATTTGTTTTCAAATCCAAGTTAATATTAAGCAAGTCAATCTAACCCAGTAAATGGAATCAATCTACTACATGAGCTATCCTACCCCTCTTTTTAGTTCTTAATTCTTCCAATTAAAAAATTACTCTTAGGTAATGTGGAATAAATGGGCCAAATCTAATCTTATATTCTATTCCTAATTTTGGTGGTTTTTTTTAGTTTGGTTTTGTTTTGTTTATTTTTGTTTTGGTGGGGGGTTTATGTTTTGTTTTTCTTTCTTATTTTTTTTTCTTTGTTTTGTTGTTTTGTGGGTTTTTTTGGTGTTATATAAATACACTACCAAAAATTATTTTCTACTGTTAGACAGTAGTGCATTTTACAGTGAATAATATCTATTCAGTGCAAATACAATTCAGAATCTCTGGAGCCCTGACAATATTATGTGGTCTGACTACTGTATCATTGCTGCTACAACGTGTAGGAAAAAAAAGCAAGATGTGAAAAAAAGAATACACAGGTATTAAAAAATCTGATATATTTTCATTGTAACATAATGAAAAGATGTTACAGTTGCCATGCATATTCTAGTATATTGCAAATATATAAAAGAAAGTTGTTTTTTTTAATATCAGAATAAAACTCCCAGTTGTGATAAAGTAAGTCTACAAAAGCTTGTTAACTGTACAGAACAATAAATATTAAACCAAGACTTCATATTACTTTGCTATGCTCTGATGGCAGGAGTAGAGCTTTTAAAATGTCAAAGAGCCAATTTGGTTTTTATGCCTTTGGAAGGCACACCACAGCATACCTTATGCTCTTCTATTTGACACTTTAGGTCCTCTAGATCTGGACCTAAGGGCTCCAAATCAGTTTTCTTTGTCCTTTCCTCTGTTTTTGTCAGCCAATCAGCCAGCTGGGCTAGCTGCTGATTCTGCAGATCCATTAGGATTTTATGTAAACTGTAAAACAAAGAAAAGGTTATAAGAATTTATAAGTGAAGAAAGCAACAGGCAGAAACATCTGCCCTGTATAATAACAGATTTTCACAAGGTTAGACTGAAAGGCAGAATAGAAATATGTGTTTTGAAAGGGGAACAGGCTTCCCAGGGCAGTGGTTACAGCCCCAGAGCTCAAGAAGTGTTTGGACAATGCTCTCAGGCACAGGGTGCAGGTCTTGGGGTGTCTGCAGGGCCAGGAGTGAGACTCAATGAGCCTGATGGGTCCCTTCCAACTCAGCAAATTCTATGGTTCTATAAAGAAGGCAACTGGAATTTTTTTTAAATAGTTTTGATTTAGACAAACTGTTTTGAAGCTATTTTTAGGAACTAACTACATCATACAATATTCAGTCTGTTAAAGCTTTGTCTTCCTGTTGCATTTTTATTAGAACTGGAGTTCAAAATTTCTGCACTTTGTTTTTTTAAAGCTTGTTTTATCCATTAAAGTTTAAAAATCTTAAAAAAAATTAAAAATCTTTTTCAAACATCTGAGCTTACCTCTAATAAGGTTTCCTCTAATTTAGGCTATTAAATAGGAAAAATATTACCTTTTCAGTTATTCAATGAAGAATACTCTGAAAAAACGACCAGGAAACACTTCAGTTTTTGCCTAATCAAATTGTATAGATAGATCCAAAATGATTCAGCCAAAAATTCATTCCAGATTTCCACTTACACTTATCTCTTCAGAACTTCTCTAAACTTTCCTAAATAAAACCTTCATCAACAGCATTCTTTGACTTCAGATTTGGGTTTTTTTTTTTTTTTTTTTTTTTTTTTTTTTTTTTTTAAACTGGAAATAATATATTAAAGATCAATTAAAATCACCAGAGGAATCATATAATACTGTTTCCGTCCTAATCTCTCTATTAATTACAGATAGAGTACAGAAAAGTGATATCCTGTTTCAATAAAGCCCATGGTCCACAAGGGATTAGGGATCTCAGGTCTCAATCCTTCCCTTTCAACTGTGTATTTAATGTCTTGATATTCTAAACTAAGCTGTTTTAAACATAAAGTGCAGTGCTTCATGCTGGAGGTACTCCTCTTAGCAATACATTAAATAAACTGCACAGAAAACCTGTCAAAGTAAAATGAATTTAAGAAATTGTGATGAAAAACATATCATACACAATATTGATATTATTCTGAAGGATTATAAATTTAAAAACTAAATAATCACAAAAAATTACCAAGCAAAAAAAAAAGGCTTCTTATTTCTTATCATTTACCAGCTAGTTCCTTCTTTTCAAAATACTTTTATAAACATATGATATGAGATTTTAGCATTTATTAATATACCTCAGGAGATTATCAAAACCTTAGCTTATAGAATGGCTCTCATAAGTTTCAAATTAAAACAAAACAAAACAAAACAACACAACTTTTTCATTTAATTGAATGTCCTTTAAATGCTGTAAAACTTCCTCTAAAGTGGTAAATTGCACTGTTTTTCTCTACATTAGCATATTTGTCACTGAGATGCTTTACTGATCACTGAGATCCTGTTTGGGAAAGGCCAGGAGGAGGAAATTTTTTTAAAAACTGAGAGTTCTCCTTCAGCATGCTAGTGGACTGCATATTAGAAGAGTCAAATACTTTCAATACATAGTGAATACATGAGAAATCCAATCTGGGCTGCTTTTACACAAAGGCATTGCTGTGTCCCAAATTTCCTCTGACATTCTGACCTCTTAAATCACTTTTTCTAAGACCCTTTCACTTTTATAGCATCTTTATCAGTATATCTGCCTTCTGTCTTTGTTTACTGCTTGCTTCTGTTTCCCCTGTGCTGTAAAATGTGGTACCTTTTTTCACACTTCCCATTACCATTACAGAGGTCAGACAGCCTTGCTGTTCTCATCTTCACAAAAACCATCCCCGTTTGACTAACTGTGTCACTGTTGCCTTAGGGACAAGATTACAGTAATGTACTCAGAAGATTGTGCTTTAAGCTGAAGCAAAAGATGGATCCTGAGAGTTCAAATTATGTATACTAAACCAGAAATATATTATATTGTGATATAAAAATTTTTTATAATCCTCCAGCCAGTTTCTTGAAACACAGGAGTTTGACCAAAAGGCCAGAATTAACTATATCCAAATATATCACTCCTGAAAAATTTTCTCTTGTCCTATCCCAAATCTCATTAAATTTATCACAGATTTTTTTTTTTTTTTTTTTGGTATAAGAAATTAAATAGTAGCACAACACTCTGTGAAGCCGCTATCATTTTATGTCTTCTACAGAATTAATATTACACAAACATGACCTGCTTTAGAAGATACTAGGCCATTCAATTCCCCAAGCAATGACCTACAGCTGCAGCTGGGAGAGGGGTTTAACAACTGGTGTTAGAGGACATCTTCAGTAGAAAAAGTACCACACAGACACATAGCTATTTGCATGTGTTGATTTAAATTAAAATAATTATGGCCACTAAAATTTCCCTAGAGTAAAGCATCATCAATTTTTCTCTCCCTCAAAAAACAAACAAACAAACAAACAAACAAAAAAAAACTAGAACTGGAATAAGTTAGCTTGAAACATCTGAAGCCCATCAAGAATTTTATAGCCAAAGGAAGACAGAATAAAGGAAACATTCTCAATACTCAGTAGCAAGCTGAAAAGAAAATAAATGTCTAGAATTGCTAAGAACATATTGCAAGAGAGTTATGTCATGCAATTGTTGAAAATCACAGTTTGCTTTTTAATGCAATGGGCAAATCCCTCAACTCCAAAAGGTAAGGTAAAACTGGAAAATGCTCAAAGAGGAGCAAGATGAATAACTGAATATGTTCAATACACATTTATGAAGAAAGTAAGAAAATATATGCTTTATCTCTTTATCCTGTGAACCAAATTACTCCCGTGTGGCACAATCACAAGGTCTTACATTTATGGAATTTCTTATCCCAGATGGCAGTATGTAAATCAAAACTTCAAAATCAGATATAGTAATATTAAATAGCTCTAAAGATCATTGTGACTATTAGATTATTTCTCTACTTCTACTTGTAGTTCAACTTTAAACTATAGGACTTGCCCTTTCTTAAATAGTATAATTTGCACTCTAATAAAATCATGGCAGTATTTCCAGAAAAGCTAGGCTCTCATTTATTCTCTTAATATGATTGAGTTTTACTGGCTTTAAAGGATTTGATTCCCTTTTCTTTTTTTATCTTTGCAAAGATTCTCTCCTTTGTAGCTCAATATAATTTAATCCAATATTTATTAAAACAACTGGAAAAAGGTGAGGTAGGTTTTGTAAATTGTGGTTAAAGTGTTATTTGTGTGCAAGCTGTTGATAACTCCTGCTTTTTGTGGCTTCCAGGCTCCAAACAACATGCAAGGTTCAAAATCACTACACATCAAATTTCAGGCTAAAACAGATACAAGATGGAGTTTTGTTCGCAGTGAAGGAAAATCCCAACTGTTAGTCAAGTTCAGGATTGTTTCAGTCAAAATCAATATATATTATTTCACCTGACATATTACTTACTTGCTTTGTTTTTCCATACTTGCTACCCTGAGACTTTCCCAACGAGAATTAAGTAGATTCATTTGTTCTTGGATTTCATTCTCTTCCTCATCTGAAAGTTTTCCAGTTGATAGAAGTTGACTTCCAACTTGCAAAACATTACCAACACGTCCTTGGTGAGCTGTTAACTCCATCATAAACCCCTGACAAAAAAAAAAAAAAAAAAAAAAAAAAATCCAATTTTCAGTTGCATTCTTTGAAATGAAAGAACAGAATCACACCATTTTGCCAACATGATTTTTAATCTTGGTTTTAATTTTTTCAACCCCTTTCCAAACCTTTACAACATAAACTGGAAATAAATACTTTCATTTTCATCAAAGAGTAAAAAGTTGTTTATTCTGGAGAAGAAAATGCTGCAGGGTGACCTTACTGATCTCTTCAAATACCTGAAAGAAAATTGTAAAGAGTTGGGTAAAGTAACAAATTATAGAATAAGAGAAAATGGCCTCATGTTGTACCAGATGATGTTTAGATTGGATTTTAGGAAAAAAAATATCTCCACTGAATGTTGTCAAACACCGGAATGGGCTTCTCAGGGAAGCAGTTGAGTCACCATCCTTAGATGTGTAGATGAAGCATTTAGGAATATGGTTTAGTGGTGGATTTGGCAGTGTTGGGGTAATGGTTGGACTTGGAGATCTTAAAGGTCTTTTCCAGGCTGAACAACACTATGACTCTAGGACAGAGTCTTCAGTCTACATTCTCCAAACCAAAATTTAAAAAAAACAAAACAAATTCCCAAAAGACAAGCAAAGAGAAGAGAATAAAATAAAAACATTTCAAAAAAATTAAAATAAGCATATACCTCATGGGTGTGAAACTGTTCTTTAACAACTTCTACATCATTGGATATATCTCCTTGTGCTTGTAATGCATCTTCAGCAGAGAGAAGCCATGTGAGTACCTCTTCTAAAGCAGTTTGGTAGTTTTCAAGATCTCCCATCTGGATGGTGCTGAATTTCTTTTCTTCAACTCTTTCTAAAAACTGAACAAAACCAAATTTTAAGAGCAATAAAAATGGCATCTGCTCAGGCAGTTCTATAAAAGGATAAGTGAAACATCATTGTATTCTTAAAAAAAAAAACAAAAAACAGATGGCTAACACATAGAAGTACTTTGTACAAAATCAGTCAACTGATTAAGATCAGTTAAAATGGAGGGAAATGAAAAAAATCTAATATTTAATTAGAAATTTGACACTGTTATTTAAAATCCTTATCAAATGTTCTGAATAGTGAATAATGAAAACAATGTTTATGACTTATTTAGACAGGTATTTACCACAGTAGCTCATAAAATGATATAAGCAAAAAAGGAGCAAGTTACTTGCTGACTTAGCAGAGAATCTATTGAAAACACCACATTTAAAAAACCCAAACCAACAAACCTTTACACTACATGCAATGCTAGTCTTGAGCAATCCACAGACACATATTTTGTGAAAACCATTCTAGGAAACTGAAAAAGCTAAAAAACTCATGCAAAATCGTGTTTTAAAACCAAGCAAAAATGTTGATTTCTCTTTTCTGCAAAGGCCAACCTTATAACTATTTTTTAGAAGCCAAGTATCTCTTATGAAAACAGAAATCCCATTTCTGGTCTACTGCTTAAAGTCAAGAGAAATCAACAAGTATTTATTGATTAGTATAAAAGTAGAAAACAAGGACAGAAGAGAAGCAAAAAGTGCATTTGCTACAGGAGATTCCATCCCATACCTTTTTCAAAAAGTTCAAAACAAGTTTAGCTACTTTGTTAGGAATTTAATCTAAAAACAAACTATACTTATAAATATGCTTATGCTTCCATAAAAAAAAATTACACCGAGGCACTTAATGTTTTTATAGTTGGCAAAAATTGTTTTTACTGACAAACTTGTGCCAATAAAATGCTCAAAGCAGCTAATAAAGCCTTTCATTGCAGTTTAGAACTGAAAGTTAAAGTTTATCACTAGAAGCACAAGCAGGAACAGAGAAGCTCTGAGTGGGAAGGGACCCAAAGGATCATCGAGCCCTGTGGGCTTCAGTGAAGCCACAGGCTGAAAATTGTAAAGGCCTAGGCCTTTTCTCACAGGGTCTAAGTTCCTTTCTCAGGCTGTGAAACTCTCTCAGGCCTAGCTGAAACCTTTCCCATGCTAGGGCCTCTGTCTGTACTGTAAACATAAGAGAAAGAATCATAATAAAGATAACACACCTGCTGGATCTATGGGAGAACCAGAGACAAGAGGTGTCTCTCTGTCTCTCCAATGAACTGTCTGTATTTTGCTTTGCACGAACTGTATTATAAAAAGCCACAGCTTTCTTCAATAAACTACTCTCTTTCTTGCATCAAGTAAAAGTTGCCATGTTGCTGTCTCCTCTCGCCGCTCCGTAACCATCTCAAGCAGCAACAGAGCCCAACTCTTACATGAATGGCCCCTTATGGGATTAGAGCTCAACCTAGTGGGCTGACCTCAGGAATTGCAATGCATGCAATGTCATCACTAGAAATGAAATTTTCACCTTCACAACCACAGCTTTATTCGGTATTGCATACATCTAATAATCACATGAAATTTATGCAGATCCATAAATATGTGTTAGTCATGATTCTATCACCACTTGTGTGAGAAATACAATGGTCAGTAACTGAATCTGCATCAGAAAAAGCAGGCTTGGAAATCTGATGAACTTCATTGGTTGTTGGGGTTTTTTTGGTTTTGTTCTGCTTTTTTTGTTAAAAGGAGTACTATCTTACATATATATAAATAATGAAGCACAGAAAATGGTCATATATTCTTCTGCACAAAATAATTTTTGTGTGTAATTCTAGATTTCAAACAGTATACAATGAAATAAGAAATTGCACATCACATTTCTGCAGCAGGATATATTTTTTCCACTGTGGAAAGGGACAACTTGACCAGTGCTCTTCACAAATAATTTTTTTTTTTTTCTTTCCATAGCAATGCTTCATGGTATATATCCGTATCTGTTACAGTGTAAAAACAAAATGCTTTAACAGTTGAGTGAAGTTAAGAGTATCATGTTTGTAGAGATCTGTGATGATCTATGTTGTCTGTACTTGTTTGAAAATTCTTTATCTGAAAATTCTTCTTTCTCTAGATCAGACACTGAATTGTCTCATGTATGACAAGGACCCCCAACAACACTTCTTCTGAGGAACAACTATTAAGTATAATTTTTCCTAATGATCAACATTTTCTCTGCTTTCTCTTATGCTTAAATAAATACTATACAAAAGAACATTGGAAAATCTTGGCCTCATGAGCTCCTATGAAAAAATCGTGCCTAGACTAATTTCAGATCTGCTGTAATATCTCTCAAAGAAGTATAAAAACAAAAAAAAAGATTCTAATAAAAAATATAAACCAAAAAAGAGTTTCTTGACAGGTATGTCAAATTGTGGTCTCAATCCAAGAAAAAAAAAAACAGGCTGTTTTCTGAAATAAGGAAAACAGAAAAAGACTAGAGGAAAAATAGAACAGTATAGAATTCTCAAATTGTAACACTGCAAAATGTCTACAAGGATAAAAAACACTCCTTGGAGGCAACCAGGGTTTTTGACTTGTCAAAAAATACATATAAACACTTTATATTTCATGTCTATTACTTCTGTCAGTGCTGTTTTCTCTCCAAAATATAACTGGCCACCCTTGCTTATCCTGCATATCCAGTGAGAGACAGCTTTCAAATCTGTGGTATTAACTCTAAACAGAACATGAAACACATAGAAGTAGGCAACTACTGACTTAATGCCTGTGACACAGTCTTTGTATTAAAAACCAAAGCAGTGTTTCAGAGATTATTATACTGATTATCCATCCCATAATAAATTTAAGTGTGCGAATCCTATAGCACTATGAATATTCCCAAAATGAAATAATCCACATAAGACAAACAAGAATGGAGACCTCTGAGTCTTATAAATCGTCTTGGCAGACAACCAAACAGCACAGCCTGTGAGGATTCCTCTTTATGAATTTATATGAGATCTCTTTGAAATGCCTAAAAAAGTGAGAAAAAATAGAATTTTAAGGTGTTACATATATTATATGGATAACACAGTTATTAATAGAGATATCTGATATAAGCTGTGATGGCTGTTTCTAACCACATGTTTTAAGAGAATGAAAAACAATGAGGGCAGGCTGAACCAAATTGTTATAGCCATATAATGCTAGGAAGGCTATTATTAGGAGAAAAAAAAAGCTGCCTAAATATGAATACAGTTTCCTTCTTAAATCAAAGCCTATTCCTAATAAAATATTTAATGAGTATGCAACACAAAATTGATTGGCTGAAGTTAGAGCAAAACACAGAGTAATTTACTGAATAAAAATTTCAACAAAATCTCAATGTGGTGGTAAATCCCTTCCTTCTCCTTGGGCTGTACAATCATCTCAGAAATACTCATGGGCTTCGGCCTCGAGCTCATCACAAACATTGCCTGGTCCCATTAACTTCTGTCAGCTAACAAGCCAATTGTTTCTAAATGAACAGTCTTGGAAACTCATTTTTCTTGCCTAAACTAATGAAATAATGACTTGAGAAGAAAAACAGTTTTGTTATACAAACTTTAAAGGAAGTTACTGACCCAAATTGTGGCCAAGACAAAGTCACTATGACTAAAGCCAATTCTCTTGTAACCAGCAGTCCTAAATTGAGAGCTGTTGAGCTGTCCAGGACCACAGCAGGATGTGGACAGCAACCTCCCTCAGGTTTGCCGTGCTTGGGAGAACACTGATCAACACCAGTGAAAATGACATGAGAAATTTAAATGTATAATGAATACTGCATCACATGTAGCTGGGAATCAGTCAGGAAGTCACCTCACAGACGGCTTTGAAAAATGATCAGACACTTTTACATGTAACCATCCTGCTCTTTGTTTTGGACTGATGTAATGCTCTGGACCCATATGCTGTCCTCTAGACTCTCTCTTTTTTTATTTATTTTTTTTTCCCCTTTGCTTTCTGTTGCACATAGACAAATTGCACCTAGATAAAACAATGGGAATTTCAATCTCTGTACACTTCACCATCTTCTGTTTGGGTGTGGGGGCTGAAAGACCCCAAGGACTCTGAAGATTTAAGTGAAAGTGAAAATCCTCTGACCTTCAGAAGACTGGAAAAAATGAACTATTCCTGGCAAATGTATGAATTAATTCAAAGAATTTAAATAATGAGCTTGTAGCTCCTCCAAGGTGAGAAAGTGAGGGGACAAAGTTTTCCTCACCTGCTACTGCATTATATTCCTAATGGGAGGAGAAAGATTAGTTGTTTATTAGCAAATTATCCCAGAATGTTTCTATTAATACATAATGACTGATTCTGAATTTTAGAAATTATTTGGGCAGCTTTAAAAAGTAGTTCCACATAAAACATTTAGGGTTCATTCTAGCACTTATTTATATTATGCATTTCCTTCCTTGAGACACTGTCTGTCCCTCTGTAAAAGATAAAGAATGTGGCTCTGGACATTTAGAGCTTTTAAATTCAAAGACATAAATTTTTAAGAAACATTTTTTATTAAAGGCAAATTTAAGTTCATAGTATACTTCTCAATTTGAACATCCTCTTTGCAGGATTACAGCTTCAGAAAATAGTTCATATTACTCACTCTTTGACTATGCCTCCTATCATCTAAGAATAAACCACTGCTTATTCTTTCAGTTCCTCCAACTTCCTCATTACAAAATCTATTTTATGTGTCTTTGATTTCAAAATTATGACCATTAAAACATTAAATGATAAAAAAGTCTTTTCAATAATCATCATCATCATGTTTTCTCAACAGATGAGTCCAGACAGAATAGGTCAGGCATTTCTGGTAATAACACTTATAAGATAAATTGGTTCAGATTACTTGTTATTATAATGTTAACAATTTCCTTGTTCTAAATGAGGCTAGCACTTCCATTTTATTAAATATTTTGAAAACATCTTTGTAAATGAATCTTGGGTAAGAAAGTTTTTTGTTGGTGTTGTTTTTGGGGTTTTTTTTGGGGGGTGGCTGTTGGGGTTTGTTTTGGTTTGGGGGTTTTGTTTTGTTTTGTTTTTTGTTTGTTTTTTTTTTTTTTTTTCTTTGCTATTTGTCTGAAAATGCACACAGGTTTGGCCTTATGACAAATCTGAAAAATTGCAGGTTTTGCTTGCTCAGTTGAGACAAGTTAGATTTTTAGTACTTGATTTTCTCTGTGGTTCCATTTCTACTGCATGTGTTTCCACCTGGATGAATTGACCTGTCCTTGCAACTGCAGTTTTGAGATGCAGCAGATTATTATGTCATTAAAAATCAATGGAGCTTAGGCAATGTATATGTTGAGGAGAAAAGCCGGAGCCAGGCAGCATTGATGAAAGCACATTCATTACAAAGGAAAGAAATTGTTAGAACTATTGACAGGAAAGTGGTAAAAGAACATTAATTTCTACAGCTACTCTACCAAGTACAGCTGGTACAAATAAATACTGAAAGAGACAAATAAAGAACTTATTGGCATTAAAGCAAAACTTTGTACCTTGGGTTCTCGAGTGTAGAAGTTGGCTTAAGACAACTGAAAGGCAGTGATAAAAACTGCAAATCAACTGGCTTGGGGAAGAGACAAAGACTGGGAACTGTGACAACAGGTAAGATGGTATTAAGACTTAAGAGACAGGAATCAGAGCTGCCAGTTGCCCATAATGATCAAACTTTCTAAAAAGTGAAAAACTGTTTCATTTTGTATACGTGGTCAAGTGAGTCAGTGTTTTGTAAAAAGATTTTCTCCTTAGCTCGCTTTCTTCAACACACCTGTACTTGGAAAAATATCAAATCAGGTTTTGCTTAGTAGCTACTTGACTCAAAGTGTATCAAAATAAAGGGCTTTTATAAAGTCTCCAGGGAAAAAATTCAGTCTCTGTTTATTTAAGGGTTTTAATTTTGTTGAGTTTTTCTGCTCATAAGATGCATTGCTGTTTGTAGCATTGCTGATGACAAGACATCAGTATTTGCTTCTCTAAGGAAGGCACTTCCTATTCAAGAAATTAAGAACTATGGCTCCAGACAGAATATGATTTGGTGCAAATCAACTGACTGTGACTGAATGAATTACTTTCACCATAACCCTACAACTAAATTATGATTTCTTCTGTTGAAAGGGCTGGTCCACCCATCATTCTTCAAACCTTCTCTTTCCTAATGAAAGACCTGGGCACATTTTAAGGGAAAGTACATTTCAGGTGCTGTCATGTCACACAGTAGACTGTGAGATCATTTGGCCTCTATGCAATACATAAATAAGACTCCACTCTACATAAAGAAAGGAGAAATTTTCACCCCAGGATAAGTTTTCAGTATTAACTAACAGCTTTTCTCAGAACTCTCCAACAGTAAATGGCAACTGGGTCCTGATGAAAGTATATCACAGGTCAAGAAGCCTGGGGCCTTTTCCCAGTAATGCTACAACATAACTCCAGATCAGCTTATTTGAGAAATTTCCAAAGGGTTTTGTACTGTCACATACCCACAGACAGAAAAGGAAAAGGAAATTTTATCCACAGAGGACCAGACCTCCTTAAAATTTGAATTGTGGTCACAGTATAATTCAGTAGCATTAAAAGTATGCAAGATTGAATAGATAATAGTCATGCTTATTTAATTTTAATTCTTAAAATGCAAATTCTAAATGTAGTAATGACTAAATTAACATCCACTTTACAGGAGACTGCTCTGAGAAAGACATTTTAAAGGTCTTTAAAGATCTTTAACATCTCTTCTGATCTAAACCATTCTAGGAAATGTTTCATGTTTTAAATTGCATTCTCAAAATCTCTCTGTGGAGAAAAACTATTAAACATATAAACAGAAAACCTGAATGTAAAGAGGAAATTATTTTTTAGCCAAGAGAAATGCAGATTGTCCAAAAAGATACAGAATTATTTCTTTAGCATGTCATACAGATTGAAATATAGACTGCACCCCATTTCTGTCTGGCAACAGATAAATCAAGAAACAAACACCAAAAGGTATCCTGCTAAAATAAAAATGGAGATTTCAAGATTAAGATTACAGAAATGTAGGCCAAAAGCAAAAGTGGGGAAAAAAATCTAGGGTTTGATATTTTTTTTTCCCCCTTACCACTTTCACATATACTTCATAGTGAATTCTACAGTCTTATACTTAAAAAAAAAAAAAAACAACTTTGAAAATGTATAAACATGGCTCTGTAATTCTGGAAGAAAAAGTAGCCTTCTCTTTTCAGCACCCCATTCAGTTGTTATTTCTTCCTCTTTTTTTCCCCTATTCTCTCTTCTGTTACTGCTGTCAGCAAAATCTGTGTTATTCATAGCATAAATGACTCTCTAGTCTTCTCAATAAGAATATTTAACTTTGAAACTCTTTTTGTATTTTCATATAGTGCAATATCGAAATGCCTTCAAAAGCATCAACAGCCTCAGCAATTAAATTCAACGAGATACATCTCCAGGATATTTTTTTTTTTCTTTTATGAAATAAAGAGACTGAGGCAAGAGCCAATTAGTGGATACACTATACAGTTTCTGTGAAGTTGAGATTGAAGTCCTGGAGATTTCAAAGTATTCAACAACATGTGTTGAATTGTGCTATTACAGTTGGAAGGAATTATTAAAATAGGTGGTTTTGCAAAGTCATCTAAAATCTTAGTAGTGAAATTTGCTTGAATAAGCTGAATATCCATTCATGGCTCTTACGTGGTTTATCCATTTTGTATTTAAACTCTCCCAAAATGTATTTTAGTTTCTATTAAAGAGGCTCTTCTCTTTCAATGGAAACCACTGCAATGAATATATTTTCAATTTAAAATTAAAAGCCAACCAAAAGCATGTTACAGAAAAGGATCAAGCGATTTAATGTTTGGGGTTCTTTTAATAATTCTATAGTGTAACTTCCTTGCTTGTAGCTACATGCTCTGAATAATAAATCAAAAGCTGTGAATCAGTCAAAATTATAACCAATCACCTCACAATAGGGTTTTTCTCCTCTTCTGAATGCAGAGTTTCAGGTTTATAAAGTGAGTATTAATACAGTAAATATTAAAATATTTCCTAAAGATAAGAGTTGGAACTACCAAGAAGTCCTTCTAGAATACTGAAAGCTATAAAGAAAACTTTCTTAAATGCTTACAGAGAGCATCAACTAGGTAGAAGAACAGAATTAAGGTCCACTGAGGACTTTTAGATAAAAAAATGCCATCTCCAGTTCAAGAAATTTCTGAGCCACACATCAGTGGAGAACGTCAAAGTGAGTGTACTCAGATGTAGTCAGATACAATTATTAAAGAGGTGGGCATTAACCAGTGAGTTACAAGCATCTAAATTCTCATTATAATTGACACTTTTAAAAAGGTACTCATACTGCACAAAATGACATTGAGGGCCTGGAGTAAAATATAACACATACTTTACTCTGGAATTGTACTAATTCATTTGGAAAATGAAATTCAAGTGGGAAAACTTATGCAAACATGTAGTCATTTATTGTTATGACACCTCAATACCTTTCAGAATGGACAAAATGGACAAAATTTTTCATCTAACTGTAAAATTCAAAGTCAGGAAGTCCACTCATCTCACTGTTAGTCTGACTTGCATCTGAAGTTATTGCTCTCTGAATGTGATGCTCTTGACACAATCAGCATATGTATGACTTTATTTTTTTTAATTTTATTAAGTAATCTTTAAGACTTATTTCTTCCCCCTTCTCCCTTTTCTGGTTTTATTTTTGTTTGTTTTTGAAAGACAAAACAATTACTTTAAAAATTCTTCTGTTGGTACTCCAGGAGCAATGCATTAGAATACAAAATAGAGAAAAATCAATATTAGACTTGCTTTATTTTTGAAAAAAAAAAAAACAAAACAAAAAAACAAAAAAAAAAAAAAACCCAAAAAAAACCAAAAAACCTACTAGACAGTAGACCTCTCAAAAGGAAAGTTAGGAAAATGTTTTTCTAGAGTAAAGAAGTATTAACATTAGTATGTAAGAACTGGTGATTCAGAAGATGATACAAAAATATACTGGACCAACAGTTCATAAGTCAACTGACATTTTGTTCAAATAAGGATAAAAAACACTTTTGGTAGAAGCTGCAAATATCATTATGGTAGATAGGATTCAAACAACAAAGAGAGAAATCTGGAAAGATTACAGCAGAAATAAAGAAGGTGGGGAAATATAAACCTGGAAGCCTGCCTAAATAAACATCAAACATAAATTTGCATGTCATACTTTCACCTGTCTATATTTTTGTGGTTTCAACTTCTTCTAAACATACATATATTTATATATTAACAGGCGTTATGATTTAACTTAAACCAGCTCTTTATTCTTTTCTTATTCATGCTTAGGAGGTAAACTCTTTTTTTTTTTTTTTTTTTTTTTTTTTTTTTCCAAAATATTTTCCAAATGACTTGCAAAAAGTTCTCAGAACATATTCCATAAGAGATTGCCACTGTTTTCAAGTAATAACTTTGATTTTTTTTTGAAATTCCATTTTGTACCCTTTTAAAACATACAAGTGTTTTTTAAAGTTTTATGCCTCACTACATCATCCACAGTTTATTTAAATTACTGTTTCTTGCTCTAACATCATTATCAAAAAAATAAAATTTCATTTTTATTTTTAAGAATTACTTATTATACTCATTATTTCTTTGTCACACCTTAATTAAGTTCTAACAGAACAAATGCCTTCTGTCCAAACACCATGATGTTCCATGTAACTTTTATATTTTTGAAGTTCTTATTTTTGCTATGTGTTATTACTCCTTCAGGACTGGAATTTCTGAATAAATTTTGGATATCTAAGAAATTGTTTGTTTTGTTCCACTCCAAATGCATTTTTCTTTTAAAAGGTATTATTTATTCCTCCATTTCCCTTAGCTCACTGATCACCACAGGCTAATATACATGTATTAATAATAGTGCTTAGAATACTTACAAATCTTAAAAAATTATAAAGCAAAAATCTTTTATACTACTGTACATAGACACAGGTGCCTTTGCTGTAGGAAATAAACATGGAAAATCTATGAATATTTTCTTTTCTATACTTGGATATAAAGTCTGTACATGGTAGACTAAAACTAAGAAATACACATTACAGTATCTTAGAGTCTTCTACATAAGCATTACAAGGCACAGCTTCTATTGCATCAAGATCATTGAGGGACAGAAAGAAATCAGGACTTTCATGATCAGTAGAGATCAGCAATCTGGCCTTTCCAAAAGTCACTGCTTCAGGTCAACATGCAGACCTCCCTGCCATAAAAACGTGAACTAACAACCCACAGCACTTCCTACAGACCCTGAAAACATACAGCTCTAATGGTATTGTTAAATACAATGGGGGGAAAAATGGTTCTCCACTATCTCATAGGGCAATGATTTGGGAGAAAGGACATTCCAGAAGCAGAAACTCTCATTGGCTCTGCATGGGAGTAGGGAATTGATTGTTCCTTCACTTCTCAAAATCAATATAATCATTTGTAACACACCAAAAATATTTTAGATTTTATCATGAAGAGTATTATATGCACCTGGGGGCACAAAAGTTTTCTCCACAGAAGTCTTAACAATTTTTACTGGAGTAAAACATGAAGCTATTTCCTCAAAGTTACAGCTACACTTGGACACAGGCATTTTAAGGGCACAATGCATACATTTCTGGAAGCTATCTCAATTAAAAACCATCATAGGTTTTATTTTAGCAAAAAAAAAAAAAAAAAAAAAAAAATTCAACCATGTGAATGCTTAAGACAGGACAGGAAATTTAGTCAAAAATTTTTAAAGTGTTGTAATCAAAACTCAAGGAGTTTTAATTGGAAAATGCAATCCTTAATGTTTTCATCATATTCCTATATGTTTAACCAACACTGCAGGGAATCCTCTGAAAGCCATTATATGTTAAAGTGAATGTATCCTGTCACACTGCACAGAAAGTCAGATAAAGACAGGATCAAACTCTGGGGGCCAAGAAGCTCCTCTCATTGATGAGAGCCAGAAAAGCCATTGAGAATGGAAAGGCTCTAAACTAAATTTTCTCTCCTTTTCCTGAGCACATGAATAAAATGCTGCTGCTGCCACATGAATATTGCAGATTTTGTCTGGATAAGGGGTTTGGGGGATTTTTCTCACGTTGGTAATAGTCCTTAGTGAGACACACAAAAATATGATTAGATTAACAAATAACCAGACAATCTCATCTTTGATGTCTTTTTATTTCACTAATGTCAAATCTAGATAAATTAATGAGTAATAAAAATTCTTAATAAACTAAGTTTTAAAATAAAGTAATATTATCTGAAATTATGGAGCAAGGTTTCATTTTTAGAAGTTCATGTGCTATACAGTGATGAACAAAATTTTAACAATAGTGTAGTTTATAATAGTGCTATAATTTTATCTCTAGAAAAATACTTTAAATTGTTTTGTGTGCTAAACTGTCCTGTTGATTTGGGAAGCTTTTCAAAAGACATGAGTTCTATATAATTTTTTTTTGCTTTTCAAAAGTTTTAATAGGTGTAGTGAAAGAGTGCAAAGAGTGAATTTCTTGCTTTCTCAATCTCAGACTAAATTCACTTTTTATGTGTGCATAAAGTGAAAGGTCTTTTTTAACTGTTTGAAATGGAGATGCATAATTACTTCAAATTGTACAAATCCTCAAATTACTTCAATTTCAGTCCTCAGATTAGGAAAAAATGAACACCAGTCTGTTTACCAATAAGGATTTTCATTAGCATCATGTCCTATGTTTTATCTTAGCTATTCCTTTGCATCAAATCCACTGCTGATGAAAGCAATTCTGCACTGTTGTCTAAACTTTACAGGCCAAAAGAGGGATTACAACTTACTAGTTTATTATTTTACATATTGTGCACATTAAAAAAAATAAAATTTTCACAGCAAATGAATGTGTCCTTATTTATTTGCTGTATCCATCTTTAACATACCATACACATATTTTATGTTCAAGAGACTAAGTGGCACAAAATTACTTAAAAGAATGTTTTTAAATGTTATACATCCTACATATCTTATTGTAGGCCTTGAACATTAAACTACTTAGCAACCATAGAAAAGAGGTTTCTCTCCAAAATAACAGCAAAATTCAGTGAAATTAACTGAATCCCCTCACTCAACAAGGCCTTGGATTTGGCAAGACCAGATTTTCAGTACAAATTAGACCTTTCCTTTAAAAGAGCCATTTCTAAAAAAGAATCAGTTGAATCACATTCAAATTTGAAATTAAGACTCTCATTAAGTGTGCTTTAAAAAAAAAAAAAAAAAAAACAAAACAAAAAAAAAAAAAACACACAGATGGAACTTAGAATAGCACTGAAGATAGTTAAAAGCACATAAGATAATCTGTAAGAAAAAATAAAAATAGTCAAAGTGCTATTGAAAGTATGTACAGTTGTCTGTTCAAAAATACATTTACCAATAATGTAATCAGGAAATGACTGTATAACATTTCCATGTTTCTAATGGGAAAAAAAAAAAAAAAAAATCAAATCACAGAAACCTTCCAGTTTAAATGTAATGCAAATCAAGTTTACTTATTAGAAAATGGGTTTGTTCTTAAATAATTCCAATTGGTTACAGGTATCCTCATGATTATGACATTATGAATTTATTTAATTACTAGATTCAATCTGAATATACAGCAGATATATTTTATCTAGAAATTTTAACTGTTATGAAAAACATGTTACCCTCCCTTATCAGTCAGTAAGGAATACACTAAGAGATCACATGGGAAATTCCATGTTACATTTCCAGTATTCCTTGTTAAACAAGCTTTACAGCTATTTAAGGAAAAAAAAAATTAGTTGATAAAGACTTACATAAAATGTAAAGGTTTCTCTCACATGTGTTTTAAGGTCAATTAAAAGCAAAAGGTAAAAAGGGATGGGAAAGTCAGTAAGTAATCTCTTTTTATGACAAACTAAAGAATTGTCATTATCCATTAGAGGTGGAAAAAAACCCCACTGCCCTAGTGAATGTGAACAGGAACTTGTACAGGCATTAAATAACTGTGAAAAGATGTCTGAGCAGAGGCAGCTGAAAGTCTGAAATTACACTTCTGAGCTTCTGGGCTGATTCCTGCTACTTGCCTGCTACAAGCAGCTGGGACTGGTTGTAAGTTTAGCTAACAAATGGTCTAATGTGGTTTAGCATGCTCTAAATCCCACCATTATTGAAGAGGCAGAAGACAGAAGCCCTCCTGGTGAGGCTGATCATGAGTTGTGCTTCTGCCCAGAGACTGTTTAGACTGGGAAAGCTGAGGTCTCATGGTTATGCAAAGATCACCTGCTGATGAAAAGAAGCACCTGAAAAGAACTGGTGTCAGGGAAGAGAATGGGATTTGGAAATAAGGTGGAAAAGATGCTGACTAGTAGAAAGATCCTGTAAGTAAGAAAAGATACTGTAAATCAGAGAATTATAGAATATCTCAAATCTGGATGGATTGGTTCCATCTCCCTGCTCCTCAGGACTTTAGGACCTTTAGTGCTCCTTTAGGACTACCTAGAACTAAATCATATGACTAAGAGCAATAACCTGACTCTGCTTGAACTCTTACAGGCTTGGTCCTATGACCACTTCACTGGGGAGCTGGTTCCACTCCCTGACCATTGTCTCAGTGAAGAGCTCTTTCCTCATGTCCACTCTGAACTTCCCTGATGCACATTCAGAGCATTTCCTCCTGCGCTGCTGCTGGCCAACAGAGAGATGTGTGGAGACAAGTAGCATGTGATGCCTAAGAATTTTAGACAGTGATGTCCAACATCTGAAAATGCAAAGCAGTGGTAGAGCTCAACCTGATGGCTGGACCAGCAGTAACCTCTCTGCCCCAGCAGAGAAGTTGAGACCTCGTGAGCTCAGCTCTGGGGGAAACCAAATGAATGAGTGTGTGAAATAAAGTAGACTAAAAGCTCTGATATACTGGAAACTAGATCCACTAGAGGTGATCACTTACCCATGAGAGTACTAACATTTCTGACAACAAAACTCTTAGAAAAAAAATCTACAGTAAACACTAAAAAAAACCCAACAAAACAGACACACACACAAAAAAATGAGTTAGAGCTGCTGCTGGTGTCTACACACAAAGCAGTGACAGGAAACAACTGTCATCTTGACAGACCTCCAGGCTCAGACAAGAAACCATCTATTTTCCAGATGGTTATTGAAAATATAAAAATATATAAACACACTTGAAAATGCTTGCTTCATCATTTTTCAAACTGTTCCTTGAACACATGGCATCAGGAGAGCTCCCTAAGAAATCCAGAAGACTTGCATTTAGCTTGATTTTTCCATCTTTCCCTTTCTTTGTTCTGACCTAGGGTGGCAAATTTTGCTATTTTCCTATGCTTAGCCTAAATCCTAGGGATTTTACTTAACTCTACATAAACAGTTCCTAGTTTTCTGAAAGTTTCTATTTAAATGAGAATACCTAGGCTGACACCTGGAGCTGTCATTATACTCATTGCCCAAAATATATCTGTCATAATCTAATGACTAAATATACAGATAATTCAATATTTCAGAAGTTTCCATAATTCTACTTTGAGTTATGCCATAAGTCCCCCCAGTGCTGTCACAATGGGATATTTCCTGTGATAACTATCTTACATTAGAAAAATTACCAAAAAGTTGGAATTAAACTTCTATTTGGCTGCATTTAACTGTCTTGTCTCTCCAAAAGAGGTCTTTACCATAAGGTAAAAAGGACAGTATTTAGATCATAACTTCGAAGTAAAAGAAAGATCTGGTTTAGTACAAAGGAGAGTAATAAACAATCCTGTGATTCTGTACTGCAAAATTCTGTGGCACAGATGAACCCTGAAGAGTCCCAGAAAGAGGGTCTCAGAGGAGTTTTAAAGAAGTTAAATTGCTGGCAGAAGACCAAGAGTATGCCAAATGAAGAGGATTAAAAAATTAAGGGTCTAGAAAACCACCATTCTCAAGGGCAAGACTGACAGAAGGGTTCTGTGCTGTGGGAATAAATTACACTTAATTTTATAAGGAACTTTTAGTGACTTTTCAAGTTAATTGTTAGAGTTATGAGCTAAGTCCCATAGAGAAACATGGTAAGGTCTACATTAAAAAAATCCAGAAAACACAAGCAAATTGCATTACAATACTCCTGTAAAACACAAAGAATGACAGGAACGCCAGGAATTTCTCACAAAGTAATCATGACAAGGCTGAAGCCTGAGGTGAAGCCCCTAATTCTTATGGCCCAAATCAAATCATTATGAGCCAGCAAATACTGTCCCCATTTACCACTGCTTCATCTCAAATTATTTCAATTCAAATATAGTGAAGCTTATCAGACGAAACCTTAAAGAGTAATTCTGCACAAAAACAGTATTTCATAAAATGTGAATGAAGAAAACATAACTCCTGAAAAAGAACAAAAATCTGCAATCACAGAGATCAATGGGCTTGATTTTGAGTAAATAATTTAAGGCAGCCAAACTCAGACTCTCCTTTCTGACAGGACCTGTCAGAAGCTTATTTACAGAAGTACCAGTCTCAAAATACTCACAGATTTTGTTCATCTCCATTTTTTCAATGCTTATATTCTTCAGCACTGTTTTTTCAATAGGAATAGAGGTCACCCTCACTCAGCTTGCAGATGACACAGAGTTGAGTTGGCATTGTTCTGCTGGAAGGTCCTGCAGAGGAATCTGGACAGGCTTATTGATGGGCCAATTGCCTGAGGTTTAACAAGGCAAAGAGCCAAGTTCTGCACCTGGGTCACAACAACCCCAGGAAAGTCTTAAAGTTTGGGACAGCGTAGCTGGAAAGGTACCTGGGGAAAAAAAGCCTGGAGGTGCTGGTCCACAGCAGCTGAACATGAGCCAGGTGTGCCCAGGGGGCCAGGAAGGCCAATGGCACCTGGTCTGGATCAGCAATAGAGTGGCAGCAGGACCAGGGCAGGGATTGTCCCCTGTGCTCGGCACTGGAGAGGCCACACCTCAAATCCTGTGTCCAGTTTTGGGCACCTCACTACAAGAGAGGCATTGAGGGGCTGGAGAGAGTCCAGAGAAGGGCAGTGGAGCTGGGGAAGGGTCTGGAGCACAAGTGTGATGGGGAGCAGCTGGGGGTGTTCAGCCTGGAGAAAAGGAGGTCCTTGGGGACCTTACCACTTCTACAACTACTTCAAGAGAGTTTGTAGTGAGGTGAAGGTTGGCCTCTTCTTCCACATAGCAAGAGATAGAAGAGGTTCACATTGGACAGTAGGAAAAAAAAATTGTCACTGTAAGGGTTATCAAGCACTGGAACAGTCTGCCTAGAGAAATGGTAGAGTCACCACCCTGAAGGAATTTAAAAGACCTGTAGATGTGTGGCTTAGAGACATGGTTTTGTGGTGGACTTATCAGTATTAGGGTAAATTGGACTCATATTTAAGTGTCTTTTCCAAACTAAATGATTCTATGACTCCATATCATAAAAAGCTAATTTTCCTGGTACATCAGTGTTTCACAATTTCTTTTTTACCTTGAACCCATTTAAGGCTGTATATTTTATGTTTTGTCAAGGTAGCAAGTACAAAGCAGTGAGTTAGGAGTTTTGCCTGGGATCAATACCAGGAATTGCTCTGATAAACCAAAACACAGCATTCTTCATGGCCAGGTGTTCAATGAGATAAATCAATACCATAAACCCTGTGCTTTCATAAATAAAAACAGAAGACAATGAGTAGTTTTAAATGAAGTCTTTGAAATGTCTTGAAATTAACCCAAGGATCCTTTTATTTGTACTATAAGCTGGATATTTATAAGTGAAGTCTTCTTACAGAGAATGCACACAAGACAAAACACAGACCTGCAAATTCAGGCAAGCCTTTTCTAATTGCCAAGCAGTAACTGCCATCTAAAAACTGTCAACAAATATTTTCAGTTGGGCCTTTTTTAGCGTTCATTCAGGAAATTCAAGGATTCAGGTTTGAGAAGTGGATTCCTGTCCCAAGATGTCCATGAGTTTATGAACACTAAGTAAATAATGTAAAGGAAGAAAACTTTTCTTGTATTTTAGCAGAAAAACTCTATTCATGTTACCTCTGGCCTTTGAAAATGCTTCACTGGTTCAAAGAGAAGTGATGGAGCACTGACTGAACAGGAAGGCACTGAGTGAACAGGTTTGCAGAGCAATTATTGTCTTTGTATTTGAGAAATGTCACAGTTAAAAAAACAAAACTTCTCCAGCCATACTTTGCACAATAGAAGTACTAGGTCTTGCAAGTACCCTCCTGAGTGATAGAGTAAGAATTCAGAAAGGAAGGGTGAATTTCAATGCACACAAGATATGTAGCTTCTAGGAAGAGTGACGGTAAGGAAAGTGAAATGAAGTGAAATGTGACATAAAATAATAGACAAGGGTAGAAGATAGAAGAGAAAGAATTTTGACAAATGATGGTGCAAAAGGAAATGTTATTCCTTCTTGCCAATAGGGAACTCTGAGAATTACAGTTCACACCTATTAAAATTTCTGACAACTGTCATATGAAGCAAATGTATGACATGTATCAAAAGCCATATTTGGTCATATTTGCAGGATCCTGATCAAAATCTTTGGAAAGACATCTTTTTAAATTATGATTACTTTGGGGAAAATATAATATTCATGTCCTATAAGCTGAAAGCTTGCAGAGATCGCAAAAGAATGATTTCAACAGAAGATCAGAGTAATTTTTGAGAATTTCTTCTCCATGACAGCACTGAAAATACCATGGAAATTGGCAGGCCACAGCCAACTAAATCTAATAAACTTTTATATGATAAGTAGATGGAAATGACAGACAATTTCTTAAACCTTACAAATCCAAGAGGAAAAAAAAAAGGGTTGAATTCCTCTTGACTTCTTTATTACAGTCCTCTAGAGAAGTAGATTTTACTGGAAATCTTAAGGCAATTGCACTATTTATAATGATATCCAAAAAGCATAATATAGCTAAAAAAAAATTGAAAGGCTACTAAGAAATGAAATAATATTTTATTTAGTTAAATAAAAGCCAGCCCCGTGTATCTGGAGAAAAAATATCAATCACTATTTAACCAGAATTATAAACTTGCTTTAATAGGTTTAACACTCTTCTTTAACGAATACATAGCTAAAGGCAAAAAATAACCACAAACTAATAATTCCATATATTGATTTGGGATGTTAATTTATATTATTTGTAATTCAAGTTTATCTTGATTATGATGAGAATTTGCCTGGTGGTCTTCCCAAAGGATTCTTAAGTGAATGCTTTCCATTTGTTAATATCTGTTGTGGCTGTAGCACAATTTGCCTCAGATTCTGGTTAGGTCTTCAGGTTCTGCCAAATTGGTAGAATTAGAATATTATTGTATTAATTATTGCATAAAGATGTAGTAGAAGAAGTTTCAAAATTCAGGAAGAAGAGTTCTGAAAACTGGAATGCAAGATATGGACTGAATAATCAAATTACATCTTAGTAAATTTCAGCAGCCATGCTTTGTAGAAATTACTTCATCTATTTCAGTTTATACATTACTTTTGATGGTGGAGGCACTGACAAAACCTGCAACAAAAGTACCTCAAAAAAAGAAAAAAATCTATTCTACATAATAACTTTTCATTACTCTAAAATATCTGTATAGTGTCTAAGCAGAACAAAACAATTGCCATAGTTTTAAACATCTTGTTTCAAAGCTGTGTGACTCATCCCTGCAACACATTTGCTGTTAGAATAATGTAGCAGGACTTATGCTTGTGTGCACAGGATTTCTGTTCTGGAGTATTTAAAGGAAGTCATTATTCAATAAAATACCTGTCACTTGAACAGTGGATTTGAATACACAATGTTGAATAGAAGTATAATTTTGCAATAGATTTTTGGATGTTAGACAGAATTAAGTACTCAGAGGTAACTAGTGCCTCTGAACTCTAGTACCACATGCACACAGATCTTTTCTCCCTGAAGTAATGAAAGGAAAGCACATTGCAGTACACAATATGACCTTAGGGTCTCTTACTTGTCAGAAGTTATAAAAATTCAACTACAGAAATTCTCATTATAAAGATTACTTGAAACAAGTTTTATTAAACCACCCCAGCTATTTGAAAGTAAAATTCAAATATAACCCCTTACTTAACCTCAGTACCAGCAAGATGCCATTTGTGATAAAAAGGACCAACTGTTGTAATCTAATAATCCAGGGTTAAATGTAATGTTTGCTTCATCTTTTTTTCTAACTACAGTAACCTTCTGAGAAATGCCATCACTTACTATTTTCTTTAATAGGAAGAGTTAGAAAGAGAAAGAAAATTACTTTTTTTTTCTATAACTAAACCTGAGGCTGTAATATAATAGATGCTAAATATGGCTTATGTTAGATTTGTTCTTCTAATATTTTTTAAGGCAATGTATGTACTATTTTCAAAAATGACTGAACAAAGAAAGAAGTTTATGATTCTGAAACAGCAGTGCTTGAATGTTAATCTTCCCCCTATAATCAGCACAACAGCTATTGCCAGCCATGCAGAAATACACAGGAAAAAGTAACCACCCAACAGAAAAAAGTCCTGGAAAAAGCAGATCATTAAGATCAGGTGGAAGCAAAATGCACAAGCTCTTTCACTCCAAGCATGAGCTTAACATAACAAGTCTCTCAAAAATTGTAATATTGACAGACCTGTGGAGGAACCTGCCTCCTTTTTTGGTCAGGGGATGTGACATACACAGCTTGTGCATATGCGTAACTTTTGAACCGCGGTTTGGGAGAAGGCGAAGGTCCCTGGGGTACACTGACTGTGATCTATGAATAAATTAGAACATACACATGGGTAGGAGCATGGATTGTAGAAGTAAACATTGATTTTAAGAGCAAGTGAAGAAAAAGAAGCAGAAAAGTCATTTTTCAAGGACAGTGTTGGTGTTCAACAGGCAAAATGGGACTGTATTAAGGAAACCTCTCATTTAATCTGACACCCTTACCAAAAGCAACAAACTGTCAGGACTCAACACCAGCAGAATATCAATGTAAAGTGAAGCTTCTTTATAATTTACAAGCAGAGGCTCAAAAAGCAAGTGATCTTTTGTCACATCTTGAATGAACAGAACCAATACTTATCTGCTCAGAACTCTAGAAGAGAGTGAGCATCCCATACCCAACATACAGATTAAATTCAGACAAATCAACTAAGCCTAAAATGCACTAAACACTTCAGCAGAGGCTATCTGATATTTTCAGTAAAAAAATATAACACTGCAATCATAAATTAATTCCAAATATTACATGAGTTTTTTGAGAGGACACCAGTAAGCTGAGATTGTTTTAAAATTCAAGCCATTGTAAATAAATAGCTAAAAATTTAAAAATATATCATGACTATGGAGGAATGTCAACTGCTATTCTCTAAAAAGGTACAGATGTTTCAATTTTTTATTTTAAATGTAAGCCTCTCCAAATTTATTTTCACCTTGAGGCTTCCTGCCACCATCAAAATGCATAAAGTTGTACAACTCAACTGCAAAGCACTTACTTGCTAAATAGCAAATTTTAAAACAGTCTGGTGTGAGACGAAAACCAGTATGAAAGAAAAATGCAGAGAAATACATTTGACTCTCCTGTTGATGAGACTTGGCCCACTATGCCCATGGGGTTTTTGCCTTCCCCTGGCCATTTCACATCAAACTCATGGGGTAGGCGGGAAACAACTTTAGAACAGCAAGATAAAAGCAGAAAAGTGAAACTCACTTCTTGTGAAAAATGCTGTTCATGTACTTCTATGTGCTCTTCTCTAGTGACCCTTGAATGCCGTGGTAACATCTCCACCTCCCTGATGGCTTCCATGGTGACTTGCTGGGGCAGGACTTGAAAGAGTGATGTCACATACATTAAGATGGACTTTTTATCTGGACAAGCAGCTGCAACATCTGGAAGGCAAATTAACATTAACATTATTTCAGTTCCCACATTCGACATGAGAAATAGTCCATTAGTTTCATGGAAAGTTGACAGACTAATGAGCAACCTATTGTCCACATGAATACTCTAGAGACTAATTAGAACCTCACCATCAGTTCCAAAACTGCAGAACAAACTTGCATATCAATAAGAAGGAGCCAAAGTTTATACAGGTAATGTTGTCTCATCCAGCATGAACTTTCCATCTATATTTCTTGTGTCAAAATGCAATTTGACACTGTGGTCCCCATTAAGTTGGACTAGACATAGGAAAAAGTGTATTTGCTTGTGCTGCATAAGTACTGCAATTATAAAAATGTAAGGACAACTTTATTTTCCAAGTCATGCCTTTTAATTTCTCCCCATGTCATTTAGCCACTGGAAGCAACAATGATGTAGGGGGGGAAAAATTACCAGTTTTTGTTGTGAATGGGTTCATAAAAACCAACGACTGAAGTCAAACTACAATAAAGCTACATAGCTTTTATATTCTACTCAGTCTGGCATTCTTCATGAAATCTGTGGAACATCAAAGGAACATGGTATTCACAGGCATTAAAACACATAATACATAATAGAAAAACTTAAAAAAAAAAAAAAAAAAAACAACAAAAAAACACCCTGTAAAATATCTATGGTCTTTAGCAGTCAGTACAAGACACTCTGTGTGAACACAAAGACAATTTCAGCTTTTGCACATAGCCATGCTATACATCAGCAGGAAAAGCACTTTCTCTGACTCAACAATTCAAGTCAATAGCGATTTGTAAAAATGTAAGGTATGTGGCAGCTCTTTGAAATAGTTACTTTGTTATTTGCCATTGATGCTTACTTCCTACACTCAGTCTAGTGAATGAATATGTAAAAGGACAGTTGTACAAGAAATTTATCATTAATTCCATAAATTTTTAACAGGAGCACTGGCAGAAAGCCAAGAACTATGAGCTTTTACTGCCTTAAATCAATTTTTTTCTGTGAGTTCACAGAAAAAATAAAATAAATCAATACTTCTACAATGTGGCATCTCATTCTCTCTGCCTAGAATGAGAATGGACAAAAGGGAAGGCACCTTGCATTAAAAGCTTCACATATATTTGGAAATTAAGAAGAGACATTATGTCAATAATTTTGGTTTGGCTTTCTGACCAATCTCCGTATCTTTGCTTGGTACTTTATGAGAGACAGCTGAAGGTTTAGTTTTACTTAACATTGTCTGGAAAAATGACACATTCCCACTTCCATTTTATAAGTATTTCACTATAAGAATCTTCTTGTCTTCTCTTGAATGTACTAAAACTGTTTAGTTATACTTAGTGTCCAGTAGCAATTGATGTTTACATGAATATTCATGCCTTCCTACAGGGTAGAATACATGCTGGATGATTAGTACCAGCTATGATTTTTCTATTGTCTGTTCATTATTTTCCTTTTCAAAATGTCCTGTTAACCAAATGGACAAATACCTTATGATTTTTCAACAAAAATATCTCACACAACAAATAAAATGAGTACTTAGAAAAGAATATACATGTCAAAATTTGTTTACTCATTCTATCTGACAAATAAGAAGTACATATGCAGCTGTCAAAATCCACTGGCAAATAGGAAATTATTTAATTTTTAAATTACAACAAATAGGTAAACAATCATAGTTGCAAAACCTGGAATATCTATCTCTCAAAAGTCTTTTTTACGGCCTCCTGAATTATCAGAGCAGGAATGATTTCTGCTTTACTTTGCCTTCATATTTTTTCTTTTGAACTCTAGTCTCATGCACTACCTTTACCACCTGCTGAGTCAGATGGCTATTTCAAATACTAGTAGCTAGACAGTAAATAAATTGAAATTCAAGCATTTTCTTGCAAGGAAGTTCACTATTTCTTTGTAAATATGTCTACTTCCATTTGTGAGACAAAAATATATGTCAAACCAATATACAGCTCTTAAGAAACAATATCAAACTCATGGAAAATACAGATTAAAAAAAAAAAAAACAAACAAACAAACAAAAAAAACCCTAAGTCAAGATATGTAGATTATGCCATTTTTCCAATACTAATTTTGAGAAAATTATCCAGGATCCTTTTTTCTTTTTTTTTTCCCAGACCAATTTATCTTTTCAAATTCAACTCAGAGCAATTCTTTCAGAAAATTTTCAGCAGTTTTCTTGACAAGGACTATCTAGAGTAGGATTGAAAATAATAAAAAGAATGGAAAAAAAAATAGACTACAAGTCAAAAGACAGTTTAAAATGGAAGCGTTATAAGGTTAGCAGAAGTTACATTAACTTTTTTACCAATAAAAAAATCTGAAAGACTTTAGAAAGCTCTGGAAACTCTCCCAGTTCTTTAATAAGAGAGAGTTACACCAAAGTACTGGAAAAGTTTCCAAGATGAGCGTTCTGGTTATTGAAAGGAGACTTTTTCAGTACAAAACTTTATGCTGAGAGATTATTGTTTTTCAAAAGAAAACATTGAATTAAACTGAAATGTGTCACATGAACCAATTTGTTCAGACAACTCATCTTGATACCTTTTGCAATCCATAGGATTACTTATTAAGACATGGTTTTTTGAGCATCCTTTATCATCAAAGAAATAAAATGACCTTGTAAGACCCTAAATTTACATGCTCCCCCTGAAAACATATTCACCCCCACCATTTAGAGAAATTAGTCTGTCCAGGGAAGGTTTCTAGTCAAAATATTCACAAAATACAGACAAATAAAACAAAATGCTTATTTTGATATATGGGCAAAATGCCTGTCTGAGCCTGAGGAGACAGCACAAGAGCTCAATTTTGACAATGAATTTTAATGCAAAATAAGATTCAGTTCATCTAGAAAAGCAGTTACTTGGCACCAATTACCAAAAGAGCAGAAAGAATCTGACTTCACTCCAGAACATTAAAGTAATGAAAGATAACCCAAATCCACATTGTTTAAGTGCAGTTGATTTTCCAGGGTTATTGCAGGTTTAATTTGGGAAGCAATTTGCCTGATAAAAGTTCACTGCAGCTGTATTTTTATTAGCAAATGTTATTGTTTTTTCTGATGAGCATAACTACAAGACTGCCTGTTTGTTAAGGATGACCACAATAAACCTGCAGTGTTCTCAAACTAATTATTTTCTAAATATATCAAACCCTACAAAAAGTGATTCAGCAGCAAATTTTTATAAACCTTGTAGTTCCCAAGTGGCTTGGTTCTTGCATCCATGTTTGGTCAATGATGAAATCCCTGCTAACATGGAAATGAGGATGACATAAAACACATAAATAAGTTTCATACCAAAAAATACAGGTCTAGCAACACAAAAAAAAAAAAAATCCAGCATTTTCCTACACAGCGTTACATCATGTATACAAAATCATACACAGAGCACAAGCTGTAAGTGTTTGTGGAAATGTTTCTTGAAAATTTCAAATACACGGCTACTAATATAACTGTTCTTTTTGAATAATATTTTGCTTTCTCCAACCTCTGACCAACTAACAGTTCTGACACTATTTGTGTTAAGTAATTTTGCTATTTTTGTTTATTCTTTGAGTCAAACCAGCAGCAAAGAAACTTGGAAAGAGAAGAGCTTACATGCCTGCTGCACTACCAGAAAGATTATATTTCCATACCTAAATTGCTGATCTGGTTCCTTTAGATTGAGAGACAAATTCTGGAACATATTTTACCTTACATAGTGCTGAGAAGCAAGATAAGACTTGAGCCCTAAAAGTGAAAGAAATCCTTTGTCCTCAACAGAAGCAGCTAGGTTTTTCACAGAATCACAAAGAAAGAAAATATAAAAAATTATTTCTAAATCCTATACATCACCTAATATTTGCTTCTATTACAATAGTAATAGAAAATCCCAATATTTTAATATTACCTGCTGCTATCCCAAATGATCTTTTAAAAACTGTGTTAAATAAAAAACATTGCCTTCCACAAAAAAATTGAGATTCTCAAAGCTGATTTGAATTTTCCGTGATTACATGGGGTTTATTCCCAACAAATAAGGACTGTTGTCATTTCTTCTATCAGAGTAGGGTTTGGGGTTTTTAAAAGTCTTTTTAATGATATGAATACAACATTAATATATTTTACAGGTTCTACTGCTATTTCCAAATGTGTCTTTTTAGAAAGCAGAAGCTCTCAGATCCCTGAGATAAGATAGAAATCTAACAGATACATAAATGACTACTTTCTATGATGTCAGCTCATTACAGGAGCTATTTCCACATTCATGTGGCCACTCCTAGTGTGGCACCAGCCTCGGCCACAGGATCTAAGATGAGGGCACAGAAAAGCATTTATAAAAATGCAGCCACATCTCAGATGGAACTTTTATTTATTTTACCTTTCAGACTTAAGGACAAGGGTGAACATTGCAAAGCATGTTCAAAACTCTGTGGTAATCTGCCTGACAAGGCCCAAAATGTTTTGGAAAGAGCTTTCCTAAAACCCAAGGTATATATTTTGATCATGTTTTTATTTGGATGAACCTAAATTTGCAATTGAAAGTGCAGGAGACTGAACTAGTAAAAATGAAATAGCTTACTCTTAAAAAGCAAGTAAAGCAAGGAAGATTTCATTCCCAAAAAAATTAATTAGAAACCTAGGAAAAAAAAGTATCTTGCAAATGTTGCCCCCTTAACTAAGGTGGGGGGGAAACACAAACACAAAAAGGTGGGAAATTTTAAACTGGGTAATTTGTACTCCAAGTGCACACTTTTGATCATTTAACAAGTCTATTTACAGACATTAAGCTATGACAGAATTCATGAGGCCTGTCTGAGATTTGCTCTTACTGGTGACTTAACTCCCTGACTGTGGAAACATGAGCCTATAAATAGCTCATTCTTATTCAAACACCAAGAAACAAGCAAGATTATCAGGCAAAGATTATAAAATGTTTTTCTTAAATGTGCACATACCTCTCCCTCAGTCTCCACTTGGTCTCAAAATGGCATTTTCCTACAATCCATGTTTATACTAATAGTATGATAATAGCAGGAACAATAGAGGTTGTAATGGTTTACTGACACTCACTGCTGCCACTAAGACCTTGAAGCAATAAACTCTACAGTCTCTGAAAGGTCAGCCAGTAACTGCAGCATCTATTCACAATTATTGACCTTTTTTGCTTCTTTTTTAAACTTGTAATTATTTTCTGCTCTGTTTTTTCTACTCCACCAGTAGATTGCATGTTAAATTCAAAATGTAAGTAATCCTTGCAAGTAATCTCAAGGAGTAGCCATGGACTTGCAGATAGACAAAAATCAATATATGAAATACAGGAGAACTGTAGATATTGAAATGTGGAAATTAAAACTGATTATTTTAAAACTTTATTTTAAAAACAAAGTTAAAGCAAAGGTCAACATTTTTCAAAGGCTAGTCAGTGGCCTACATGAATAAGCATAGTGATTATAGTATTTGCTTTGCTGAATAAAATTCAAATTTTACAAAATTAAGTTCTAGTGAAAGGCACAAATTACATACAGACAATTAAGTGAGAGCAGAATCCTAGAAGACTGACACAGATAGTGGCACCAGCTTTTTCTTCTTTTCTGTAGATTTGAATAGCCATAAACCTAAACTACTATGAACCTCCCAGAGGAAAATATTGTTAGTTTTTAAACAGACATTTCTTTGAAAAAGGAAATGTTTTAAACCTGATGGTTAAGACCTACAGAGTACATTCAAAATGCTGACCTTTGCAGGCTGTATTAAACAAGGTCACAACAGAAAGCATGAAGAAAATATCCTCAGAAGATTAACACATTTGTGTTTGCCTTTAGAATTAGAGAGACAGGTCAGGATTTGTGGAATTAAAGTACTGCAGAATTCAAGTGTATTTGGTATTAAAATATTTGGTGGCAGAGCATATCTTTAATCTGTCTGAATGTCTGTTCTGATTTGCTGCATGAGTGTGAAGGAGCCCTGGACTAATATGCCAGCACTATCCTGGTTAAGTGAACTTGATGCTATCTCTATTTTTCAAACCTGAAAAGTCAGACTTAATACCTCTGGTGAACAGTAAAGGTGTTGCTTATTCTTTTTCAGATTCCTTACTAAATCAATGTTTAATATTGTAACACCACAACCTTTGCAACTTAAGCTGTATCTAAAGTAAGTGTCTTAGGAGAAAAATAGAGATAGAAAGAAGTGAAATCAAAATAGCAAAGGAATACAAAACACCAGTTTTAAAAATTTGGAGTATGATACATTTTTATCATATAATGTTTTATAATAATATTTTTGTCATTAGGTAGGAGTAAGTATGGCTCTCATGAAATTGCTAAAATAATAAATAATAGTCAGCAGTTAATTGACTCACAAAACTGAAATACACTACAGAAAGCTGCAGTTTGATTTTTCAAAATCTGGAAATTCAGTGATGGGTGGGGCAGGAAGTACCAGAGGAAAGAAAACTAAAATACACCCTGTCCCCCAGTTTTTATTGAAGAGTCCTGAAAATGAAGACAGACCAAGGGAGTTACAGTGTAACTCCTGAATTCTGAATCTGGAATAGTGTTCAAAAATGGTAAAATAGCAGTCACCAAAATGATAATTTTCTAAGAGTATTATAGATATTTTCAAACAGGCTAATGCTTGAGAGATTAAATGGGACATTTTTTTTTCCAAAATATTGTATATTTTCCACTTATCTTTTGTAAATATTTAGTCTAGAGAAACTGCACAGGTAGCTATATAAAAAAAAAAAAAAATTAGAGAATGAAATTAATCCACTTTCTAAAGATTTTATAACCTCATATGAAGACACATTCATTACTTTTATTTAACTGTAAAATCTTTCATAAAGGTAAAAAGATATAAGGTAAATGGAAAAGGGAAAATGAAATCTAAACGGCCAATTCTGAACAGACAATAGAAAGAGCCATGTTCATTCTGGATGATTCCATAATTAGCACAAGATGGTAATATTTCTTCAACTGCAATCAAAAAAAAAAAAAAAAAACACTGGGAAACCCAGCATTCTTATGAAATAGTACTGGGAAAAAACAGGGATTCTGCTGTTAGAGTGTCTGGACCTTCTTTTTATTCCCATCTGAAATGTGCTATTTCTGACATGGAGGCAAGCTAAAATCACCTGAGGTTAATTCCATCCCAAACCAACAAAACAGAATGCTGAATGATACTACAGGTGACTTCTACTTTGCCCCCTCTAGAATGTTATGGACAACTGGTTTTATATGAAACTTGAGTAAAGCAAAGTGGAAAAAAGAGTGAAACCTAAACAAGAAAGTGTCCAAGATGGACCAATTTGGCTGTAAATTGAACCTGAGTTGTTCTTGGCTTTGTTTTGATTTATTTAAACAAAACAAACAAACAAAAAAAAAAAAAAAAAAAAAAAAAAGTAGCAGAAGCTTTAAGTGACAAAGCTAAAGTTCTATGCAGTAAAATTCTTAAATTATAGGTCAAGATCAGGTGCAAAATTAATTCTAGAAATCCTTAAAAAAATACAAGATTTAGCATGCATTATAACATCTTCAACAATAACTCCTGTTTTCCACTAATTTAGGCTAGAGAACTGTTTGTAGGTACAACACACTACTGTTTATATTCAATAGACCATACTTCCACAGGGTATGCAAGTTTGATTAATTTCAGCTAAAAAAAAATCAGAAATTTTCAATATCATTATGACAGACTTGGTAAATTCATAGCTATTAAGGTTCAGTTACATGTAGGATATTTAACAGAAAAATCCTCACTGGCAAATTCATGTGCACAAATTGATTTGATGTGTCAGTTTTAAACTCAAAGAGACTTCTTGATGAGTCTGATGGCAGCACAGATTGAATTTTCTCACTGCATGTGTGAAGTGGCTACATCTACAGGAAGACCAATTACCTGGATAATATAGGCTTCTATATGTGTTTATGACACATCAACAGTATGAAAAATGAAAAATTAGGTCTTTAAGAATGTTAACTGTAGCAGATGCAAAAAGGCTATCCCATATTAAAAGCAGATCCAAAAAAAAAAAAAAAAAAAAAAAGTACAGCTTGAAAAAGTTGAAACTCTAATTTTAATAATTTATATATATATATCATGATCATTCCTGCATTGAAATACTAAAGAAACAGGTTATAAGAAACCTTATAAATGTTGTAGGTGACAGATTTTTAACATTTGAGGGATTATTTCACCATGGATGCCATAAATAGATTAATGTGCTGATCTTTTTCCTTAGGCTGATCATGAAGAAAAGCAGTCTAAAATGTGTCATCCCATTACTTTTTAAAAATGCAAGTTTTTACTGAAGGTTTACCATTTTCCGGGAAGACACTTAAAATCTACCTGTAATGTAATTTAAGAAAAAAGCCCTTAAATCTGGTTATCTGAGGAAGAGAACTGCTCATGCTTGACAGTCAGAACTTCTTAAGCCCATACCCTGAGGCTGGAAACATCTGCTCATGTTTTGCATAAAGGTAAGCTTCCATTTACATTTGAACAATTTTGTACATGGCTAGTGTTGGAGAAACAGAGAAATATGTTAAGGGTAAAGCAGGATGTCTGGTAATTCCTAATGTAAAGACTTAGAAATCAACATTCTAATGACTCCTATTTAAACATGCAGCAGAAAGAAGGTGCCTTGCCTTTTCAAGCCAATGCAAGCCTCAGCCTAAATGAGTAAACAAACACAAGTGTGTGACACTGATGGGTGTGGAGCAGCATGTGAGAGCCCAAAGAGAAGTTAAAATGCTACAGCTTGGTGGAATCAGACTGGATTTGAAGACAACATATCTATAATATTTACTTCAAAAGTCCCCTGTAAGATGAAATAGTTGAAATATGCAACAACAGCAGCCAGGTGTGACTGGGGTGTCAAATGGTATATTATGTGTGTATCAAACAATGTTAAAATAAATGTAGCAAATTTCAAACTGAAATACAACACATTAAACTTATTTAATGTATAAATAGAAAACCATAAGTATTAAAACATTACCATTACAATTTAGTGGCCAGCATAATAGCAACACTATAATGCTGGTACTGTGTGCTCTAAAAAAGGAAATCCTTCTTAATACTGTATCAGAAGGGCAAATTGTGAAAGAAGGGTACAATGGGATACTTGAAGTCAGTATTACAGCAACACCTTGTATATTAGACATGTTTCTGACTTCACTATAAAAAGAGTCTCTCACATTTTTTGCAGTTCAGAATTAGTGTCTTCATGGTCTTCACTGCCAGAAACAAACGGATAGCAAAACTTCAGCACTCAGTTAATTCCAGGATTGCTTTATGATGCAGTAAAGGAGAAATTTAGGAGCAAAAAATTTTCATGGATGTCTTTATTAAATAACTCAAATTTAAGTTTTTAATGCTTTAAATACACTAGTCCACTGCAATACACTTAGAACCTAAATAAGCATTGTGAACGAGTGCAATGGCAGAGACTTGTTGAATCTGCCTGGACTCAAGGATGAAAGGTTAAGAAATGGTAATCTTCTCAAGAGTTTCTAGAACTGATACAAATTTTATGACATTCTGAATGTAACCACTGTTCAGATTACACAGGAATCCCAGCATAAACAAAGCACAGCTCATTTTAATGCTCTAGTAGTGCATGTCCAGCTATTGTTCAGCAAACACAGACAAAGCATTCAAGATCAGAACCAAAGTCTTTCAGGTTCACCAAAAATTCAAAATTATGTTTGCCAAACTTTACAGAATAGCTGCAAGTATGCAAAATATGTATAGTGTCATGTACAACAGCACCTCCTGAAAATACTTCATACATTTGAGCATTCAAGGAACAGAGAGATCATAGCCTTGAAATGCAAGACTTGTTATTTTTTTATCCAAATATATATTCTGAAAGATAAAACAAAGTAATCTTCAAGAAACATAATTTTGATTTTATTTCACAAGAACGGATTTGGAATTTTGTTTTTGGATCTGACATGTCCAAGAATGGTAAACTACAAGTGGAACAGGAAAAAAAAAAGTTAGTCTTAAGTAGACAGTGTCAAGAAGAACAAAACCCTATTGAGAGCCTAGTCAAAGAAAGGCTTAGAGCAGCTACATGAGTGCTCCTTATAAATATATCATGAGGTGAAAACAATCAAAGCAAAACCACCAAGCTCAAGGACAATGTTAGCACAAGGACAAAAGAAAACACAACAAACCTGAAGAAATATAGCTTAAAAATGCAGGAAAATCTCTCGCCTTCAGAAAGCAAGGCTCTGAGCAAGAGAAAGGAATAGAAGCAAAGCATCCAACTGACTACAACAGAACTTGAGGAATTCAATAAAACCTTTATTATGAGATGTTTAGCTGAAATTGCAGGTAACAGGACATCAATGAAAAATCGGGTCCTAAACGTACTGTTCCCCGCTCTTTTTCACATTATAGCTCATACCAACTATTTCTTAGTTATACTATTTTAATATAGGCCATAGTTTCATGTTTTTCTATGAACTCCACTGCCTTGCCTTTTTAAAATTTTAATTTTATTATTCAATTCTGGGGAAATATATCCATGTAATTACCTGTCCAAAATAATGATAAAAATAATGTGTCAGGTCTGACTATTCTTGGAAATGCTGCTAAAGCATTAAACTAAAGATGCAAAAGAGCTTTTGCATATGTAGCATACATATACATATTTAGCAACTAATAGTTCATCAACAGAGCATGTGAAAGAAAGCTGGAGATTAATCAGTGCAGTCAATATAATGTAAATAGGAGTTAGGAATGCATTAGAACAACAACCAGTTGTATTACATATTTATTATGCATTATGTTAATGAAGCAAATGCAAACAGCCCTAAAAATGTGCTTAAGATAGGATTATGAAGCAATACACAAAATAACCAGGTTAAATCTAAATATTAGTTGATGAATATTTTAAAAGCAGAAGGATTTGTAAATATGGAACAGGGGCTAAATATTAAAAAAAACCAACAAAAAACACGTAAAAGTTTAAGAAAATATATACTCCTGGAAAAAGATGATGGAACTTCTAATTCCACCATTAGTATACTATCCCTTGATATTTAACTTACAAATACTAATTATATTTTCTTGAATTAATTTTCCTTAAATTAATTGTCTTGGATGTCTTTTTAAAATGAAATAAATTACATAATCTTCAAATTCACCAACTGAATATACATTTGCCCATTAATTAGCATTACTAATTGCTAAAGAGGTTATGTCATGTCAGGCCTTAGTCTACATTTTTCAAAACAAAATATATATTTTTAAGTTAACACCATTTAAATGCCAACTTTTATTAGCATTGGGGGGGGGGAGGGGGAGGGGAAGAATGAATAAAAAGAAAAGGGATCATTAGAAGATGTGCTTGAAAAGTGGAAAAGTTCCACATTTGGTTTTAGAATTGACTTTTCCAGGCTGAGCAATTAAGCAAACAAGCAATGCTACAGAGCCATGATGACAATAAGAAACATTCATGACTACAGTTATGGGAGCAGAGTCAAAGATTGTAAACAAGAGCAGTGGAGGCCAACACTTTCTTCAAGTCTTTCTTTAATTACCCAGTTCTAGAGAGACTGACTTTAGCCCAAACATAAAGAGTGGAGAGAGACTCTTCAGGAAATATCACCTACCTTTTCTTCACCCTGGCTGAGGTGTACCTGCCTCTGATGCCTCCTGTGACAGAGTCATCTTCCTCACCTGCTCCACAGGCTCTTCAGGGCATAAATTTCCAGAGAGTCTCTGGGAGCTGGTGTGGATTAGCTTGTGCCAACCTCTGCTGTGGGCCTGTGCTTCTGTAAGTTCCAAAAGAGCAGCCAGAGGTTGATTGCTATCAGCTCCCCCTAAACATCTTATCTAGAACTGCCACTCAGGGAGCATCAAGCACCAGCTCAACTGCTTAGAAAGGATTGATATAACCAGGGGCCAAGAGTACAATAAACAGAACCAGCCAAAAGAATCACAGCAGCACTCAAACGACTTCAAAAGATTTTAAGAATGATAAAAAATAATTAGGGAATGGTAATTTCCCTCTTACATGAACAGAGTTTATACTAATGGACACTATGGAACATTTTCTGAACAGATAATGTGTACCTGAGAGTACATTGATAATGCTCCTTTACAAATATTAAGATTCATTCATAGCTTAGATAGCATCTGGTTTAATTCTGAATAATGCTTTGAGAAAATGAAGCATTACATAAAATCACAGTAGCCTCCAAGAAAGTTTAATCCATAGGTCTTTAACAGAAAAAAATTGCCATCTGGCTTTCTAGTAAGATTTCAGAAGTGCCTATACCTATACATGTAACAGGTATATGTTTCCTTAAATCCAAGCAATAGGCCTAGTCAAAGACAGGCTCACCAGTAAGTTACCAAATAAAGTTCTTTTCTCCACAGTATACACAGAGTCAGACCATGTTAACGTTTCAGATTGGCCCCACAATCTGTGATTCTACAAAATAACTGCAATGATATAAACCACGGAAATTTCAGCATATTGCCAACATGCATAAAGCATTAAAATCAATGTAAATACCAAAACATTTATATTATTATTCTGTGCACTATACAGTGATATAGTGGCTAACAGTACTGATTGTATCCTAAAAAGTACTTGCTAAAATATATTTAAGAGGAAAAATAAAGACTGATAAAGCACACTGATGTGGACAGTTTGTCCCTATGATCCAAGGAAGTAAGAGTAAACAAGTCATGCATTGACTTCAAAGCAGATATTAGCATCTCTTGCAACAGGAAGAGAAAAGCCAAGAAAATATTCTCTTAATCTACAGCTCTCATTCTGAGTAAGGAGCATTCTGTACATCTTTTTGTGGGAAGTAAACTGATAGGCTGAGACTTTTTAAGCTTAGCATGAAGTTTCACAAAAGTCTTATCTTTAAACCTCAGCTTAAGGAAGGAAGCCAGGACAGTTTTTGAAATTCCTACCCTCCAAATGTTGCACAACCCTAACTCTGTTTTGAGAGTACACTAGCACATTTATCTCAGTTCATAAAGAGGAGATTCCAAAGTTAAGCCATGATAAGACCAATGCAAAATACAACCCAAACCAAAACCAGAGTAAATATTTATCAACCAGTTAAGCTCTCTGAACAATTTCACCGTGGAATAATAGAGAGGAGCAGTGACAGAGGAAGGAAAGAGATTGTTTCAGAGCTGACTGGCTAAAATGCTGTGAAACCTCCCCTATGGCTGCACCACCACTGCCCAGTTCCTGACTGAAATAAGGACAACATCAAGTCAGATTACAACTAGAAAATTATACTCGTGATTCCACTTGTCTAATGCCAATTTACCAAATTAAAATCAGCTATCATTAAGCTACTGATCAAAGCAAACACATTTTTTTTCAAAAATTGCATTTTCTCCAAAATAAGCATTTACTAAGAGTTGATAGTATGCAAATAAAGTTTTATTTGTTCATCTTGTCTCCAAATATAGCACAGAAATGCTGTAACAGACTGAAATTTCCAGATAGGGGTATAATCTCATTTTTTGTGTATCAGACAAAGATTTTATTTCTTCCTTCAGTGCGTCATCATTTTTTTTCCCAATTTCATTGTGCAGTTTTTCTATTGCAATTCTGTGTGAGTGACTATGTATGCAATTCTTTATGTTGCACATTCAATTATTTAAACATAGTGAAGTGTTAAATTACTGGAAACACTTTTGATGGCAGATGCTGATATTTTAAAATGGCACCTGATGGACCTATTTCATAATTATTTATAATGAGCAGGAATGTGGAAGAACAGTTCTAAATGGATTTCAGCACTGCAGCTTTCCCATGCTCTATGGAAAGTAGTTATGTTCAATAAATCACCATACTAACTTCTTGTTTCTTCAAATTCAGCTTGTGATAAAGGTATATACCCCCATATGGATTTATGCACTAAAGCTAATTTCCTGAGTTAAATGGCCAACAAAATCAGCATTGCTCTGAGCTTATACCCTCCTACAGATTTATAAAGCATTCTATAAGAATACTTCTGATTGTTGAAGTAATGTTGTATTTTAATTTTACAATACAGAAAATTAAAGAAAGGTAACTAAACTAGAAGAGCAAAGAGCTTTGTGGAAAAGAAGAAACTCTGCAGTACATTAACTGCTCTGTTGGAGCAAGAGGCTTAATTTTTCTTCATTTGCTTGGAATCAACAAGCAAGTCTCTTGATAAATAAATAAAGCCAATAAAGTCCTAAGGAGGTAGGTGGTAGCTTTTTCAGAGAGAAATAGCATCTTGCATTTATAAACAGCCCCCAGATATGGAAACCCATTGACTTTCAAAGCCACTGTGAAACACAAGGAACAGGTTCCACACAGACTAAAAGCCTTTGTTTGCAAAAAAGCAAACTCCTACTTGAGCATTTCTGCTGTTGTAGTTCAATATGTTAAATGCTTACTTTCATTCAGCAAACTGGGGGGTCTTGGCATAAGAGCCTTGCTGCAATTTCTTCCTTTATTAGGCTCTGCTCAAAAAGCCATTATAGGGGTCTGTGTTATGGCTCTCTAGGCACACACTGCTCCATGACCCTAAAGAAATTAATCTCTCTTTTAGTTTTATATTCTAATTTTAGTTCAAGGAGCCAAGTTTCACATCACAGAGCTGTATAAAATGCTAATAAAAGATGAATAATTTAATTCTTTCTTCCATTTTGAATGTAGAGTTTCATTATTTGCAATAATCACCAAAAAAAGCAAGAACATAACTGTGAAGTACCGTGCCATTGGATACATTACAAGGGCACAAATCAAAATACAATTAAATCCTAAAATACTTTGGTTTCTTTTAAATAGCACAGTTTAGGACATAAGAAGAGAGACCTAAAAATACATAAAACAAGGTTTGACAGCCACCTAAAAAAACCTTAAGTTTTAACAAATAGCAAAAAAGTGTTAATTTATTTCATAAGTCATAACTAAATGAGAATAACATCTTTGCTTTACTATCTCTAAAGGGATTAGAAAGGAAACTGTAGAAGAATCTCACATAATGGCACAAATAATAAGTAATGAATTTGGAAACCATCCCTATATCTTTTGACAATGTCTTCTAGGAAAGCTTTCTTTAAGTATGTCTTACATACACAACAGGTTATGTAAAGTAAGCTTCATACAGTTAATGGTTGGAATTTTCCCAAAATATTAACTTATACACTAACTACACATTAACTTACATAACTTACACTTTATGCACTAGTATAATGAATTATGTTTACACAACTGCTTAAGCTTTTTTTAAATTAACTTAGTTTACTTTGTCTAGGGTGTTTTCTGGCATGAAATAAAACAGATTACATTCCCTAGCAGCACAGAATCTGATCATTCTGTTATTGCTGTCAAACAAGACAGCCAATGTAAGGAAACATCATCAAGAGTCATATCTACAACTCCATGTTGATTTGAAACCGAACAATTAAAAACTATTTCCATGCCAAGCTGTAGGTCAGAATAATGTGTTATACAATATTTCAGCCACTGAAGCCAAGTGTCTGATTGTTTCAGTAACAGAAATGTGAGGGTGAATTCTGGCACTTGTCAGCTTATGATAAGTTTCTAACAGACTAATACTTGTCAGGGGAGTGATAGCTGATTATACAGTAAAATTATACTGGAGAAAGGTGATGAACACACCATGAAGGAAAGATTTAAAAATCACACTAGTCACTATAGCTCATGGCAAAGTAATTCTCCTTGCTTTAATTTATTACAGCAAACTATCCAATACCAATTTTATCCAACATTTCCCAGTGGAATACTTGCCATACAAAAGCACGGCACAAGCAAATGTACATGAACTTTGATATATCTAGTAGCAAATTGTCTATAGTAACCTTGCTACTACTGTCAGTCTGTGTTTAACAGGATGGATGCTCTTCCATGCCATGCTCACAGCCCGTACAACTGAGAGAGATGAGTGCCTTCAGAGAACAGCCTGTACCCATCGATTTTCCACTTACCCCTGACACTTCAGATCAACCTCGAGTCTCTTCCAAAAAGGGACACCTTTTCATAGTACTCAGTGAGCATCTGCCCATTGAGAGCAGGATGCATTTGACAGAGTGCTTTGTTTTCTTGTTCTCCACGTTGCAGCAGCAATGATAATGACCTACAAGATCTGATGAGGCACTACAAGTGTCTGTCTAGGCAGAGGTAGTGGGGCCAAAGCCCAACCTTGTCCTCAAACTGACTGCCAGGAGAGGGACAGCATGAGATGAGCAGATGTGAGATGACCCATGAACAGAAGTTCACCTGCAGCTCTTACTGCACACCACTCAAATACTGCTAAAGGACTCATAATATAGGAAATAAAATAAAACAACACCTTGGTTTTCAGTGATACTGAGCACCTTTAGACAACGTGCAAAGTTCTAGCTATAAAATACCTTCCTTCTTCCCAATAGGTACAGAGCAACTTAACTCAGGTACTAGTGACCATTATCAATATTTAACACTCACAGAAAGCCATGCAGTAGATTAAAAGACTAAAAAAACCCTTGGAATTCCTGGACAATAACTATATCCTCATGTACTGTTACCTTAAAATGGCTGGTTTACTAGAGTTATCATTAACATATAAAGTAAAATGCACCTCTATTAGTTGTACATTACTATAATATGCAAACGGAATCAAAATCAATGTAAATCAATCTCCAAATTAAATCTGTCTGTATTTAAGAAATATTCTGAAGAGTCTGATTTAAAGCAATACAAAACATTAGAGTAAATAGCTTGATCATAGATTTCTTGCTAACTTTCATATGCATATTTCATAATTTAATTTTCAAATCATTTAGACATTTCAAGAATGCATATCAAATAATGTTTTCCATTTTAAATGCTAAAAGTTGTCCATCATCTGATACTTATTTCTGAGCAATTTTAAGCTACAATTTTTATTCAAAGGATGGCTGACTGGATCAACTACCTCTCTACTGTTTTATGAAATCATGTATCAAGCAGTTTGATTCTGGACAGCTAAACAAAAGCCCGTGTTCAGAAACCTAGCAATTGGATTGCAGGTATCTCATGCATGACCAAAACTAAACTTCTCTGAAGTTCAAAAGAAATCATCTTGAATTCAGAGTAACACATTAGGCAAATGTGATACAAAGTTGGAGGTATGTAGATATAATTGCCTGTTATAATCCAGAATGTTTTTTTCCACTTCACAGCTATCTCAGTAATGTTAGGCTTTGGCTGACAAAACAAATTAGCAGAACTGGACAGACTTCTGGATACAAAAGTTCTCTAGCACTACTGGAGAAATATTAACTGCATTTACCATCTGTGAAAGAATAATAATGCTAGTGTACAGTCCTCACAGGGATTTTTGCAAGGTTTAATTAATATTTTAATGTGTTTTGTAGGTTAAACATCCAATAAGAGCATAGCTAACCATTCAATTTAGGAAAAGTAGTTCCTGAAAAAAAAAAAAAAAAAAAAAAAAAAAAAAAAAAAAAAAAAACAAAAAAAAAAAAAAAAAAAAAGAAAAAAAAAAAAAAACAAACCAAGAAACAATAATTGCAATATCATTAAATAGAAGGGATAAGATTTAAAATTATATACTTAAACCCTGTGTAATAGTTAAATTGCTCCTTTTAATGAAAATCCTACTGTTGTCCACATTTTCAGTACTTTGGATGTTTGAAAGCATCTTTGCCTAAGTTTTCAGGGATAATTTAGAAGTCAGGCCTAGTCCTGGATTTTTCCAAAAATCTGGAATCCTCAATTTTCTTCTCCACAGAAAGAAGTCATGTTCTTGAAAAAATGTGTTCTTGAATTCAGAGCAAGAACACTCTCTCATTCCTTCTACTTCAAAAAAGTACCTACTACCTTCAGTGAAGCTGGTAAAAAAAAAAAAAAAAAAGTTTTTTTTTTTTTTTTTTTAAATAAACCTCAAGAGAAGGTTGGATTTGAAAGATTCTTGTACAATGAGAAACTCTACCTGCCAAGTTGGTGTGAGACACTTGACCATAAGGCTGTCATGACACAAACAAGATCTTCCAATCTGCTTGCACCACCTAATACCACATCTGATTTATTTCACCTTGATAAATATTGGCTGATGGCTGTGTTCTCTGCAGGGTGTACCCTAGGAAAGAATGAGGTTAGTGCCATTTGAAATGCTGTGTCCTGCTAGTTGAAGCTGGATTCAGCTTTTCAGTGATGCTACAATTGCTGCTGGGAGAGACAATGAGTCTCCCACCATTGTTACGGATGAGAAACAGGATTTCCCCCTCTAATTCTTAATCAGCACATGGCAGCATGAAATCTTGTACTAATGAAGCTTAAATCCATGGCAATTCCTTAACTCTCAGCAAAAGGTGAAGATCTTCCAACGTATTCATTGGAGTCTGGGCTCTTGCTAATACTGTGATATTCTGTTTAGTTCTATTACATCAATTTGGGATGATTACCTTATATTTTCAGGTTCGGGAAAAAGGAAAAAACTAACTCTAGAGAGACTGTTGAAGGCAAGACAAGTGAAAGGACAGGCAGCAAAAATCAGTGTCTGCCTTTATATATCTAATAAATCTAATTTATAAATTTCTAGAAACAAATAACATTTATGCATTAAGGTAACTAATTTCTATTAGACTTCTTTGAAAAACATTTAAACCCTGTCCCCCACCCCCCAAAAAAGGGACAGATTAAAAATATTTGAGAGGGGATAAAACATTAATTACTGATCTCATTAGGCTAGCAAGCAGAAAGGAGGCAAGAGAACAATTTCAGAGAAAGAAAGAGAGAAATTAGAAGACTCAGTACCCTGGACTACAAAGAAGTGCCAAAGAAACAAAGGAAATTTAAAGTTTTCTTCCAGCTCATAACTCCTGTCACACAGGCAGCACAGTGCCTGTTTATCACTTGCCAGATTGAGATTCAAGAGAAACAATCCAAAAGCAGATCAGGGTTTAACCACAAGGGAGCCAGCAGCATCACCTTGGAAAGTGGAGATGAAAGGAAGCAATGAAGACTTAAATAAAAGCAAGTCAAGAGGGCTGAAGAGCAGTTAACCAAAGTATAATTCAAGAAGCTCACACCATGTCCAAATGGAGAAAACAGGATAATAAATTCTAGCAGGCTTAGTGCAAAAAAACCCCCAGGAAGTCTGGCCCAGGAAGAACAACCAGCAAAACATACGAGAACTACTAATAAATCTTGCCTCAAATATCTCCAGAGACAGATCCCTCCTAGAGGCTTTGCAGAATGAAAAGATCAGCACAGCAGGAACACGTAAAGACAACAAGGCAGTTACTGAGAATCTAAATGACTTGTTTGAATTTGTATTCAGTACAGTTTTCCATACAGAAATAGTCTGTGACCAGCTACAGTATTCTAGAATGGGATTCAAACTCTGAGCAGAAGTGAACAATCACTTCCCTCAAACTGCAGGAGACATTGTCAGTCCTACAGCTGAGTATGTAGCTGGATTTCATTGCTGTGAGACCTGCTGACTCATGTTCAGACAGGAATTATGTTCAGACTGGCTGCAGTGCAGTTCCTTCCATTGCCTAGGTAATTAACTTAAGACACTAAAATATTACCAGCCCCCCTCTCCACCCCTGAGGATCACAGCCCCACCAGCCACCTGCTGGATGTTGCAGCACTGATCAAACCTTTTCAAACCAGGGATCTAGCCAGTTTTCTACCCACATCTCACCACTTTGCCTTTAAGGATGCTATGAAATATCTTGCTAGAATCAAGGTGAGAAATATTCATTGATTTACTCTTATTCCAAGCACTATCCAGAATATCAGGGCATAGTGTTGCCAATCACTTTTGACTCTCCATGCATCTGGACAGTTTCTGGGACAGCTGGTTCCGTAAACTTCTTGATGACAGATAAAGGCAGCGGAGACCGTAGATACCTGAATCATCTTCCTTCTCCTTTCTGAAGACAGATGTGACACTTTACATTTTTCCACAGGGTGCTTTTCCCAAACATCATGAATTTTTAAAGATCATAGTGACCAGCATCATCCTCTGAGCATGTCACCTCTCACAGGCAGAGGACTACTCAAGGAGGATCACCACATGATGAGAGATCCAGGGCTGATGCCCCCCAACACCCACTGAAGGATGCAAAGGCATCCAAAGAGAGTCTTTCACTAAATTTGAGGAGAACTTTTCACAGGTACCTCACACAAAGTCTTCTTGCCTGAGTGCATGCACATGTGCATATGCTGTACCAAACATGCTGGGAATGCTGCTTTCCTGGATTCTTATGCACTACTTCAGATTTGTAAGTCAGGTTTGCAAGTTACTGCTGTGCTATAGTAAATTCTTTAACCTATATGAATCCTGCTCTCAATTGTTTGACTCAGGTGATTGGTTAAGTTAAATGCTGTAAAGTTGAAGTGCTGGAAGAGAGAAGGAAATGTGATACTGAGCATTTGTAGATCACAAGGAATTCTCCTTGGAAACAACACCCTTCTGCTGCATGAATTTCATGGAGAGATTCAGCTTAGAAAATATTTTCTGCTAGAAAATCATTTCTGAAGGCAATTCCATGAGGCTTTCATTTCAGGATATTATTTTATGGTAAGTAGTAGTGCTTTTAATTAGCCATCTAAAATTTCATGAAAGTTGCAGTCTCCTAGCATTACCTTTTAAAGAAAATTAATTTTATTTACCAATTTTGAATGGAAGAGATTGTTGCCAAAGAATAAAAAAAAAAACAACAAAACATTCACATCTGCTAATTTCATTAAAATATTTTTTCACACATGTAACGCACTTAGCATTCAAGACTACTCTAGTTTAGAAAGAGGAATTTTCTAGCTATCAATTTTAAAAACAGAGCAGTACCTCTTTGCGTTTGGTCACATCATATACAAGAGAAAAAAAATAAAAGATTACTCAGGAGAGCACTCCTAATGTTCTTTGAACTATTTGAAAGACTCTTGTTTTCTAAAGTTACAGGCAAATTGTGCATTTCTAATGCAGAAGGAATACTTGTCTCAGCTCACTGAACTAAAGCCATTGCTCAATAAGGCTTCACCTATACAAATATACAGTTCACATAACACTGAAGGTCAGAAGAGATGAGATCAATCTGAATTTCAGAGGTCAAATCCACCAAATACTTATTTTTAACTTTTTATGTAGTAATTCTGAACACTAATTCCAAAGCACATAAGAACACACAATAGATACACTGGAAATATTACTTATATTTTCTCCCTTCCTGACATTTAATTATCACAAATTGTTTTAAGACAAGTGTAGCCCTATAATTTTTAGAAAAAAAAAATAATCAAAATGACAGAATATTAAGCATAGAAAAGGTATAACTGTATTTTATGCATACAATGAAAAATATTCATAGAATAAACTACAGACAAAAACTAGTGCTAGAAATAGCACATGTAAGCTGGGAAAGGCATAATGGAGATCTGCTGTGCTATCCTGGATGTTTTCTATGTAAAAACTATTTATGACAGAGCAGAATGCAATACATATTACTATTATTCTAATGCTGTGTGTTTCCTTTGCACATGATTTCTTTTTAAAAACTTCTCAAATTCTAGTTTTCATTTCAAGAATCCTTTATTTTAATAAAGATGCGAAATCCCCTTGATTAATAAAACTATTAATCAGTGACACTGGGAGAGTGACTATGCAATTACTGTAGAGTACATGGAGCAGAAATTCATCTGAGCTTTATAAAGTCTTTCAGGTGTCCCAGACTACGATTCATGGAATTCCACTAGCTTATATGGGAACTTTCTGAAAGTTTGCTCCTGTCAGCAATCACCTTCCACCTTTTACAAGCAGGAATATCTAATACATCAGTTTATAAATATTAATCTTGATGTTTGTTTTTCTAAAGGAGAATTATCTTCCTGGAGGCAATCTAATGGTGTTTGAGTCACCCAGGAGAACCAGAGGAATGCAGAACTTAAAGAAGTTAGATCAGGAGGTAAACAAAGGCCACATACACACCATTCCCTCATCATATTTAGTTCAATTCATTTAAATAGATCTTATGCTGTTATGGCCTCATAGGTCATGCAGACGCTGAAGAAGCAAACACTTTCACAGTTATACAAAATTGAAGTGTAATTGTATTTCTGACTTTAGTCCCAGGTGCAACAATGCTGGGTTTATATTTCTTGACCTTAGGAGGCCCTTGTCAATTACAAATAGCCCAGGCACTGGCTGCCATCACACTTATAAGACAACTTCCTTCAGGGATCTGGATGACAAGATTGTTTTATCTTTTAAAGGCAAAATAAATCCTGAATTATCACCTGAACAACAAAAGCTCAAAGTTAAAAAAAAAAAAAAAAAAAAAAAAAAAAAAAAAAAAAAGAGCACTAACCAACATCCATTTTGATTTGGATTACACTTGTATTTAGTTACATATACAATGTTTGAGGGTTGTGGGCTGACATAGCTGGCAAACAAGTCCCATCCATAAGCAAGTTCCCTCCCCGTGGGACAGGGGAGAAAACCCAAAGAGCAAGAGTGAGAAAATTTATGCCTTAAAATAGACAGTGAAATCACTCAGCAGTTACTGCTGCAGACAAAACAGACAGTTCAGGGCATTTGAATTCATTTATCGCTGAATAACAAAAGCTGAATTTAAATATTGGCTTCATTATTGAGAAACAAAAAATTACATGCAAGCATTTACCAGGCCTAAGTTGACCTTCAGGGTCACTTCATTTTCAACACCTTGTTTTTCCTCCTCACTTTTCCTCTTTTTCCCTTTCTCATTCCAGTCACCTCTCCTCACTAATTGTTGCCACAAGTTCCACCCAGTCCCTTCAGCCAGGCAAAGACACATGGTGTCAGTGCTTAGTGATTTCTCAGTTAAGATAAATAAAAATACAAGCAGAAACTTGGAATAGAAGCTACTTAAAAAAAAAAAAAAAAAAAAAAAAAAAAAAAAAAAAAAAAAAAAGTAAATTTAAACCTCAGATTTATTGTGAGTTCTGAAACTGACAAACAAATACAATCATTTTTATGAGAATTAAGATGGCAGCAGATTTTTCTTTTAGTTTCTCTCTTAAATAGAACCTCTAAAGGGCATATTAGCCTAAAAATATATTCCTTCTACACTCATTTGTTTATTTAAAGTTGGAAGTCCAGCTTTTCTGTCACTCTTAAGATTTTCCCAAAAAATTAGGTTGTTTCACCACTTAAAATGCAATTTGCATGCAAAAAAAATCCAAGAACTGTTTCATTAATTTTCTACACTATTCTTCATGGAATTATTTCTTCCAATTAGGACCCCTTTCTATACAGCAATACCTTTAAACAACATTATTTAAAGCAGCATTCAGAGCTTGTCTTGTCTATGTTTGCCCTCTGCACACACTGATTGATGAAAGGTGGTCAATTTTCTTGTTGTGTTTTGTTTGTTTTTCTTCTCCAGTATTTAATGCAATTTTCAATCCTGTATTTTCCAGAACTGAGTCATTACTGCTTGCAAAATTTTTAATCCCCTGAGTGCTTTTCAGCATCTGGGTCCAAGAATATAGTCTGGGCACATACTCTAACTATATGTATGAACTTATATGTGAAATCTGACCATGGAAAACACAAAGGACACATGGTGATTTCTGACTGGAAGAATTAAGAAAAAGGGCAGCAAATTACAGTTTGCAGTAGCTTTAATTGTCTTGCCTTGAGCACAAGCACTGCTGTACAGCCATGTAGGAAGGCAGATCACTGATTGCTGTTTTTCCATTGCAGCTCTGGAGCTGTGGTTATGTGGAAGTCAGGGAGGTTGTCACAGCAAGACAACATTATAATAATGAGGGATTTAGTTGTGTAAGTAATATAACAGTAAGCAATGGAGAAGTTTGACTCTTTTTTAGACATCTTTTGACAATGATTCTTTGAGAAGGCATTCAGCAAATACACAAGGGCAAAAACAATTTTTATGTTCAGAGCTGTATGCAGGTTTTGCATTTTAAAAAATACCAAGAATTACTTCATATGGCCTTAAAGCAGTCAAATTCAACATGATTGATGATTTGCCATTTTGGGCATCGATACAACTATTTTTTTTTATATCCACCATTATATTTAAGTGAATTTGTGATAAGAGACATCTTTGGTTCCAATACTGAAGACTTAATCATATCCAAATATTAACGTAGAAATAATAAGTGTTCATAACTTCTTTGAAAATCTGTGACAGTTTTCTATTTATTTAATGAAAGCTATGTGGCCATACCATAGCACAGTCAAGCACATTTCCAAAGTGCAAACAAGTACTATTTTTATGAAAGGGAAAAAATGGCAAGAAAACATACCAGAGAGTGATTATCCTTGCCCACTGCCAATGCACACAAGCTTTATTCTTTTGCTGCTGGGTGATTAACAAGTATTTTCAAGAGCATCAGTCCATTTCCTCCAAAGTTAGTTTATTTCAAGCAGTACGAATGATTCATATTACTTTCTCTCTATTTATCTCTGTATGCCTTAAAAATATGCTGTGGGTCACTAAAGAAACACTTCCATTTGCTCTTTAAGCCCTCCCTCCACTCACATTTAGAGAATTGCTTTAGTTATGGCTCACATAAGTTCCCCCTATTTCAGGCTGATTTTTATGAAGCAACTTCAGCTGTTTGGCAGAGCAATCCCTATGGATCACATCTTAAAAATATTGTTCACACAAGATATAATATACTTGCTGATATAAATCTCATTAATTCAAATAATTTTTCCCCTATATTGATACTTTTGCACTAAATAATGTATCAATAAATTTAACAATAAGCAGAGGAATTAGAACTGGCAGAAGAGAATCTACAACCTGCTTCCTACAAGATGCTATACAAAAGAAAAATCTCCTGACAAATTGAAGTAAACTAAAAGGAAAATGGAATGCACCCTCTTTGAAAGTAATTCCATAACCACTCTAACAAAGCATGCCACTCTCTTGGTTGGATTCCAGATGGAAATTGTGGCAGAAATCCTGCAATCATTTCATAGAAGAGTTACTCCCTATATCTACCAAAAATGAAATACATGTTCTAATTTTTATGTCAAGATTCTCTTGTGACATTCATTTTCCCCTTTTCTTTACGCCAAGCTTCTGGAAAGTAACTGCCATGGAATCCACTGCCCATTAAGGCACCAGTTTAAAAATCAATATATCAAAATGGGGAAAAAAAAAGAGGAAAACAGAGAGTGTAATTCCTTAATGCCTTGCTTCTTTAGTTTTAACATTTTTTTTTTAAGTGCCCCATAAGTGACTGCCATTTTCCATTCAAACTTTCCATTAATCATGTTTGAACTTCAGTATCTCCTGCTGAATCAATGTTATTCAAGCTATATTGTTTCAATGAAGCCACTGAAAATCAGCCACAACAATAGACTAGAGTTTTACAGTAATTTAGAAACAGATTTTTTTTCCTTATTTGCAAAGTAAATAATTCCCAGAAAGACCAAAACTTGAAAAACCCCACCATTATCTATTAGGATTATGATAATACAGATTTTCTCTTTTAACACTGTACGTCAAGGCTAAAAATATTTTTTAAGGAACTGAAAAAAAGTAAGTATCCCTCTCAACTTTCTGTAGCCCTGTTCTCCTTACACTTTCATTATTATATATTAAAAATGTAAGAGCTGCCTGAGGGTAGGTGAATCTTTTTTCTATTTTCAGATTCAATCATTTCAAGCATTACTTTGTGTTCTCTTTGGAACCAATAATACTGTATAGAAAAGAGAAAATTCCTCTCTCAAAGTTTTTTCTTCTTTCTGATCAGATTTCTGTACAGGAAAGCCATTACAGTGCCCAGAATGTCTTGTCTGTGGGATTAACACAGACACTCCGAGATAAGGAAATTAATTTAGGCTTTAGATATGTTGCCTTGTTATGGAAGAATGTCAGCAGAAGAAGAAAACCATTACAGAGAGAATTATCTCTCTTAGGGCTTTTATAACAATTTTTATCTCAAGAACAATCATGCTAAAGGTTAGGATACATCTGAAAAAGGCAGATTTATGCACACAAACTATTTCACACTTGCTCAGAGCCAGAGCCAAAAAAAAATCTTAGAAACTCAAAAAATTTGGGTCTTCCATGACATAGATCTTAAGAAGCCAGCTCAGAGATCAAATTCTGATCTAGAAATGAAAAATCCATCACATTAATTCAAAATCCCAAAGTTTCATGGGAATTTCTTCCTATCATTTATTTTCTGTGGGCTTCAACTCTAAGTTGTTTCTTCCACCACCTGGTGGATAAACATGTTTCAAATGACCTTCAGATAACAAAAACCAGAAGGAGAAAGTCCAGCATTTCCACTTGGGGCACAATGACTAACATTTTATAAAATAGGGGATTAGTAGGAGTACCCTGCCTCGAAGCAAGTATAAATCATTAATGCTTATTGTTGCCTATTTATTTTAAATCCAAGATTTTAAACAAATATCCTCTATTAACATGGTTCAATTCTAGCAGGTAAATATCTCAATCATCCTTCCATTTGTGACCTAAATAAAAATGTGGATGTCTTAAGATACTTCTACAAGTTCTTCCCTTAAATTAGCAATCCCTTTAAGAAAAAATCAATAAAAGAAAAGTAAGAGTAAGGTTTCTATTTTTTACCTTAATAAAAACAAAACAAAAAAAAAAAAATTGAAGTATATTAAAGTACAAAATATAGGACTTTTTACCAAAGTCCTTGTCTAGATTTTTTAGAGCATTAATCTCCACATGTCAATCTCCCATGCTCCACAACTCTTTGCACAAATCATCTCTATTTTCAAAAAGTCTTTTTTTTTTTTTTTTTTTTTTTTTAATTACAGATATATTTGTACATGTATTACAGTGCTGAAGGTGTTCATCAGGGAACTTTTTTGAAGTAACTGGCATTTCTAGATTGAAGAATTGTAATTTGATCTGGGCCTATTCTTAGTTTGAAGAACCCCTTACATTAAGTAGACAAACTTCTTCCAATAGATCAAATCTCCTCACTTCAACTGAAGATTATTTAGAATCTAATGCAAAATTTTTGTTGCCTAGGTGGCTACAATGTTTTTACATATTTTTTTTAAATTATCATGAGACAAAATATCCAATAAAGATACATTGCTATGCACCAGCAGAAACTCAGACTATATGCTAAATATTTAGCTAAATAATCCTCCTTCTTCCTTTGTGATTTTAAGACAGGCAAAACTCTTCATTCTCTGCATTGAGGCATCAGGCAAAATAATGCTGTTATAAATGTTCTCTTCTCAGTTGTCTTCCATCAGTGATTATTTTGAGCAACCAACTATTATATGCACCGTTCCAAAAGAGCTTCATTCATTAAATGACAGAGTTGAAAAAGAATGCTTAATTCTAGTCTAAAGCATGGATTATGGACATATCAAGTCCCAGCGTAAAATACACATGAGAAATTTGACAAAGGAAAAACACTAGATTGAACCTGGGTTAGTATTTGAACATAATATTTTAACATTCTTACAGAAGAGATTTATTTAGAAAAAAATAATGCTGAAACACAGTATTATTAGTGACAGACAGAAAACTACACACAGGACAAAAAACCTATGTGATTGTCAGAGTAGACCAGCTACTACAATTTACCAGTGCCTGGAGGCACTGTAGTTGTAGAATATTAACACAGAAAAAATAATTTATTCTACCAAGTTCTTTATAACAACAAATCAAACAAATCTCCACAATAAAACAAAAGAAGAAACGAACCACTCCTTCAAAAAACAAACAAAAAAAAGCAAGTTGGAGAGCTGCAAATTCCCAAGTAGCTGAAAGACCATGTAACAAATGGGAAATGGTCTGCTTAAGCAAGTCCAGAGGCTACTTAGAAGCAGTATTTAAATGTAAAGCAAAGGAGTATTTAGAATACTGCTTTTTTCTCATGTGTCTATGCTTGGGGGTGCAAGGTGTGCTAAATCCAAAGCTTTTGAAAAGCAAAAAATTGTCAAAAAACTAAGCTCACAGTACAAACACTTCTGCATTCCTTACAGGATCTGCAACACCCAGTCTGCTTGTTATCACCTTGGAAGAAACTGGACAGGAGATCTAGCTAAGAAGTGACAAAAGACATGCCAGTACCTCATCTAAAATTCTCTCTGCATCATGTCAAAAACATCAGCTGTGGTCAGTGAGGCTTATCAATTTAAATAGCATTGCTACAAGCTCAGATACGTTTTTACAGAAACATGTAGTAATATGTCTGAGTTGCACCATCACCAAAAATCCAAGATGAATATGACAATCATCTGGAAACATGGCAATACTTATTCTCTGTTCATTATATGAATACTACCCCTATTTTTATTCATAAAACTTTTTATATGTGTCACCACTGTTAGATTCTGCACATATTTTTAACACAGTTCTCATTTATATGCATTTATACTTAGCTAACCATCGTTGAACTACTTAAAAAGTTGCATTACAAGGTTACTACAGAGCTCTTTATAATTCCATGTTCAGTACCTCTAATTTTATTATAAGCTGCACCCTTCGTAATAGAAAGTCTCAATCTCTTTTGCAGCATATGTACCTGGTTCCAAAGTAAATCATTCTTATTTTAGATTTTCCCACTGATAAGAGGAAGAGCCTATTTTGTCCTTGAGTCTCTTAATGCAGTACTCTTCAAGCCATTTATTTCCATGGAAATCTGTAAAATTTACTGATTGTTGAGTCATCTCTTGTTAACTCAGTTGCTCACAGGTGAAAGAAACAGTGATAAATATATTCACAAATATGTAAGATAAAATGGGGTTAGATATTGTCTAGTGAGTTTACTATTTTCGTTGACTATTCCTATTTGCTTAAGACTGCAAAAAAAAAAGCAGAATTTCACCTCAACATTGGGTAAAGAATAAATGCAGTTTAATCTTGAGGACAAGTATTTGTCAAAAGAAAGTAGAGTAAAATATTACAACAATAATATCAAGATCAAAGTAGTAAGCATTTGGAAAATGTGTGTATTACAAATTCATTCATATGAGCTCACCCTTCCCATTGTCAGTTTTAAAGGTATTTCCATAGACCTGCTCTTGTCCTGCACTTCATATCTGTGCTACAAACTAAAGACAAAGCTTCTGATGTGACCTAATGGCATGTCCAGAACTAGAGCTGAAATTGGTGCTGACAAATGTGTAGTAAAGCAATAGTTACAGGGTTGTGATGTTAACACTGCACTTTAAATTGTGAATCCTGTAGACTTTCCTCCTTTTTAACCAAAACCATTCCTGGCTTTGAGAACCAAAAGGACACTTAAGAAAACAATACTCTTAGGGTTTTATTTTCTAACTATTATAAGACTTTTGTTCAACTGAAATAATGATTTCTAAGTTCAGAAAGCTTTTTTAATTTTTTTTTTTTATTATTATTCTCAAAATCACGATATCAAGTGTAGCTCTTGTGAATTGTACATCTCCTGCATTTAGAGAAAAATAAAAATATTCCCCCCACCTTACACTGTACTGGGCAAAACATTGCTAAATTTTAGGACACAATAGATAAAATCCCAAACTTCTCATAATCCTCTGGAATAAGACATATCAGCGAGGGTACTAAAGACCATTATTACAACTATACAACTACTGAGTGAAGACACTGTTAACAACACCATGAACTAGAGTGCTGAGAGGTTGTTTTCCCCTCTTTGTGCTCCAATATGGTAGAATACATTACTGTTGAGATACAGAAGTATAGGAAGTTAAGATCAAACAAAAAAGTTGTCAAATGAAAAACTGTCCAAGTCTCATTATCACTTAATAATGGTGCCAAAAACCCATCATCAGTGCAAATTAAGGAAAAAAATGGAAAATATCACTGGGATGGATTAAATGAGGGTTTTTTTGTTTTTTGGTTTTTTTTTTTTTTTTTTTTTTTTTTTTTTTTTTTTTTTCCTATCAGACTATACAGAAGCATAAGGAACTGGGTAATTACTTTACCTAAAAAAGACAGAAGAAACTATATAACGTCATAGTCTATTTATTATTGGGCTAGTACAAACAAGCACAGGGCCCAGGAAAGAGACAGCAGGGAAAAGTTCATTAAACCAAGAATCAGATGTTCATTGCTAGAAGGAAGCACACAAACACTTCTGCTGCTACTTCACTAGCACTCTGTTGTTGTAAGGGGAAAGAAGACAGCTCAGATCTATTCCCAGACGCAGTTTCTGGGACATCACTCCCTACTTTTCCTCAAAAGCTCCTTCTGCTCCAATGTGGCATATGTATTTTATGCCAAAGTAAATCATAAATGCCATTATACAATCAATAACCTATAACTTATGTGTCGATGGCCACAACACATTTTTCCTGATCCTATTCCTTGCTTGGTTAAAATTTTTTAAGATGTTCCAGAAAAAGGGAACATACAACAAGGAATATAATAGCCTTTTAGTATATTTTTTGAAGTTTGTTTGTGAAGACAAACATGTCATGTTCATCCATAAATTAAGTACAGATAAGTTTGCAAAGAACCATTTAACTACTTAAAATGCAAGCCCAGGTTGTCAGATGTTCTTAAAAGATGCAGGCTAATCTTAACAGTTTGATCAATCATTTAAGCTTTAATGCATACAAGCTGAAGTTACAGATATCATCATCATTTGGTTAATATGCTTAAGACAGCTTAATTATTTTCCAAAATTGTCTTAAGACAGCTCATACCAGCAAAGATGGCAAATATCTTCATCACTAATTGATGCTGAGATATAGCAATAGCTTCAAATGAGAGTGAAATGTAAGGATTTAATAATTTGCAGAAGTGTTCAGATACCCTAAATTCAAGAGAACAAAGAATAACAACCTAAATTATTTAAACTGAAAACAATCAACAAAAGTATTTTTAAACTGGGCAAGTCAAATTCACATCCAGAAAATCACAACTGTCAGAGAAGAGCAACAAATCAGTCAGCAATTTTCCTTAGTTATATCAAAATTAGTGGTTTTCATTTCTAAGTAAAAAAAAAAAAAAAAAAAAAAAAAAGAAATGGAAAATAACATTAAAAAAATACACACAACTGTGGTAGAACTTTTCCATATATTATCTTTACCATTCAAATCTGACCAGAAATCAATTTATTAAAAAAATCTGGTTTGGGCAACTAATATTTGGCAACAAATACTAGCTTTGGGCAAGCAAAGTGAAATATCTAAGGATCACAGAGAGAATTATTAAGATTTAAAATATCTTACTTTCATAATCATAAATGTCTTTATGATAGAAGGTCATAAGGAATTACATTGGAATACTGTGGCCGAAAAAATTTTATTTGTAAACACATTTTTCTTTTGAATCTTGCCCTCTAACATATAGGTATTTAACAACTTTCTTCTAAATGAAAACTTCTAACATCTACCAATTTCCTCTACCTGATGTTGTATTTTCCTCTTGTTATCTTTAATACTAGACAGAAAGAAAGCACTACAATAATGAACATCAGATAGACATTTAAACCTACCTACATTTCACTCACTGACAGGATTCAATCAAAAACACCACTAACATGTTGATATGGAGGGAACTCAAAGAGATCACTGACCCCAATTACCTGTTCCTTGCAGGACTTCCTAAACCTGACATAAAAAACACTCCCAGTAGCCAGTATAATTAAGGACAATAACAGGAATGATCGTCTTTGCATGAATCCAAAACCAGTCCTGATACAAAACATAACTTTTACAAGAAATACCTAGACATAAATTATCTTCACCACTTCGATGACTGAAATGGAGAACAAATTCTGAAAAATGTTTTAAAAGCTCATGGGATAGATAGACTTAAAATATCAGCAATCTTAGTAATAAACTATTTCTCATGGGACAGACTTTAAATATCAGCAACCTCAGAAACAAGCAAACTTCATATATAACCTAGAAAACCATTTTGGCTCAGTGCAAATATTTACTTTTCAAAATCTAATTGCTAAGATAGACTCCCTAAACATCTGTTTGAACATGTATCTATCATCAGTAATTTCAGAACACAAATAACCCCAAACCTTTTCTTTCTTGACTGCTACATTGGTTGTAGAAAAGTAGGCCTTCACTGAATAGTTGTTTTCCTTTCTACTTAATATTTTCAAAACCAAGAAAGCAGACATTTAATGAAAAAAATCTAAACTTTATAGTGTTCACAAATTACATATGTGCTGTTTTGACAGGTATTAGATGACATTTAAATAATGTTGCACCACTGCATACTCCCTTTTATTGTAATATATTAGCATTTTGCAGCCAGAGAAGTGAGTGTTGTTACACAATATGGTGTTAGGAGATATTTGAGTACCTAATTAGGAGACTTGATAATCACATAATGCAAAATTACAGAAAGGATATTCTAGAACCTTCAAACAAGATGTCTCCTTTGCATGTGTACCAGAAATTCTGGGTTTCCACCTAAAAATAAATTTACTATCAGAAAAAAACAATTATAATTCCTCATATTTGTGCTTTCAAATAGGTACAAATTGTATTTTTCCTTTGGAAATATTTACAGAGGGAAAAAAAGAAATAGGTGGCTAGCACTGTGATTTACAACACTGAATAGCAAATAATTACAGCAGACATTTGGAAAACCACCAATGTTTAAGAGACTTTTCAGTTGTTGGCTAAACAACTGCAAGTGTCTTTGCCAAAACTAGAATAAAATGTCTAATCAGAAGTGACTCTTGCATAGAGAAAATAACTTATTCACTAATCTATTTTAAGAAGAAAGATTAACCAATTATAGAAAACACTGTGACTACATTGATTCAGTTGCACAACTCAGTTTTCAATTCCAATCTCATTCAGAGTTTACAAACTCAATCCCATGCTTTAGTAAATAGAAAATCTCTTCTTCCTCCAGTGGTTCACCAAAACAGAGTTCTAGAAATTAAAGAGTGTCCTAGGCAAGAAATTCAGTGCCATTCGACTACATGTATTTTCAATATTTCACCTAGGGAAATACATGGGTTACAAGCTTTTTACTCAACAATTGAGACATGTCCAACTATATTTAAACATTAAGAGACTCAATGCTATCATTAAATTAATTTTTGAATTTTCTTAAATACAAGTTCTTTCCATGAAAAATTCACCATGAATGAGCCACTGAGAATGGCAAAAACATATAGAAAAGTTCATTTATAAGTGGCTTAGTAGGAAACTTCATGAGAATACAGTAGAGGTATCATTGTATGGAAAAAAAAAGTGTGTGTGTATATACAGGCACACACAAATCTATAATATAACAGCTGTTCCAACTGCCTTGGAGCAAAGAATGTTTTAGGAACATCCTCTGAGGGAAAATTACTAGTTTGCCAGCAATGCAGAAACTATGTCAGAATATATAGAAATGGAATTCAAGTGAACATGTGAAAAACAAGGAACCTTTCAAACATGACAGCTTAAGGATGTATAAAAGGTATTCAAGGTAAAATCAATAATCCTATTTCAGCTAAGGTTAAATGACAGTGATATGAGACATGATAAAATTTCAATATTCAGAGAAATATGTCATATTTAAAAATATGAGTATCTAGTATTTGAATATATGTCTTGGATTTGCATCAAAAGTTAATTTGAACTCAAGATCTTTCCAGAAGATATAAAAGCTGCAGATGCTCCAAATCTTCAAAACAGAAATCAACAGCTTTCTGAGATGCCTCCAATTCAGTGCATGCACACTAAAACTCTTGTTCCAAAGCTAAAACAAATTACTTTAGAGCATGTATATATAGGCAACTTTATGCTATTTCAATAGACTAACACAGCACTAAAAGCAAAGGATTCTGCCTCAATTTATGATTATTTATCTCAAAATGTTAATTTTTTGTGCAAAAAAAACAGTAAAATTCATAGCAAAAATTCACCAAATTCGTAGCAAAACTGTTTTTCCACTTAAAGAAAAAACAAAAAAAACCTCAAAAAAACCCCAAAAAAACCCCCCAAACATCAAACAACATAATTTCTACTAACCTTCAGGATCAAGCAGTTTCTCTATTCCCAGGTGTTGCCTAGCTATGTTGAATGCATGGTCTAATCTTTGTACAGGTGACTGCTGAGCAGCAACAGCGTTCCAATCAAATAGGTCTGGTCTGAAGTAAAAATAAGAGGAAGAATAAGTTTCTTATTTTCAATCCTACATTTACTCATGTACTTCTAAAGCTAAGCATCAGCATCAACTTTTTTATTTTCATAATGAAAGATCGTGCTAATTTGCCCTAGGACTAGTGAAGCTCAGTTTCTAATGGGTTTGTATTCTATTCTCATCCATATTCACCACAATCACATTGTCCATATATTTCTTCCCCACCAAGTCCCAACAACCTAAAACTCCACATCCCTGAACCACTGCTGCTCTTCCCATCACTGCCCACAATTCCCACAGCACACTGGCTCCTTCATTCCAGTCCCAAATAGTGCTCGAGTGGGAAGTTCAGGTGCTGTGGCCATGAACAGGACTGGCAATCAGGGCTGGCATGTGGCAGGACAAGCAGGACAGAGCTGCTGAGGCTGTCTGGGGGCCTTACCCCAGCTACCAGTTTTTCACTTCAATTTATATTTCTAAGAGTGCAATGGCTTCTGAGATTACCAGCTCACTGTTATATCAGATTGAAATCAGTTAAGAGGTTAAAAAATTCATAGATTCATAGAAATATTTGGGTTGGGAAACACCTGTAAATACAGAGTTCAACTCTTATCCTAACACTGTCAAGTCACAATTTACATGTCTTACAGGAAAAGACAGAATGACCAAAACTGAATTATAGCTCAGATGCACAGACTGGGACCTTGTATTAGCAGCTGCACTATTTGCAGTATAAATAATGTCAGTACAGCACAATCTTTGGCTTTTCATCTGAGACTTATCCATCAGGAAATCAGAATTTGTTAGCAGGCACTCTGGAGAAATAAAGTTTAATCAAATATCTTGTAATTACTGTGCATGTAATATGAAGAAAAACAACTATGCTATTTGTGACTTCAATACAGTGCTTTAAATCAGAGGACATTTAAATGTATAATTTCAACTATAGATAAATCAAACATTATTTACACAATTTAAATTTTGCAATTAAAGACAGATTTACTCACATTTTTATTAATTTTAGGAGTTAATTGTAAATATTCTCCTGAGATATAATAGATTGAAAAAATGTTCACTACACCATGTTGTAGAACTATCAAGAGAGTATAGAAAAAAAATGCCCTTTACCTAGCAGTTATTCTCCAGTTATATACTTTGCTGTCCAATTTTTTCTAAGAGGAGTGATTTACATCGTAACAACCAAATTATTTTGCTCCTCTCTGCATAGATGCTTAAATATTAGAGTTTTCTCCTTCCTACATGCAGAATAAATCAAAAATACTAATTAATATTAATTTAATATTAAATCTGGCTGAGGAAAAAGCAGAGAGGAGAAAGGAAACTTAGGTAGTAATCTCTGGGTTTACTCACTAATGGATTAAGTCTATGATCGCATAGACTGGTTTGTGTTCTAAAACACAGGCATGCAAAATACACACTAGATGTACATAATTAGTAAAGAATATTTTTGGCCATTCTCCTTTAATTGAGGATGGAATTACCATTGCTCAACTCAGTTTATGTGATGCTGTGCTTTCAATGTACGGATAAACAGTGTTCAGAGCAAACCAGGTGTTGCTGAAGTGTGCTTTCACAAAACCAAGACCTTCTCTTTTTCCTTTCACTCTACCTTTCTCAAACCACTGTGGGATAGATGGATGGGTGAGAAATTGGAAGGGGGGACAGCCACAAAGGTGACCCAAACCAGTAAAAGGGATACCCCATTCCATATAACTTGCTCAGCCAGAAGTACCTGGGTAAAGGAAGGGAATGAGGTTTGGGGCTGTTTGTCTGGGAAGGTGTCTCCTGCTTGAAGAGTGGCTGGGCATCTCTTGCTTTTCTATTATTCTTTCCTCCATATATTTAAAGAGTCTCTATTTTGACTCAAGAGTTTTCTTGCTTTCATTTTTCCCATTCTCTTCTCTATGCTGGGGGAAAAGGGGGTGAAGCAAGCAAGTGGCTGTTGGGTGTTCAGCTGCTGGCAGGGGTCAAGGAACCACACCCCTGTACCTTATTCTGCAAGCACACAGATATTACCCACATCCTTATTATCTCCAAATTTAACACTAGGCATGGGATGCACAAGCTCACACAGCAAATTTAGCTAAGAGAACACTGTAGTAATCACAAAGCTGTCTATTTTGACTGTGTTAAAAAGTTTGGCAAGGATGTGTTGCATCTATACTACATACACTAGGGTGTAAAAAGATTATTTGATAAGAGGAGCCTTAGGACAAGGAGAGAAAAGAATTGTATCCAAGGGACTACCTCCCCCTCAATTTTTCCTATTTTCCTTTTTGTTTTTCTCTTTTAATTTGGCTTAAAGTTCTAAGCACACCTGCAATACTCAGAGCAGCATGTCATCGTCACATAATCATTTCTTGTTTGGTGATACAGCATTTTATAACCAGGAATATAGTTTTAATCAATCAGGACTCCACTGGGCAAGAGCATGAATATTTACAATTGCTCCTTGAGGAATGTCACAATATTGTCTTACCCCTCCTGAGAAAACCTCTGTCATCATTAATAATATTTTAGAAAGTCAATTTCATCTGGCTTTTCAGTTGGATAATTCAGGAGGGGATTTTCCAGTTAACCTACCAAGATAGTCTAAAATTATTATCATGACATCTGTAGACATAGGGCACCTAATATAAGACACACAGAGTTTTTGTTAGCTTGTTTTGTGGTTTTTATTTGTTTTTCTTTTAAAAATCAAACAATTTGGTTTCAAACAACATCATGTCTTAACAGCCAAGTTGAATTTGCATGCTGCCAGTGTAGAGGATGTACAGCATCTCTCTCCACTCATTACAGATGGCAAAAATTTGAACCCTCAGACACAGTCAGAAGATAATTAGTGAGCTTTAGTATGTCACTATCAGATTCCTTAACAATTTTCATAATATTGCACATAAAGCAGACAGCACAGATTCAAAGACAACTTACAAGTATATGGCCACCTACTGCAACTCAGCTCTGACAAGCACCAATTTAATTAAAATAAAAATAAATTCAAAAAGTCCTTTCTATTACAACAGCAATTTAACTTTCCAGATTTTCTCATTGTTGAAAGATTCTGTTGCTATACACATTTCCATAGCTCTATCACTAGAATAACAGTGTCATAATGTCAGCTTGAAGCATCAGTTTCTCAGTGCTATTTGTCAGGATGTTGCATTGGGTGTATTTATGTAATCATACTGCCAAGTGTGATTGTGAGAAACATTAAAACCTAGAAGATTAATAATTGTGGTAAGTGGAAAATAGCTTTTGAAAATCCCCAAAACAACACTGAAACTGATTTTCAAATTACAACATTTATTAACTTTCTAAGAAGTTTTAAATACAGAAGTGAGAAGGTATGAAACAGCAAAGGAAAGAAATTAAATGGAATACCAATTCTCTGCCTTTATTTCTCCTCTCCACATTGTTCAAATAGTATCAATACAGATGGAATTTATTCTCATATCTGCAGTTTGAGTCTAAACTGAAAGGGAGCAAACCCAAGGAAAAATAACTAGCATTTCTCACTCCTCTTCTTGAAGAGTAGAACCGCACACATTTTTAAAGAATTGGAATTTAGTAGAACATGCTGAACTTTATCTAGCCATTCACTGATCAACTCAAACAGCACTGGTCTTATATCAGTTTATGAAAAGACCATGGAAATCCAAAATCGAAAGGATTGAAGGCTTCAATGGAGAAGTTGACATTGTAAAAATCAAAATTTCTATTAAACATAAGGTAGCTTTTGCACCAACAGCTCTTTCGCATCACTAATGGAAATATCAGCAATAAAACAAACAAAAAAAAAAAAAAAAAAAAAAAAAAAAAAAGACAAACCTGAAAGTTTTTCAAAATATATTTTCAAGAAAAGTAAATTTAAAAAGAGACTCCCTACAACCTCTCTGACCCCCATTTACATAACTTACAACAGAACTAGTTCAGCCAGAATGAGAAAATTTAATCTGGTGTATACTATAGACAAACAAACCCTGACAGGCCTCTATGTAGAAATTGAAGTCAACAGTTTTCCATTATTCTAGACTTAAAATCATCACATTTAGATCATAAAATTTACCATCTCCACTTCAAAAGAAAACTTCTGTACTTGTTGCTTTAGCTTTTATACAAGAATATATTGTATATGTCTTTAGAACTCTCACAATTAAAAAAGGTCAGGAAAGACTAATTGATACATAACCTAGGGATTTGATAAAAAAAGATTATTTTCATACCTCTTCTCCCCATTGTTTTTGCTTTTACTTTTCCTATAAGCTACTGAAGAAAAACTTTGTTTTGCCTCTGTTCAGGACCTCTTCTTAATGCCTTTTTCCTTCCCTACTCACTCTAGCACCCTGAAGCAGAAAGTGCTGCAGTGAAGTACTCATTTGCAAGGCAGTTACCTGGCCTAAGTTCAAGCATTTTAAAGAAGCAAGGAGGAAGATAATGAATGCCACTTGTTCCCACTTCAAAATCCTGATTACAGGGCCAGGGGAGAAAAGAAAAAATTAGAGGAAAGAGGTAAAGCTCTCTCTGATATCCACCTGGAGGAAAAAGATTAAGTAAATGGGGAAAGGACTTTATGATCTGGAGCCTGATGGAGGGAGAGTTTCAGCTGTAGAAAGACTGACCTCAAAACATTTTAGCTTCTGTATATTCCTAGGGCAATGATGCCACTCCACAGCTGCTGCCTTGCTTTTTCAATTAAATGCAGAACATACCATTCAAGAGATCATGTGCCAAGCTTATATCTAGAAAATTCACACTCTGGACTCACTAATATGCCCTTAGAGATTTGCCAGGTGACCTGTGTTCCACTGCTCCTTGCACTAAGTATTGAAATCAATTGCTAAACAGCCTAAATATCCATGGAGACATGGTAATTGCAGACATGGGAAAATCTATCTCAAGTAACGCCTTTATAAAATTACAGATATAGAGCATTAGAAAAATCTGATCCGATCAAAATAGTAAGCTGAAAGAAAGGAATTGGTGGGTTAAAAGTCTATGAGAAATAAAGCTTCCCACTGCCCTCACAGCATACTATGTGGTCAGTGCTTCATGATACTCTCTTACTTGACCTCAATCCCTTTAAGGACATGCTTACAAAATTCATCCAGATGCAAATTTCACATTAGTGCCTGAACCTCTTAAATAACCCAAAACTACAAACCAAAACGCCACCTGTTCATCACTGAAAACATTACATAAGAGAAATGAAAATATCACCATGCATAAAGGAAAGGGATTGGTTTGAAAAATAAATTGCTTTAATGCTACCACAAAATCTATCCTGACTTTTAGAGAGTCAAAATATTATGGAGAAACTTTAGGTAGCATCACTCTTTCAGTGTTGGAGAGATTTTTGGTGTTCAGGGTTTTCTGTTGGGTTTTGGAGGATTTTTGGTTTGTTCTGGGTTTGGTTTTTACAGAAGCCTAGGAATAGAACTAAAATTTGGAGAAGTGCGCACACCAGGCACCAGGTCCACTGTATGAATTAAATATCATACCTGATTTTCAAACTATAGCTATCCTTTCTTACAACTATGCTTCCTTTCCTGTCAATGCAGAGGAATAAAGTCGGAGGATGAAAGGAAAAAAGAAGAGACCATCTGGACAAAGCATTATGGGGAACAAGAAAATAGACAGGAAAGAAACGGGAACAGGAAAACTGAAGAAATAGGGAATTCTGGGGGAGGGAAAAACAAAACAAAACAAAAAAAACCTAACTGGAAAAATTTACCGGGAAAACAGAAAAGCTAAATTCAGAAGTGTTTGTCATCAGAGTGCTCATCATTCTATGCAAGTAAATCACAAAATATTTATAAAGCATAGGATGTGTGAGACACCAGGTTTCTCTGAGAATTCACGTAAATCACTCTTTGACAACTTTTCTTCAGTGTATATTCAAACTGCCTTCTTTAGACACTAAATCCAAGGCACTCTGACACTCAACAAGTCTCTAATGTACCTGCATCTTAGAGTGATTGAATTAGACTACTTAGAGAAGGTTTTTATTATTATAGGATACAGTTAGGAATTCCCGAGCACTGAATGTCCTAGTGTACCTATTTAACTTAATCCATCTGGAATCTTGGAGGACAATTCAGTGTTCCCACTCGCTGAACATGAAATGCAAAGTCAACAAAAATCAAAAATAATTGGTTCACCTTAAAAATTACTGTATCAGGGCTTTGGAGGAAATGAAGAAATGAAACTTTTGCAGAGAACTTAGTGATTGAAGTCCAGAAGATGACTGGTGTGTCTTGGAGACTTGCCTCTGGGAATCTGACTGAACGCTTGCCATTTCCCAGATAAGCGCAGTAACTACTGGGCAAGATACAAGACTTCTGTGGAGTATTTATTCACTTCTATTGAAAATAGGCTCACTGTGCAGAAAGCTATGCAAGATTTATGGCAGCAGACAGAAGAGGAGTAAAATCAGACTTAAGTTTTGCAGCCCTGAATTACAAAACCTGAATAAAGAGCATAAATTCCAGTAAGCAGGAAATAAATGTTCATCTGGTGAACTTTGCACTGAACTGAACACAGCAGTGTATAAAGTCTGACATAGGACACAGAGATCTGTCTAGACAATCCCAGTGTGGTTTACTGGCAACTGCACTCCCCAGCCAGGGACTGATCCTGAATAAGCTCCTCTGTTCAGACTTCTGAAGCTATTCCTACAGAGGAGGACAAAAGGGAATTGCTGATTACTGATTTTAGACTCCAGATATTACATGGTCCTGCAGAGCATGCAGTCTGAATATCTGAGTAGCAGATACCCTAATCAGGGAACAGACAGTCTGATATTGTCTCTAGGTGGAAAGATGTTGTCGAAAGATGAGGGGAGGTAAAATCAGAGGAAACTGAGAAGTTATATTCAGATCCTAAGAGAGGTTAGAATACCATGGAAATTTTAGGAAAAATATACTTGCAGCTCCCTGGATGGAATGCAGTTGGTGTGCTTGAAACCTGTTCTAGGATGATTCCCTGCATAGTGGGATTTTTTTTCAGTGTTTCCCATTGTCTTGGGATTTGAGACCCCTCCTCATCATCTTGCCTTTGTTCTCAGCTGCCATGTGGAGAAGCATGAGGAAACAGTCACCATCTTGTCTTTGTCTGGGGAAGCCACATGACCTGCAGAGAATGTTCATCATCTTCTTGTCCAGGCTGCCAAGTGGAACTAAGTCAAGCGGGTGAGTCTCTTTCTTTGTGAGAAAAACACCCTCTCTTTCTGTAAACTTTTGTTATTATTATTGCCATTTTTGCTGTGCATTTCTTATCCCATTGCTGTTTGCTTTTAATAAATTGTGATCCCAACCCAAAGTCTGCTTTTGTTCCTCCTTTGTCAGAGGGAGAAGAGGGAAGGGAGTAGCTTATTTAGAGTTTATTATCTGGACGGTGTTTAAACCACTACATGCTTAAAAAGTTCGGCTCCCTAATAATTTGAGCAGTCAGCAATCTTGCAGGACAGTCCCCTTTAAGAGAGAAGGATAGTAGTGGGACAAGAGAGGTTTAGGAGGTTTATCAAGTTGGAAAAAGCAAACCTGCTTCAGAAGCAGCAATGGCAAGAACTGAGTCTTTTAGATAGACTGACTTGCACGTCTTCCTTAAGCCATGCACACAGAACCCCCAGAGAACTCTGAATCTCTAGAGGTGGAGTTTTATACAGCGCAGACTAGGAGAAGGCAACTTCTGAGAGAGGCTAAGAACTCAAAACAGTTGGTGGAATGATATTAAAGGTTCTGAAAACAAAGGCTACCTTCTACAGCTGTATCCTTGTGAGGTAAACCCATACTTTTAGCAGCTAAGAGAGGCTTTCAACAAACACCTCATTCTCCCTTTTTAAGTACCCACAGGAAAATCTCTGTCCTTCTTCCCTCTGGGACAACCTCAAATACTTAGTTTGGGATCTACTCCTTGCTCTTCTCAAAAGTTTCCAAGCCTGTACTCCTTGAGACTATCTTATTGATATACACACTGAAATTCCAGGAAAGGATCTGAGCTGTGTATATTTGGACGTTCTGTGAAAAGCTCTTCCTCCATGACAGGATTTAGTATGACACAAAAGGCAGCACCCAGATCAAGGCAAACAGTTGATCATTTCAAAGAATGCTGAAACACCCACAGAACAAATAGGCCGTCCTCAAGTCCTTTTACAGCCATCTGTCACAAGCTCACTGAAACAGAGAAAAGCTGCTTTTCCTACCTGTGGCTGTGGAGGAGTGCATTGAAAGCCAATCCATCAGACCAGCTAGTGGTGAAATTGGTGACGTTGACCTGCGGGTAATTGCGAGTCAATTGACGGACCCAGCTCAGCAGAATCATCTCACTGTTTGTCTGCTGCAGCCCAGCCATGATGTTTTTCATTACATCTTTGACCTGCAATAAAAGAATTTGATCAATGATTGAACTTATTAAAAAATGACTATTTCACTTCTTGAAATTAAAAACCTTCAGTTAAATAAATTTCAACCTTAAAGATAAGCATCTAAGTAATTAAAGAACATATTTTTTTTTTTCACAATGTAATGACAGCAATCAATTCTGAATGCTTAAAGACAACAGCTAGTGACATGCACTGAATGCATTCCTCTCTGTGCCATAGGTGAAGCAAGGACAGAGAAGGCACATTTGTTAGCATCACTTGAGGTAACAGAGTTCTTTCAAATTAAGTATTTCTCCTGGTGGTTTTCTTTGATCTGAGAATACATCCTTAGTTATATGATACATTAAAACAAAAGTTGATAAAGTGATGAATAGCCTTTTGTCTCATTGATGGAGTTGAAATAGCATGGAGACAAAATAAATTTCCTCTGTATATAATGTTTTTGACTTAAAGGTGTAAACTATATTTGCATATATGCACTTGATGAAAAGTCAATTTCATTGCATGCATTAAAAGAGCATTCCATATGTTTCAATTTTATTATTTTAATGAAGTTAATATTCTCTTTTCACTAGAGAGAGTTTACCAATCTACAGTTATTATTTTACAAAAAGCCTAAAGGCTTCTATAAATATTATCCTAGAGTTTGACAGAATGCAGTAGATTTTTTTATTTCCTATCAATTTCTTTACTAGTAAAAGAGCACATAAAACTTCTATTAAGAATTATTTTCCTGTAAAGTAACACCTTTTAACTCATTGCTTTCTCCATATATCTTTTAGAATAGCAGCTCTTTTAAAGTATTCCCTAGGATATAGTTTAACTATAAAGTTGCCTATTGCTGCTTATTCAGTTAGGGAATATTGTATTTCATTGTCATTTTCCCCTTGAATTGCTCTGTCGCCAGTATCAGTCAGTCAAAGAACAACATCCAGGGCAGAATCTACTTTATGATAAAGGGTGGACTACTTTGAAACTGTAAAATTGTAAGATAATATGCAGAAGCCGTAATCTGAAAGAACAGTCAACAACAACAACAACAATTAATTATTGTGATATTGTAGAAAAAACAGAGATAACCTTTTATTGTTGAGTATGGTAAGTTGCTCCCTAGTTTCACAGTAATTAATTCAATTATTTGATTTTGTGAAGATATGAATTACTGAAAGAACATCTTGGATTTGCATCGCAGGTAAATGTTGCCCAAAGAGTAACAGTGCCATTAATTTTCCTTTTGACAATAAGGTGTAAACATTACTTAACATGTTATTAGTTTCTAAGAAGGAAGGAGAAATTTATCCTCTCTAAGTTTCATGGAATACGTTCTTAATTTTAGTCTTACTTTGCAATTTTCACCAATGAAAATTAATATAAATTCTGTCAGATAAGTATAGAAGTCTTCTATAGTTGTTTCCATATTTTACATCAGAAGAAAGAAAAAAAAGTGCAATAAAATTAGGAAATATACTCTTTATTTTTGTTTTATATGTCTAAGTGGATGTTTTTAATTTCTTAACAATATTTTTAGTGTCTTTATTTTTAAGAGATGCCAAGTAGATTTACATAATGTAGCAAGAAGCTGAGATTTGGCCTCTGTATTCCCAGGCACCTTGACTACCACAAAAATACAGAATTCTACCTTTTTTTTTTTTTTTTTTTTTTCCTCATTAATCTGGATCCTAAAAAAGAAGAAAACTTTTGGAATTAGCATCTATTGCTCCAAACTTAAAAAAATATGAAAGACTAGAAAATACTGTTACAGATAAGGAGACTTGTCCAAGCTTAGATTTCATTGTTCATTGTTAATTTTGTTTTTATCATATGCTTATATTTCCAAGGTAGAGTTTTCTGAATATTATAAGAAAATTCTAAATTTTAAACAATACAACAAACATTAGCATTAAAGGATAGCTGAATGAATGCAGGAACACCATATTTAGAAATAGAAGGATTCATAACACAGAATTGATTATGTGTTTGAGCTGATATCAAATTGAAACGAGCTGTGTCTATGAACAGAGATGATTAGACAAAATTAGTTAAAAAATGGGCCATCAGGAAGACAATTAATCAGATCAACTCAGGTGGTGAATCCAAATCCAACATTTATTTTTACTTTTCAGTAAATACAGTTTCAAACTCACCTTTAGTGAGTTTAGTTAAATATGCTTACAATAGATAAAGTTTTGCTCTCTTTTTAGTGCATTTCTTTGCAATAGTGAAGACTGTTAAATTTATGATGTTTTGTTGCCTCTTAGGGAAAGTCAGACATTTAAAATAATGGAGCAAAAGGGAATCTCATTCGGAATTCTGAATTCTTTCTTCCTCTTCAGTGAGAATGTGTGGATAACTCCACTTCTACAACTGGAGCCACCTTATCCACCTTGGTGTCCTGAGGGGCACTGCCATCCCAGCCCAGCTGTCCCCTTGGCAGCACCATGCCACGCCTCTGCAGGCACAGCCCCACACTGGCTGCAGGATGGCTGGTCCTGAAGGAAGATCAGTGCCTGAGCACAAAAGTGCTGACTGGCATTTTGGTGAAAAGGAAGCTTTTTGAAGGCTTCTCGGTTAAGATGTACTGCTGGAAAAGTGGCACATAGAGATGTGCTCATGTCAGCCTGAAGAGCTTTTCAGACAAACTCCCTCAGCATCCAGGCTCAAATACTACAGCTGTTTCAAAGTGCCTCTGCCTCATGCTGTCAGGTGATGAGTTGACCTCTGCTATTCATTTCTTTCTAATGCAGTGTATCCTGGCAGGACACAAAGCTTTCAGGTGTAGGAAACTCTGACTTCCAGAGCACAGATATACTTGTTCTTCCTAGGAAATGGGACATATGCTATGGCAATAAGAAAAGATTCAATTTTGATAGAAGGGGCGGGGGTTCGGGGAAGGACAATACAGACGTCCCCAAGATGGCTTCTGAAATGCCAGGCTGCCAAAAAGGAAAGCTGTGGACAGAATGAGAGCACTGCTACTTTTGTCACCACATGGAGACAGTGGCCAAAAGCAGCACAGCCAGCCCTGGCTCACAGCAGCAATGGACCTTTGATCTTCACCCTGTAGGGCCATGTGCTGGAATCCGGCCATGTGCTGCTGAGTGTGTAAGAGGACGAGGAACACAGCATGATCTCAGGTTCACACTGCATCTCTTTCACCTAAAACCAGCACTCCAGCATGTAACATTTTGTAAGATTGGCACTTGGCTTCAGTATGCCAGACCCTAGAGCAGAGGGAGGGAAGAGATAATCCAAAAAGAAAACTGCTCTCAAAGCAAGAACTTTTCCTTTTTCTTAATAAAATAGGAACCCTACATCTCCCTGACAGAATTACTTAGCATTTTTTACTTGCTAGATTTCAGGTATTCTGACTGCATAAATTACATTTTTATAGCTCGAACCACTAAACTCTTTCCAAATACATTTGATAGAACACTTTTAAGGACATTTTCATAGATATTCAAGACACCTATCAAAGTAAAGTATATTCTTTGTTCATCGATTCAAGGTGGATTGACAGAAGCATTTAATTTCCATAATCAAAAACCAAAATTAAGTAAAATGGTAATTCATATTCAAATACTGATGTGCACAATAACCCTGATGCTTTTAATAAGTCTCCAAAAGAGGCTGACAGGCTGGTGAAATGCTCCCCTCTGAAATATTTGCCTTATGTATAGATGTATTATTTTATGATTTTTCCCAGAGAAAATCAAGATTTGGGCCAAATATTTTTTAGTAGGGGTTTTCTTTCATGCTTTACATGAAAATAAATTCACTCCTAAAAACATAACAATTTACACACTGCCATATAGAATGTTTTTCCACTCTTAAGAGAGTTTATCAAATATAACAGTTCAGAAATTAATAGTTTTCCTCTGTTTTTACTTAAATGCTAATGCTGCAGTGGGGCTGGGATCATAGAGCTGTGAGAGCAACAACTTCAAAAAAATAGAGTCTGATGGATTCAGTACCATAAAGAGATTTGGCAGCAGGTGCTCAACTCAGAATGATGGTTCCATTTCAGGGAAACTTTTAATAATAATCTGAATAAAACAGGCTAGATAAGAAAGAACACAATCACCACAGGGGATACAGAAAGCCATGATATTTCCACTGCACAGAGATGAGAGTGGCAACAATGCATCAAATCCTGTCTGCTGCAGTGCCTCTACCACCTCTACCACTGCAGTCCTCAATAAGACTGCTAATATTCATTTGGATTGGTACTGGCATTATTCTTTTTGTGCTCCTTTCTTCTACCATCTCTTTTTTAAGACTTTTTTTACAGAAAGAGATTAGCATTGTTGTAAGAGGCCATCATGTTGTCATGTGTAAGTAGAGTTGTGTCCTTATGTGGTCCTGGCTGCATGAAAGTGGAAAAGCTTCTTGCCTGTTCATCTACATCAACACAAGTGTTCACACAAACAATAATCTCATATATTTTTTTTTGCTGTACTTTGTTTTAGATGTAGACAGATGAGCTTCCTCTAAGTGATTCCTCTCAAGATCTACAAATTCAGGATTGCACCAACAAACACGAATTACACAAGCATGCACTAAATCAAATAGCCTGTGTATTCCTATTTATTTGTCTTTAGGCTTTCCACAGACAACAAACAAATATAGTGGTCTTGTTATTTTACCAGGCTGAGACAAGTACCAGATAAGTTTGGTGGCCCTGACCCTGCATGAACAACTTATTTTGTTTCCAGCTGCCTCTTATCAGGGACAATTTGTGAAAAGCAAACCAACAGGAAGAAGAATTTCTTAAGAAATTTACAGCAGTGTTTCACCATAAGTTCTGTCAGTATGTAAGATCATACCTGTAAACAGGGCAGACCAATTACAAACATATTCTAGATCATACTATTAACTTCAAAATTTGAAAGAAAATCTGGAAGAGACTTTCTCCACAAAGCTGTAAATAAGCAAGTTTACCTTGAAATCTTCCAATATTTTGAGGGTAATACACAGCAAATGAATGGTTCCTGAGTGTTTTGGTTTTTTTAAGAAGAAAAGCCAAAATATAAATCTGCAATTTTAGTATTACTTGTTTAAATTACTCATCATTAAGCAAAAGGAAAAGGGTTATAGTTTAATAATGCCTTCTTGTTTCCAATCAGGTTTTATCTAATCTTTAGGAAAAAAACTAAATTTGAATTTTAGACAAACTAGAATCTTATTTACAGTAATTTGAATAAAAAGGTGCAAGTCACTTTCAGTACTTCATGACTAGAACAAAATGAAACATAGTAATGTTAAACTAATTTTTGCCTTTTTGCTTTTATATATTCTCATACATTTGTAGTTCTGTTGGGTATTATTGTATAACTACATGGATTTGTAGCAACCTTTTCACCTATTCTGTTAGACAGAAAGACAGAATAGATTCCTAAGGGCCCCAGTGCCATCTGGGGACCAAGGTTAAATTCTCTGGGAACCAAGGTTAAAACAGCATCTTGAGACATTTTCTCATAAACAAAGTATAGTTAGTATCTAAAGGGGAAGGTTCTGGAAAAGTATGGACCTAATGGGGGAATTACCTCATTACCTGTGCTTCTAATTGGGAATGCTTGTCAGGTATGCTCATTTGCTAAACTTATAAAACTGTATTTGTCCTATGTGGGGTGGGCATTTTCTATACTTGCTGCTGAGGCCTCCAGTTAAGGACCAGATTTTCAATTACCTCCTATACTAATACTGCCTCAAAAGTGTGTTGTTTTGTTTCTAGATCTTTAAGGCATCACAGAAGTCCAAGGATAAACTAAAGTTGGACTGAATCATTATGACTATGCTGACAAAGAGTCACACTTTTAATCACTGCTTTGGAAATATGATCCTTGGACCTTTCATCCACAGGTAGTTCAAGCTGAAGCCATGGGTACCATCACAGATGCCATCACAGTTATCACTAGGCTCAAGATTAAGCTTGAAATTAATCACTTTTGCATTGCAAACAAAAGGGTTTTTGTTTTTGTTATGTCTGCTGTCAGAAAGCTCATCAGGCTACCTGTGTCTTCTGTGTGTCTGTGCAAGTACATGTTAGGAGGAATGGTGGGAATGATTGAAAATAAATTAGTAAGTACACAGCTATTACTAAAGCACACCTTCAACACTTTGCTTCAGGATAAAATATGAAGAAAACAAAATATTAATTTGAACATGATTAGTCATCTCAGTCCATAATTTATACAAATTAAAGCAGAGTGATTCAAGGATTATTGATAAAAGTTGCATAGTTAGGTATCATATTCCATCTGCTCTTAATAAGTAATTTAGAACAATTTTATGTGATTAAACTAGGAATATTGAAACAGGAGACAAAAGAAATGAGTTAACTATCTACAGCTTTTCTCTGTTGTTGTCATCCTGTAAAATTAGAATAAAAATGTTTCCTACTTAAATGAAAGACACATATCTGATTTTTGATACGAGTGTTTCAATTTTAAGGTCTTTTATGCTTTGTTTCCCACCAACTTTTCTGGTTATTCTACGAAAAACTTGTGGATAATTGCTTGGGAAACATAGTCCACTCTAATGGACAGACTCTTAGGCCAGATTCATACAAACACATGGATTCAGAGCATCGAGATGCTAGAACTTTTTGAATTTTGATTTTACTGCCATCTCAGAATTATTTTAGCTAAGCATCCTCATCTACCATGCTGGTTTTTATGAGATCCATATCACAAAACCCCCTTTCTCTCTAAAGAGAAAGGAAGATAAATGAGCCACGTCTGCTTCAATAAATAGGCAGTCTAGCAACTTTTTAGTGTTCTAGAAATAATTCTTGGCAGGATGGGTCAGCAGCAAAAAGTAACTGATGTGATAATTTTGTTAAAATAGAGAAGTCACTCTTTCTAAGATACTAAAAAGAAATCCACACTGTCTTTGTCTATCCATTTTTGTTACGCTAACTTATATATATAGTCTTGTAATATCTGACTGTGATATTACAGTCAAAAAAGTTTCTGCTAACCCTGTAAAAACTATTTTGTCTTCTTAATATTGTCAGTATACTTGATAATATGTAAGCATACTGTCATAATACTTACTGACTTAGCACATTGCAATGCTTATGTTTACTGTGTAGGTTGTTGCTGTATGATAATGGGGAAAAGATCAATGGAATAAAGGTATTTAATAGGAAGGAATGAGCTGTGCCACTCACCTGCCAGTGGAGGATTATATTCCAGATCAAACCAAGAGTCAGCTTATGATTTCCATCCACAATATCTGAGCTCCCTATATTTACCAAATCAACCTATATAGAAACAAAAAATAATTGTAAAAGGTTAATAACAAGCATAAGAGTTTGGAAGGAGATGACGAGATAGGCTAAGGAAAATCTCCCACTTGGATTCTGTTGTTCCATAAACACACAACTCACATTTTATAAATGGCACAATTAATGTTCTGGAAAAAAACAGCAGTGATCTGGAGCTCCTATTATTCCAGCTACAGCATGTTGTGAAACATAAAATGAAAAGTAATAGTTATAATAACTCAAATATATTTTATATTATGTTTTTACAATTACAAATCACACAAACAGAAAAAAAATCTACTCTGCTTTATACTACCTTACATAATATAATTTTCTGAATGCTAACACACACACATCTAGGCACTTTAAGAACCTACAAACCCAAGACATTACATACTTAGATTAAAACATAACTTAATTTTCCTTAATAAAATTCTATAATATATAAAGAAATATACAGGATGTGTTCTGGCATACAGATAAAGCAGTGATTGTGATCTAAGCAAGTCTTTTCCAGAACAGTTCATCCAGTAATGTTGTTTTCCATAATTTTATCATGCATTTGAAATTTCATAATGCATCATTATTTATGACCATGGAATTTTCCTTCCTCCACATGGGACATGATCCTTCACCCTCCCCCACTTTTTATACTATCTGAATAAGGAAGGCAAATTCAGGGTTATAAAGGGAAGGCTATATGCTGTCCTGCACATTTGGTTAGAACTGTGACTCTAAAATTGGTATCTTTGCTGTTTTATAGATGCAATTTTTCATGGCCAGAACTGATGCTTTTTATGGCAAAGTACCCCATTCCTTCACAAACTACATTCTGCTGTCTCCAGTGCACTTCTGAAGTTATTTGAAGCTACATCTGCAAATTGACTTGATTTTCATCCTCAAAACAAACTGCTTTAGTTTTTTTTTTTTTTTTTTTTTTTTTTTTTAACAAACTACAAATTAGATATTTTATCAAGAACTCTAAAACTCTCAATGAACTCTTTTCTTCTTTTCTTCAAGAATTTGACATTTTGTACTAAAAGCACATGAGACTGGCTATTTATTCTAATCATCAATGCCTTGGAAAATTTCCCAAACTGAACTTAGACTTTGCATGCTAAATTTAAATTGGAGTCCCTTGCAGCAAATGACACACTACCACGTTTATTAGGGCAGTGCCTGCATATTCTATATTTTTAGAGGAGGAAGCCTAAACACACAGAGCCCACATCTATTTTACTGAAGCAGAGGAATATTGCCCAGTTTGCCACAGAGAGGTCTAAGCCTACACTGGAGAAACCCCCCACTCATCCCATCCCTCATGCTCCCCCTCAACCCTGTCACTTTTCTATGGGAACAAAAACCTGTGAAATGGATTGACTGGAAGCAGCAGCATTTTTCAGTGTTACCACCCAAATGACTACAGAACTTCAGAGCAAAGATGGAATATATCAGCAGAAAAACCTAGACTACTCACAAGCCTTAATTCACATTAGAACCATTGATTTTGCATTCCTGAAGTCCCAGAGAAATAATTTGCCAAATTATTGAAGCTTAAGGAAACTATTTCAGAGGCAGGTCTTTCGATTTCAGATTGACAAGATACAGTATATCTTTATATATACTATACCAATTTTTATATTGTTTACAAAGTTTTCAGTACATGAATATGATGGCATTGGATGACCACTTCACTTTCAAAAACAACGGGATTTTTTTTTAATTGGAATACTCTCTGTTTCCTTCCCAGATTTGAAAGGGACTATTACTGTGTTCTGAAAAATGAGTAAAAAGCACACCAGTGAATTCAGCTGATAGGCACTGAATACTTCAAAAAGCTTTTTTCTATGATTATTTGTAACCAGTTATACAATCAAAACCTTCTTGTCTAGTGTGAAAAAATATATTGATGATTTTTTCCCCAAAAAATGTCAAATGTTGCAGATTTTGAATAATTTTAAGCTTTTACTTCTATTTATTTACATCAAATTCCATTAAATAAAAAGAACAATCAAGCTGGAGGTCTTTATGTCAATCTGTTAAGGTCACTTTCATTTATGTACAAATCTTTAGGTGGATTACCTTAGATTTATAAAATCAATAACTTTTATTCAGCATTTGAACTCAAGCATTAGTGACCTCCTGCAGCTATCAAGAAATCCAATATAATATACAGCACAGAATACATTATCTTTGTTTTGTCACCTCTTACTGTGAAGTTTAAGCAAATGTTATAGTGTTTTGTTTTTTTAATTTATTCTTGAAGAGAGATGATAAAATTAGTTGGCCAGAGGAAATGTCTACTAAAATTATGAGTCCATTAGAATGACTGCATAAGGAAGATAATATGAGAACATTTAGTCAAGAATGATTCACAGGATACTGGCTTGAAAAATCAATCTTACATAGTGGAATTGAAAGTGATATTGATATGATTAGTGTTTGGAATCATGAGAGACAGATGCCTCTGAAAGTTAACAAAAAAATGTAGGAAAAACCTTGAGTTTTCAGACTTCATAATTGTCAGATACTGTGAGAAAATATTTTGACAGGTAGCATCTTCCAACCAGCTATGGATGCCTTCTTGTATTTAACCTTTAAAAATTTCTTTTAAACACCATTCATTAGAATAGAATCATGCAGGTTGAGCTGTCTTCAGACAGCACCCATTACAGATATATTAGCCAAAATTTGCTGGAAGAGGATTTTAAACTCCTTGAAACACATTTGACCCTGATGCTGAATGGCAAATTATCCAATTCACATTGATAATGCTGCTTTGACTCCAGCACTTTTATACTACAGACCAAGGTGTTCGATTCAACATCTAAAAAGCATTTTGTGTGCTGTCTACAGGCTGTTCTGATCCTATCTGGCACAATACTTACATTATTTCTCTGCAAAACGTGGATTGCTTTGTTGACATTGTTCAGAGCATGAACTCTTGTGGAGCCCTTTTCTTTTGCCTACAAAGAAAGTAAACCAAACTTGACTGTCCAAAATCAGAATGTAGAGTGCACTATATGTAAGTCAAATCTTATGCTACACCTAGTCTGTAACTTTATAAGAACAGAATATTAACATACATTGGGCTTATGCAGCTTCCCAACATGAAATAAAGTCAATTGTGAAACAAGCTAAATCCACAGTTAGAAGGTAATTTTCAGTGAAGGAATCATTGAAATGCATATAAAATTAGATAATTCCAGATTTTTTTTAATCAATATTGTCTCCTGCTATGGAAACTAAACAGATAAGCATCAGTTTGTTTAATATCTACAAGTATAACATCTCTGGATTTTGATTCTCAATCTCCCAGACTTCCTATGAGAAGATGCTGTACTTACAAAGTCCAATGAGGAGCACAAGAGAAGACATTTAAAAAAATGTATGACTATGTTACTTTAGAATTTCCATGTTAATAAGAGCAAAAAGTTCTCTTCTTTCAGACAAGTACAATCAGACAAGATAGACCATATGTATGAAATTATAAAACCATTCTAATTCTACACACTAAATTCTATTCCAGCTAAAATCCAGATTTCTAAATGAATCCTGCCTCAGTCTTGTTTCTCTGTGCTGCACTTAGTAAGTGCATACAATAAAGCAGAATATTTTCATTTCAAGTACATGCCTTGCAGTGTTACTGTCTAATACAGCTCTTAGTCATGTTTCCTTACTTTCAAATGAAACTGAAATCTATTCAAGATTCCTAAAAATAGTTTCCACATGTCCTTATCAATGGCAGAGATTAGTGAATATCACCTACTACGATTATCTCAACATTAAGGCTTCAACATACAGTAAATGTGTTACAAAACACATACAAGTTTTTGGCCTGAAAGGCATTCCAGGAGCTCCAGAAGTCTTCGTCCATCTCGAAAATCATTAAAAAGGTCTTCAATGTGACGTCTTCCATGCTGAAATGAAACAATTGCTCTGGTTAGTTCAAATGCCAAAAACGATTATTAAAAAAAAGACTAGAAAGCTGTAAAAAGCCAGTGTCAGAATATATATGGAATGTGAGACACAGAGTGAAAGAGGAAAATAACTTAAACTCACAGATTTCTTTCACATATATCTGTCTTAAACAGAATCCTCTTGTTTAAGAGACAATGATGCTTACTTTATTTCAAGTACGCCATTATTTCAAACAAATAAGCCAGAACTGAATACTAATATATCCAGAAAACAAAGAAGACTTTGCAAATCAGGAAAAAAAAAAAAAAATTGAAAAACAAACAAAACAAGGGAAGAGACAAGGAAAAAACCCCAAACACACAGGAAGTGATATAAAATTTAATATCTAGTAGCTGCTCCTTGTGTCAGAAAAAAACCCTGGAAGTACACAGAGAGAGATAAGCCAGACTTACTCTAGTCAGGATCATAGAAACAGATCTAGTTAATAGGTGATGGAATTGTACTGGATTGTGGCCTCACTTCTCTAAGTGGCTGGCAGATTACTTACATTTTGTACTTCACATCAGTGAAAGATGAAAGGAAATACTTGTGATTTTCCCCCATAGGACAATGTTAAAAATGTCACTCTCTAAAATTCAAACCAAGTTTCTGATCTGATGCTTTGATTAAAGCATGAAATATTAAAATTATAGACATAATTTTTATCGTTTAGTCGCTAAGCAAGTTCTATGTGCACCTATGAATTTTTAGATTTTTTTTTTATGTAGGACAGCTATTGAGAACCACAATAAAAAGTAGTGTTATTTTGTGCCATGCAAAATAGTTTCAGGTGTCTTCATCTTTCCTAATTTGTGAAGTTTAATGGATGCTTTGATTGATTTGAGAGGAAGTGTTTGTATTTTAATTTTCTAGAATTGATTCCATGCTGACCTACATTGTTCATTTTCCATTTTTACCACAAGAAAATGTAAAATTGGGAATCCGTATTATAGAGAAAACATTTGCTTTCGTGTCAGCAATACTGTTCTGGTACTCACTGCAATCCTCATTAGAGCTAGCTGGGAATTTTATGAAAAACATATTTTGTTAAGAAGTACCAATTTCTTTGGAAGGTTATTTAAACAAAAGACAGAATTAAGGACAGTATCCAGAGCTAAATTAATTTTTTCTCATCAATACATATTTATGGGTACAGCACTGACTTCAGTGATATTAGCTATTCTGCCATGATCTTTGACTGCACTTGTGAAGCAAAAGTTCCTTTCAATCCCTTAATTTTTTTGGTAAGGCTTTGTTTCTGTTTCATGGAACAAACAAATCCACATCATAAATTTTCTAGAGCACTGGGAATCCTTGTTTTCTAGACAGTTTTCACATTGTGCACAACACATTCCAACTAAGCTAATTTCTATATAACACTCATGCTGCCACTTTATTAAATATCTGAAAACCAGTACTGAACAGATACATGCATGATTTACTTGCACTACTCAGCACCTTGAATTACCTGTTTAAGTAATAATATCCAGCAACTTTATTTCCTGCCTCACATTCAGTCTGTGAAATGGTTTTATAAAAATGTTTTACATGATGGTTTGAAAAATCATGTGTCATTATGCGAGTCAAGTCATGTACAGAATTCCTGGAGTTGTAGAACAAATTTAAAATTAAAACATGGAACTAAATCAGAGACCTTATTTTGTTCCCTAATCTTGCAGAACAAAAGTCATTTTTGCAGCAGGGAAACAGAAGATCTATGCACTTTAAGGGAGCTTTTTCACATTCTTTACAAAGTTGGAGTGATCAATAGGCCCTTCTGTAACACTATGAAATAGTTGCGCCCATAACACTACTGGATCTCTCTGGCAATGTGAGCATTGATATTTTGACAATGGAATATATTTATATTGGTTTGTATCATATAGGAAAAATAGAACTAGCCTTCATAACGGCCTGTGTCTCTGTCTTTCCTCCTTTTTGCAGCATTTAAGCTATTCATAATGTTTATGTTGAAATCAATCTAGGCAGTCAAAAATTCTGCTTAACAAATAATATACTGTTTTGGTGGTTTTTTTGGTTTTTTTTTTTTTTTTTTTGTTTAAGCTTTTAGAAAGAAAATAAAGATACAGTGCAGTAGCATCCCCAACAGGACATATTAATTACAAATGTATTACAAGTAAACCTTAAACCAAAAGTTCTATCGATTTTTTAGGGTCTTGGAAGTATACCTTCCATTAATCACAACTAAAAGTACACTAAGGCACCCTACACTACATTCTAAGCTGAAAGAAGGCTGCTGTTTTTTCTGGCAATGGGGTAATTATGTCTTCTTCCTCAGACTGAATGTCTTCACTGGATTAGAGTTGCAGTAAGTCCTGAGACACAAAGGGCTCAAAGTTGCTTCAGGTAAATTTATTGTGTCATTGGAAAATGTATGTTAACTCATACTTTGGAAAACAGTGAAAAACCAAGCATGGCTTGGTTACCAAGCAAATGCCTAGCCATTTGTTATACAGTCTTGATGAAAATAAGATTTTTAAAAAACTTTTTTAGGTTGTGACCTAAAACCACTGCCCTTTACCTAAGAGGAATGAAAACATTCAGAAGATTCTCCTTTACTATTTTTTATGAGTGTTGATTTATTACTCACCCTATATTACAAATTTATCCAAAACCTAAGTTTAAAAAAATGTCCAGAATATCTTCAGTCTGAATTGTTGGTTCTCACTCAATTATCCTTCTCCAAAATCACAGTGATAGGAGAGATGGGGGAAATAAGAGAACGTACAGGACATAGGAAGGACTAAAGATACTGAATGTGTAGCATGAAATTACTTTTCATCAGAAGCAGAAATTCCTTTCTAGGAGTAGAATAAAAATTAAAATCTAAGATAAGACTTTGTTAAAATGTGAATGACTAGAACAACTAGAGATTTAAATATATGGCAGTTTTATATATAATTTTAATTTACCGCCTTTGCGTGAAATAAAGGTCAAAACACAAATTTTCTTGGTTAACTGATAGAGGTGTTGGCTGCAACTGCTTATCTTTACACAACACAGGGGGACCTGAAGGAAATCCAAGGGGTCTATTTTAAAAGAAAATTACTAAAAAAACATGATACATACGGAAAGATAAGATTCCTGTTTCATTGTGGATTAAATAAACTCTCCAACTTAAATAATGAATGAAGAAATTAATTTACAAATTACACTGTTATGGAAAAAAATTCCAAAACTACCCTATGTTAGACCATGGTCAACTACATAAGCCATTGTCTTAGAACTATGTGGTACTGCATAAGTAACATGTGAGGAAAATGTGGAATATTCTGTAAAGTCTTCCTCCAGGTGTTATAAGGGAGTGAAGCATACTTAGAATCCATGTACTAACTCAACTGCATGTACATATTCTAGAATGCTTTCAGTATGAAGAAGACTTAAATGATATCTCCAATGTCTTCCAAACTCAGATAGCAACAATTTTGTGCCAAAGGAAAAAAAAAAAAAAAAAAAGGAGAATCAGGAAATAGACTGAAATCAAGTGGAAACAGATAACCGCAGTTGCAATTTTTTTGGTTTGAATACATTTGATATCTCAAAACATCACATTCCTACTTATCTCACTGTTGTCTACTTTCATTGCCAGTCCTGTGTTCTTTCCAAGGACTCTATAATAGACCTCATTGTCACTATGTAAATTTTACAAATATATTTTATCAAACAACTAAATTATTTAATCAACTTATTCATCAGATACATTATGGAGGAAGTTAATATTGTGGGAAGTATTACATGAAAAGCTGGTATTCTGTGGAAAGCTCTCTATTCAGATCTACAAGTTGGTAATTATTAAAGAAATACGGAGAACATAATGATATAATTAAAAAATAACTTGCCCAGAGAAGGCACAAAGACATCTGTTCATGAACATTGGCTCTCCAATGAGTTAAAGCTCAAAAAAAATTTTGATTAGCATAAAACTGTTAGCAGTTATATTTTCTAAAAGATTAGCAGAGGGAAATTCTTCATTGAAGGAAAGTGGAGCAGAGAGAAAGGAAATAGAAGAGGAGAGTTGGGAAAAGAGGGGAAAAGAAAGGAAGAGATGGTGATTAAGAGCAAATGTTGAGCTTTATGTGGGACCATGGAGAAGACATGAGGAAGGGGGATTAAAAGCATACCTCGACCCTAGAGACAGGCTGTGGAAATGACAGGCAAAAACAATCACAAATTGTTCTTTAAGGAAATTTTTGCTCCAACTTCCACTGGACAGCTTCCCAGGCAGAATGGAAGGGCTGATTGTATTACTGACTCTATGGAAAGAAGTTCTAGTCCACGTCTAAGAGAAGTGGGGAATCTTGTGATCAAGATCAGACAGCCCTGCCTCCAGTCAGGTGGGAGAAGGATAACCAGGATTTGAGGGCCTGGCACATCAGCCCCACACTGGGCACCAGAAAGATCTGTTCTGTTTTCAGCTCAGTTTGCATCTAAGCCCCAAACAGCTGCTCATTCACTTCCCCCACCCCAGCCACCCACAGCCCAGGGAATGGGGCTTGGCATCTGTTAGTGGTTAGTGAGCAACTATATTGTGCATCATTTGTTTTTCTTAGGGTTTATCTGTATGGGTTTTGGTTGGCTTTTTTTTTTTTTTTAATTTAGATCTACAGTATTATTATTATTATTATTATTATTATTATTATTATTATTATTATTATTATTATTATTATTTACTTATTTATTTATCTCAGCCTTCAAAATTTTCCTTCGGATTCTCTTCCCCATTCCACTGGGAGGACGGAATGTGGAGTGAGCAAGCAGCTGCATGGTGCTTAGTTACTAGCTAGACTTAAACAAAAACAAGTCATAAATTTTCTCCCACAAACATGAAGGGTAGAAATGCACTTCTATTTCCTAAGATTCATAAACACTCAAAATTTCAAGCAAATTTCCAGCAAAATATATGATAAAAGAAGATTGAAACACAATTGTTATTTGAAGTTCTTTAATAAGCATATATTTTTACTGTTTTCTAAAAACGTCATGTAATAGATACATTTTCACATTTTTTAAAGAAAAATTACAAAGGGTAAGAAGACATCTCTGGATTTTCTTTTGCAGACAAATATGCACTTAGATTACACTTTTTGTTTGAGGCAGACTAGACTGTAAAAAGATTATTACAGTAAGACAAATTGGATGCTATTTCTTATGCATTTTGCAGCATTACTGGCTTATTATTATCAGTTCATATGGGAAATGTATCAACTGAAACTATCAGCAGATGGAGAGAGAAAGAGAATAAATTAAAAAGAAAAGGCATTCTAAAGACAGGGAATTCAAGGTTCATCATGGCACTAGACAAAAGCTTTAAGGTTGCATTTGGTGTACATAGGAAAGATCAGCTTGCAATAAAACTAACAGACACAGAAGTCTTTCAGACTTTTAGCACAGGTAAACAACTGAGATTAGATCTTGGGACAAGACCTTTGACTCCACAAGGGACAGGAAACCTGGACTGCAGAGCTTGGAAGGGAGCTGCAATGCATTCCATCTGTGCTCCAGCATGCAGGGCTGTGGAACAGAGGCAGATGTGCACTGCAGTTTTGCCAGGACCTCAGAGTGCTGCTTGATAATTAAAATACTTAAAAGACAAGGTACAATCCAGAAAGGCAGAAAGACATAAGCTACTAATCTTTATATAACTTTTTCAAGCAATTGTCTCAAGTTGAGTTTGTAAATTACTAGATTTTGCTGAATAGGTGTCAGTTTGAAAGAAATATAAACTTAGTTGGCTCACAGATGTTACCCTTAGTAAGACTTTAAAGAATCAGCCTTTTCTTGCAGTGAAAATATTTGATGTCTCACTCTGTGAAACAATAAAGAAATGATATTGAGCTACTCTCAACAGATCTTTTAAGTCAGTTTTAATAAAAGAAGGACTATAAATACATGTTCTTGCTCTGCTAAAATATTAAAAGTTCAATTTCTCTCCCCAACATCCTTGCTTCTGGTTTGTTCAATTCTGCTGGGAAGTTTATCAAAGTGACTGACATTTTCTTTCATTGATGCTGGATTACTATTATAGCAGAAAAGGATATTGTCCCACTCCAGAGGGAAGAAAGATGCACCAGGCATTGTTTAATTTGGCCTTAGGTTCATGGACTCATGGAAACATCCAACAATAACTTGCCAGTCACGCCATTCTTTCTCCCTTCACCATCCTTTTCCCTGTTAGAACATGGATGCAGCCCTTTTGCTGCAGCTGAAACCCTGTGTTGGTCAGTTGGAGGTCAAACACTGCACGAGCACTTGGCTTCCTCACTGTCAGGGATCCAATGTTTCCCAAGCTTTATGGTAGACATCTCCTTTTTTTTTCTCTCTATCCTAATTTTTCAGGGAATTACATAGAGGAGTAACTGATGGACACCAGTGTTTTAGGAATGACTGCTGCTGACCAAGAGGAAGCTGTACAACCGTCCTCTAAGGAAATCACATTATTCTTCCAGTCAGAGAACCAAATATTCCTGTGCCTTTCAACAGAGGAACAGCCACAATGCCTGCAGCAGGCCCAGAGCACCCAACACTACCCTTAAGGAGGGATCTGGGTCCTACCAATTGTCTGAAGGCAGCTCATGTTCATGGACAGAACACACACTCCCAGAGTAGAAGATGGATTCATGTACAGACCCTGAAGTTCTGGAATGATATCAGATCCTGCTTGGACGTCAGGTCTTGTAAAAGTGTATTTTGCACTCAGCACAGTAATTCTATTTTTCTAGTGTCAATTCAGACAAAGACATTAGCACACACCTAAGTTTCTAAGGAATATTGTGTTATTTTCATTCTAAAATAAACCAAAAACATCTCATTTTAAGTGCCAAATATTCCTAGAACAGAAATGGAGATGCATTTACACACACAATTATGTCAGTATATCTACCCTCATTTCCTTAGTTCCCAGCTCTAAATTAAAAATAATAAATATGTAATTTTAAATATTTTAAAGGAAACAAACTTTTTGTTTGGCAAGCAGTGGGAATTCAAGATTTGCATCTACTGCATTTCTTTTAAACAATACTTAAAGCTTACAAAGAGATACACAAAGGAAATCTGGCAGCTGTCTTTTCCACCAGTTTAATCTAGCCAGAAAATGTAATTGAAGCATTTTTTATTTTGCAGCATATGATGTTCATGACCTTTAATGACTGGATGACTGGCAATGGCATCAAAAGAAACCTGCTGGAAATGGGAATAAACATACACTCAGCAAGTTCCTACAAAGTTTGAAGAGTGAGCTGTCAATTCAGAGTCAAGAACAGGAACTCTTCTTTTGACAGGACAGGCAGCTTCATGCAATCTTATAACTGATTGCAATGAAGTTGTTTTTCTTTTCAAGTATAAATATAATTATGTTCCCTACTCTACAAAAAAGAGCTATAAAGAAGAAAACTACCATAAACTAAAAACTAATTCTGTTTTTAGTCTTACATCAGATGTAACTTTCAGTAGAGGATGAAACACAATTTTATATTTACATGTTTGAGAATATCTGTGTTGTTTTAATTTACAGTGTTCAGGTATTTTGGGGGGCTCTAGGTAGAGTTCTAACAGCATTTTTAACCAATAGGAGCTGAAAAGATTAAAATGCAGGGTTTTGGAGAGGAAGTGCCAGCCCACTTACAAGTGGAGAAACACAAACTGTATCTAGCAGATGCCAAATGCAACAATTTTGACTAAAATTCTCATTTAAGAGAGGAACAGTTTCACAGCAGAATGTTCCATGAATATTTGTTATTCAAGTAATTTTTTTCCTGCAGATTATTATTTTGTTATTCAAAAACAGAATTAAAGAGAGTATCTTCAGTCTAGATGAAAATAAAAAGCTTTAGTGCAAAACCTCAGAGAGCAGAGAAAGATTCTGAAATTTTTGCCTTTTGTCTTACTGGTGTTCTGCAGCTTAGAGAATAGCTTAATTTTTATGGTAAGAAATCCAGAATACATAGCAAATACTGTGTTTCCTCACATATGAACCTTTCTGAGTTAGGATTTTCCTCTTATTGACAGGGTTTTTCATCAGCTTAGAGCTTGAATCTTGTCTACACAGAATACAGAAGGTGTAAAAAGGGTAAGTGGAATTTCAACATTTTATTTTGGAATCCCTTCAGGTATATAATCTCATCTTTGAGAATAAATAAAACTGACAGACCTCTTATACTCTCCATACTTGTAATAGGCAAGTAGTCAAACTTCTAAATAGGTGTGACTGTAATCCAAAAAGCAACTGCAATTCTCATTAATAGAAAAATAAAAGGAACAAATTCCCTATTTGTAAAACACTGCTATTACTTGAATTATAAATGTATATAAAAAGAGACAATCTTGCTCAGTTCTCCTCTGACTAGGATGTGAAACAGGCAAATGTGATGTGTTATTTGCACAAAAGCTTTAGAATGAAACTCAGTTTGACTCTACACAATGGCTCAAATATTTGGTAGCTCCATTTGTGTGTTTGGAAAATGGTGACACTGCCCACCAAAACAGTGAAAGTACTTGGACAAGTGGGTAAACTAAGTCATTGTAGCACATCATCCAGTTTGTTTGATTTGACATCACCCATTGAGAAAGTACAAAAGGCAAGAGTTCTGACATTTCCTGTCATGCTTCTATTCCCACTAATTATTGTTTAGATTTTTTATTTTGTCTCTAATTAATATGTCTTGATGAGGAAACATCTGACTATTATTTTTACAAAAATCACAAAGGAATAATGAAAGTGAAGTGGGGCAAATATACAGCAAATAAATAAGTAATTCAATTATGTATTTATTCTTTTTCAGTGAGCAGTCATCCTGAAGATCAAACACAATTTGGTAGGCAAATAAAAACTAAACTCTTAATACATCTGAGATAGGACTGCTCGCAAATATTTTTTTCTTCCAAAAAAGAAGAATTCATTGTCTCAATTGAACCTTTAGTATTGACTGTAAGTGGATGATTCACCCTCTGTCCTAAAGTTACAAACATTTAATCAAACTTACTGCATTTTCTGGCACAAACACACAGTTACTCCCTGTCACATTGTTACATGGAATAGTTAAATTAAGTAAAACATTATTTTAAATATTGCCTTTTAAATCTGCAGCAATTGTAAAACCTAGGCCACCACATCTGAGCTGGCTGGTGATCATATTCACTTGGTGAAAAAGAAAGACCAGTATATATTTATTCAGAGTGAAGGTTACTCTATTAACTGCTGTTCTGTGTCGAAGCCCAGCTGAGCAGGAGGACTCACTCCATGCTCTACAACCAAGAGCTGTTCTGGCACTTCCCTTACAACCACTGTTCGTATTCCCAACAAGCTTGTTTGCAGTAAATGGGATATTAATTTAAATGACATGCTTAAAAGAGCGAGTATACCTCCTCTGCTTGAGCTCAGGCAGGAGTTTAAAATAGATTATTCCACGTTTTTTTTCCCACCTGGAGAAGTCAAGCATAAATTTAAAGACTGAAAATCTGCCTATAAAACTACATGGCAAAAAGGATAGAGTTTTCCAACGGAGCCCATTTCTTGGCTTAATTTATATATATATATATCAAGATAGGTAATTTATTATCTAAATGTGAGAAATTGGCTTCTATTAAAAAACAACAAAAAACAAAACAAATTAACCCAACAATTTTTTGAACTACTAAAAAATACCAGTAGTCTGCTATAGAGCAATCTTCTATATGCAAAAATTCAAGACATTCAGAATGAAATCATAGAAAGAAAAAGCAGCAAGAGGATGGTAGTTGCATGGGAACAGCAGGACATTTTAAAACACAGTTAAACAGCAGGAAAAGAACAGAAGTAGAAAACTTCTAATTCGAATTTACATGTATGGCAACCTGCTAGCCTGACCACAGGCCACCCAGGATGAGCTGTGAGTGCAGCACCACCATTGCTAAAGGCTGCAGCAATCCTGATCTCTGTGACAGCCTTTCTCTTACTGCCACACAGACTAGTCTGCTCCTCATTTCACAACCAATCTATTTCACACTTCACAGAAATCATGAGATCTATTTTCAGAATTTATGAATGGCCAAAAGCATTGTATAGTTGTGTTTTACATTATCTGATTATATATGCCCGTTATTCTAGCACTGTTTGAAACCTCAGGTTTTATTCCCCCACATTGGTACCAATACTGTGATCTGGCATACTCAGGATGTTGGGAATGAAGAAACAAAAGAAGGAAAAACAGGATCTTTGTTTGTTCTCCATATATATTTTTTTTCTATTTTTGTCTTGGAGTGCTCCTATTATTAATAATGTATGCAGGTTACATATATATTACATAATTTTCTTACATTGAAAAGAATATAAATTTTCCATTTTTTTCTTTCTCCACAGCTCATCAAACCACAAATGATTGTTTATGTGGCAAATAAATGAAATGATAACAGGTCACAATGTTAGAAGACATCTTGACTGGATTCTGAGTTGATATTTCTATGAGTTCTGCATCTTATTTTCTGTAAATCAGTTCAACATATGTTTAACATAGTAAGTTGTTGTGTTTAAGCTACCAGCAGGTAGCATGCACATGCCCCTTAAATCATCACAACTAATTATGGTAGCCTACCAAAAATGATTGGCACATACTTTGTAATATCTGGCAATAAATGACATAGAATCTCAAGTGAATTTATGTAGCAACTTGTATCAGTGAATCTGGATCCCTTTTTGTAATTGATAAAAATAGCAACATACAATGAATTTCAATTTAAAAGCAATCATTAAAAATTGACTGTAGCAGAGTGAATAAGGAAGAAATAATGAGATTTTAGCTTGCATTTTAGTTGCATTTTTTGTGTTATTAACTTATGAGTGGCTCTAAAAATCTATTTATCTTTTTGTTGGATTATACCACATTTTGCCCATCAGTTAACTATACATCTATATATACATATATATGCACACCTATAATTGATAATATAAGGTTTAATTTTAATCTTATTTGTTTGCATGTCATTTTTATAAAAGTAGTGCAGTGAAAAAAGTAGCCCTCATCCTGAAACTATTCAAAGGAAATAGACAACCACCAACCATTCTAAAAATATGTAACAGCAGCCTGAAGACAGTGGAATGAATCAGCATCCATTTGAACATGGAAAACCACATGTAACACCAGAACTTGGGGAACATGGTTTTGACTTCCTGAATTGAAGCCCACACAGCTGTCTAAGAGATTCAAATCTGCAGCCATAAGGGCTCAGAGTGTGACATGGAACTCACAGGATCATACACTGAAACTTGACCAGTGGAGTTCCACATATGCACTGCAGTTCTTTCCAGCTTCCAAAATTAGAACCATTTTCTGAAACTGAGAAAATATTATCCCCAAAGACATCCCTGAATGCATAAATCAAGGCAGCAAAAGAGAAGAGACATGGGACAATTCTATTTTTCCTTTCAAAAATTTAATTCAATAATTTTTAAAAGAAAATTTTGACAGGAAGGAGTTTTAAAAAAGACTTAGAGCTCCATCTTTTTTAAGAGGTATTCTGTGCAGCACTCCCACTGCAGATGGCACCACCCTGTAACTGCCACCTGCCTATAGAACAGTATCCCAGCATCAATGATGATATTTTGAGTCGTGCAAATCCTCACACCTTCAGTGCCCTGGGTACACAAAGAGGAGCCCCTGCAGCATGGGCACCTCTTTGATTTGCCTAGGAGAGTTTCCAGTGGCTGGTCCTGAACAGCATGCAGGCCCACACATAATTCCTGCCCAGAATAATGCATAAGGGGACACTGTGTCTGACTCAGCACCCTCTTCTCAGAATTACTGGGCCTTCGGGAAGCAGCCATGCAAATATCAGCACAATATATGGATGGTGTGTGGACATGATGTATGTAACACTGAGAGGTTACTGCAGGTTACACAATGAATGGGTTCACACAATTCATGGAGCTCACTCAACTGCTGCTATGAATTTTAATCAGATAATAAGTCTCCAATCCACATCAGGACTAATTAAAAAGTGTTATTTACTGTAGAGTGTAAGCTTGCTCAGGCAACTGCCTGACATTAATCAGCCCTTGAATGCTGGAATTTAAATCAAAAATATGCAAAAAATTTATGAGTAATGCCAGTTTTGTTTAGTGTCACACACTATTAAAACAATGAGGACTAAATGAGCCTTTATGAAAAGATACAAAATAAACAACTGGTTTTCTGGAGTTCATTAATGCCTTCAAAATTTTCTGTTACTGTCAAAGTCAGGAATTTTTTCATGAAAATTCTAGGAAATGTTTCTGGTTTACTCCTTTTAAATTATTTAAGCTCCATAGAAAGATACACATAGTGATCTGGGGACAAATTTCACCTTGAGATTTCCATTTTTCCTGGAACAGAAACAAATTATGTGCAAATTCTGAAGTATTTAAAGCAGTTTTATTAATTTACTTGAGTACTGTGGTATTTCCAGTTATTAAAGCTCTTTTGTATATGAGGACAGATATTTTAATAGGGTCTATAGCAATAGGATAAGGGGTAATAATTTTAAACTAAAAGAGGGAACATTTAGACCAGATTTAAGGAAGATCTTCCTTTACATTTATGGGGGTAAAACACTGGAACAGGTTATGTGATGGATGTCCCATCCCTGGAAACATTCAAGGTCAGACTGGGCAGGGCTCTGAGACACATGGTTTACTGGGACATATCCCTGGTGGGAACTAGATTACCTGAAAAGAATCCTTCCAACTCAAATGCTTCCATGGAATGCTTCCATATAGCACTGGAACAACCTAAATATAAATCTCATCCTAGAGAGAGTTCTGCTATGACAGTGTTCTGGTTTCCTCTGGGTAGAGTTAATTAATTTCAGTAGCTGTTACAGTGTTGTGTTTTGGATTAGAGATGAGAATGGTGTTGATAACACACTAATGTTTTGGTTTTTGCTCAGTCATGTTTATCCTAAATCAAAGGCTTTTCTTTTTGCCTCATGCTCTGACAGTGAGAAGGTCAGAAAAGAAACTGGGAGGGAGCACAGCTGGGACAGGTGACCCAGAAAGCCAATTGTGCCCTGGGTTGCATCCCAAGAAGTGTGGGCAGCAGGTCAGGGGAGGTGCCAAAGGGATATTCCACACCACAGACTGTCATGCCCAGTATATAAACTGGGGGGAGTGGCCCGGAAGGGTGCTTGATCTGGTTTCAGGAAGGTGGGGTCTTTACTGGACATTCATGTGCTCTAGTTCTAAATAAAGTTTGTGGAAACCTGAACACAGATATTTAAAACAGACTTCATACTTACTACTTTCCAGTTCCACTCGAAAGAATATAAATTTGTGAACAACAAATCAGAAAAAAAATGTAGAATGCATAAAAAATGATCATAAGTGCAATAATAAAAGAGCATAAATAGATCATATAAAGAACACTACAACAGAACTTATTTTAAAATCGTGTTTATTTGCTTTTAATTCGCTCAAATGAATCTACTATAAAATGAAAATATATCAGTAATCAACTATTCATTTCATTTTATATATATATTTATATATATATGTATATATATTACCAATACTTGACTATTCATTCAAATATGTCTTCTCCTTCTTAAATTTTTTTTTGATTCACTGACATTTCAGGAAAACTGCATCACAAGAGTTCCAGTGAGAAGTAACTTGATTTTGAGTAGACTGTAAATAATTTAAAACTCATACATTAAAATGCATAGGAACCAAATATTTTGCTGTAGTCTACCTTATGTTAATTAAGTCCTCCTTTAAATAATTATAATGTTTATAATCAAAGTTCACAATTTTCAAAATTTAATGGTCCATATGTGCTGCCTTGGCTAAAAAATTATGCTGAGCATACTTCTGTTTAGACAGCTATGAGATTACATAGTTCTTCAGACTCTTAAAGGATCTTTCTCTACACAGCTAAGTACAATCTTAAGATGTTCCTAATGTCCATGTGGTTTCACATCCATGCAGAAAGCATGGTCAGACTCACTTCCTGAAAAGAAAAGAATGGGTAACTTATCTCTGTAAAAGAGTAGAATTCAGAAATCAGCAGAACAAGGGACTGGTCAGTCTTCCTCCAACAAGAAAAAAGGATCCTAAAGATCATCTGGTTCCAGCCCCCCTGCTGTGGACATGGATGCTAGATACCAGACCATGGATACTTCCACTAGACCAGGTTGCATAGAACCCCATCCAACTTGGCCTTGAGCACTTGCAGGCATGGACCATCAACAACTTCTCTTGGAAACCAGAGTTCCTCACCAACCTCACAGTGTTTTGTTCCTAATATCCAATGTCAATCTACCCTATTTCATTTAAGGCCATTCCCCCCTTGTCTTATCACTACATGCACTTATGAAAAGTCCCTCTCCAGCTTTGGTGTAGGCTCCCTTCAAGTACTGGAAGGCCACAATTAGATCATCCCAAAGCCTTCCCTCTTTCAGGCTGAACAATTCTCTAGCCTTTCACTGTGGGAGAGGCACTCCAGCCCTCTGATCCTCTTGGTGGCCTCCTTTGGACTCCGTCCAACAGACTGTTGTCAGTCCTGTGCTGAGAACTCCAGAGCTGGATGCAGCTCTGCAGGTGGGGACTCAGCAGAGCAGAGCTGAGGGGCAGCATCACCTCCCTTGTCCTGCTGGCCACAGCACTTTGGGTCCAGTCCAGGGCACTTTTGGCTTTCTGGGCTTCAAATGCACACAGCTGGCTCATGTCCAACCTCTCACCCAGCAGCACCCTCAAGTCCTTCTCCACAGGGCTGCTCTAGATTTGTTCATCCCCCAGCCTGGATTGACATGAGGGGTTGCCCCAGCACAGCTGCAGCACATTGTGCTTGAACTTGTTAAATTTCAGGAGATTCCCAATGTCCCACTTCTCAGGCTTGTCCAGGTCTTCCTGGACAGCATCCTCATCTTCATGTGTGTCAACTGCACCACTCAGCTTGAGGTTATCTGCAAATCTTCTGAGGTTGCACTCAATCCCTCTGTCTGTGCCATTAATGAAGATATTAAATAACATTTGTCCACTAAAAGAAGCTGGAGAGGCCTGGGATAAAACCAGCACATGGCAGCTGTACATGCAGAAGGATGTGTTCCTTTGCCCAGGAGTTAGCAAATCTGTGGAACCTGTTGCCAACAGAAGGCTGCAGATGCCAAAACTGACTTGAATTCAAAGAGTTACTAAGAAGTTCGCAGAAGAGAAATTCACTGAAGCTTATTAAGCACCAAAAACAAGTGGTGGATCAGAAAGTCTGTGAGTTGCAACTGTTAGAGACTGTCAGATTATGGGAGAAAAACCAAACCCTGATGTGCTTGCTCTACTGATACATGTTTTCTTAATCTTTTGCTTTTGGACATTGCTGAAGACAGGATACGCAGAAAAAAACTGTTGTTTTTACATATGTTTTTTCTGTATGTGTAAAGACCTTTTCTATATTTGCAAGTTAAATCTGCAGCTGACCACAGTTTTTAGGTATGGGTCCTGACCTGGTTTTGGCACAGCACACCTATACTTGTGTCCTTCAAACTGCCTTTGAGGATGTCACATTTAGGGACCACATGTAACTTTTTCAGTACGTATATTCCAGTGCCCCAGCAAAATCCAATCCCTTTGACAAACATCTAATCTGTCAGAACTTCTAACATGTTCATAATTTATTTTTTTTTTTTTTAATTTCTCAACAGCTTCTCCAAGTGAAAGTAAATGAGAAAATTTCTTATTTTGAGTTTTTAAAAAATCAGTAGTTTTCAATTAGGCAATCAAATTAAAGTTTCACTGCTAAATCTCCTATATATACCATGGTAATTCATTTTAACCTTCTAATTATTTTGTCTAATGGAGCCAAAATATGGCCCTTAAAAAAAAAAAAAACCCAAAAACCAAAAAACATTCTCTTAGCTTACTAAAAAGGAAACCATAATACAAAAATGATATCTTGGAATCTGAATGTTCTCAAATCTGTAGTACTAAACTCAAAGGAATTATAAATATTCACATTTATATAATCATTTGAAAATCTTTTACAGCAAACTGCTGTGCCAACCTCATTTTTGAAAGCATGATCTTAAAACTTGAGGTATTAAGAAGCTGAAAATAATCAAGGGTAAAAACTCTATGTTTTTATGCCATCCCTCCTATCCTGAAGTTGTCTCACGTATGATATGTGAGTATCTGTTCTATTCAACAATTATTCAGACAGAAGGAGAATATGAAAGAGGTTGGTTTCATTCACGGTATGAGTTCTAACAAATAAGTATTACTTATTACGAGGCTTTGAAGAATATAATTATAAATTCCAACTGTTTGTGCCAATGCCTTTTGAAGACAAACTTTCCTCACAGCTACTAATTGGCAATATCAAAGTGCTTCAGAAGAAAGCAAACTCATCCCTTCTATACAAAAGCCCTCTCCCTCTCCAGAAACCACCTACAACATCACAGTGCTTATCAATCAGTGGAAAAGAAATATATAGCCAGCCAGCATTTTAATTTCTACAAGAAATAGACCATCAACATGCAACGGCCAAACCAAACCAAACCAAACCAAAAACAAAAAAGGGCAGAAAACAAGGAATCAATGAGACTTTGATTTGTATGGAAATTACTACAACAGACAAGGCTCTTCTGGACAGAGTATGATACCTTTCTAACAGATAATCCACCAGCTGTGTAAGGATATTGTACTTACAATACTTACTTCCATGGTGCTACAACATTATAATATAGATGTTTAATTGACCTTTATTAGTATTAGCATTTTCTAGTAAGCCTGTGGCATCTGAAGATTTCAAAGAGTACAACCATATTTTCCTATGCTCAGAACATGTGCACAAGAAGCAATGATCACTCTCTTGAAAAGTTCAAAATCTAATTTCAAATAGTTTCCCCATGGCTTCCTTTTCTTTGATGGAAGCATATGTTCCTGAAGGCCAACTTCTGGCTGTATGCTCCTGTCAGTACAGAGAATTCCCTTTGCAAGTAAGAGGCCTGCTGGGATGATGATAATTCCAAGACAGATATGTGGACACCACTGCAGGTCCAGGCAGAAATGGCAAGGCCTTCCTTCAGGCTCTGAGCTCGTTTTCTCTCTCTCATGCTGGGAAACCCTTTCCCAGGCTGAGACAGTTTCTTAGCTCTGGCCTGTGCCTTTTCCCAGGGTGATAGCATTTGGGAAAAACAGAGAGGAATTATAACAAAGATAAACACCTGCTGAACCCGTGGGAAAACCAGGGACAAGAGGTGTCTCTCTCTCTGACCAATGAGCTGTCTGTATTTTGCTTTGCACGAACTGTATTATAAAAAGCCACAGCTTTCTTCAATAAACTGCTCTCTTTCTTGCATCAAGTAAGAGTTGCCATGTTGCTGTTTTCCTTTCGCCGCTCCTAACCCTCTCAGGCAGCAACATTTGGAGGTTCCACCGAGATAACAACATTTGGAGCTCCCACCGAGAAAACGACATTTGGAGGTTTCAGCCGAGATCGTCACTCCAGCGGATCAGGACTGCTTTAAGCGATCTCTGACCGACGAACAGCACCGAAAAACTCGGAGCTGACAGCCTGTAGACCAGGCTGAATCCCGGAAAACCAGGACTGCGAACCTGGGGCCAAGACCGGAGCCAGGAGACGGCCGGAGTCAGAGAGCCATCTGGGACATTGGCGGAAAATCCGCGAAAAGTCGTCGGGTTTTTCTGCTCCCACCGAGAGAGCACGGAGCCCGCGGAGCAGCGCGAGTTCCAGCAGATCACGGAGCCCCAGCGCCCCGCGGAGCGGAGCCGCACGGAGCGGAGCAGCCCGAGCGAGCTGTGCCATCTCTCATCGCACACCGGAACCCCTGACAGCGGAACTGCGAAAGCAGCTCTGCGAGCCTTCTTCCCCGTTGAGAGAGGTACTCTTTGTTCCCCCCACCCTCCCAGCATAGCAGCTAGGTGGGAAATTCGAATAATGGGGATCCATTTATCAAACAAGAGGAAACTGATTT